>VZSE01014922.1:6837306-7150283 GCA_013398275.1 Promerops cafer
TCCAAGTCTGAAAATGAGGAGAGTTGCTAGTAGGGGTTGACCAGGTTTATGCATTTGATGTGAAAATTGCAGCAAGCCAAATATCCTCAATCATCCCCAGAGGACATTCCCAAGGCAGGATGAGCAGCAATGGGCCAGTCTCACTAGGATACTGCTGGGAGCAGCCAAAGAGCCTGGGGAGATTTTCAGCTCCCAAAGTGAACACACATGAGGCAATGCCTGCCTACAGCATGCCAGGCAGTGATGGATTACCTGCTGTCAGGAAGCACGTTGGGGCTTCTGAGCTAGGCCTACTATCAGCACGATGACAGGGAGCTCAGCTCAATCCCAAAACACAGGAGGATGCAAACTAATAAAGTTTACTGGAGCTTGCAGCTCTCTGCAGCACTTTAGCACGGTCCTATCTACTCAGGAGCTGTGATCTCCTGTGGGATATTCCCAGAGTTCCCATTCTCCTCAACCCTGCAAGATCCTGTGTCCATGTCTGAGCCCTCTGCTTTTGCATTGGGTTTGTGCGGCCAGGTTTTGGTATTGGGTGGCTTCTGTGAAAAGCTTCCAGAAATGTCCTCTGTGTCTGACAGAGCCAATGCCAGCCAGCTCCAGGACAGAGCCTGGCCAAGGCTGAGCCCAACAGTGACGGTGGTAACGCCTCTGGGATCACAGATTTAAGAAGGTGGGGAAAATTGCTGCTCAACAGCAGCCAGAGTGAGTATCTGTGAGGGAAACAGCCCTGCAGACACCCAGGCTGGCAAAGAAGGAGGGACAGGAGGTGCTCCATGAGCAGCCCATGATGCAACCTCTGGTGATGCAGCTGTGACCCTGCAGACCATGGAGGTCCACAGAAGAGCAGAGATCCTCCTGCAGCCCATGGAGGAGCCCACACCAGAGCAGGTGGATGCCTGAAGGAGGGTGAGAGCCTGTGGGAAGCCCACGGTGGAGCAGGTTCTTGGCAGGATCTGTGGCGCTATGGAGAGAGGACCCCATGCGGGACCAGGTTTGCAGGCAAGAACACCAAGAACTGCAACCTGAACTTCTCCAGAAGCTCATGGAGAACTGTCTCCCCACAGGAGACACCCCACACTGGAGATGGAAGAATGTGAGGAGTCCTCCCCCTGAGAAGGAAGGAGAAAGACGAGTGGTGAACTGACCACGTTTGTGTGCTTCCATTGCTCATCCCCCTGTGCTGCTGGGAAGGAGCAGGGAGAGAGAATGGTAAGTGCTGTTGAGCCCATGAAGAAGGGATGGGTGGGGGGAAGGTGTTTCAAGATTTGGTTTTATNGGAAGGAGAAAGACGAGTGGTGAACTGACCACGTTTGTGTGCTTCCATTGCTCATCCCCCTGTGCTGCTGGGAAGGAGCAGGGAGAGAGAATGGTAAGTGCTGTTGAGCCCATGAAGAAGGGATGGGTGGGGGGAAGGTGTTTCAAGATTTGGTTTTATTTTTCATTATCCTGCCCTGATTTTATTGGCAATCAAACAAACGATTTTTCCCAAGATGAAGCTGTTTTGCCCTTGATGGTAACTGGTGAGTGATCTTTCCTTGTCCTTGCCTTGATCCATGAGACTTTTGTTATATTTTTTCTCCCCTGTCCAGCTGAGTAGAGGCGTGATAAAAGCAGCTTTGGTGGACATCTGGTGTCCAGCCAGGGTCAACCCACCACAGCTATTTATATACCTCGGTGGGTACATCACAGAGTTGAGAAAGCTATTCACCCTTGTAACATTTCAAGGATATTTTTGAAGGTGAAGCCAGCTGGGTCTTTATTGCAATCAAAAATAAAGTAACAATACCTGAGGCTGTGATTTGTAAAGAAGTGCTGGCAGTAGCATGGAAAAAGACACAAGAGACTTAGCTCTGCTGGTGACAGGCCTATGGCTTGGGTAGTTCTTTCTGCACCTTCTACAGAACATGGCAATGGATGTAGCTTTGTCATGCTTGTCTGACTAGTTTATCACCTGAATCTCCAAGCCCAGGCTGGAAGGACCCTGTTCTGCAAGGCCCAAGGACATCCCTGTGCCAGGAGTTGCTGCAGTAGCTGTGTGTCCCAGCAGACAAGCCAGGCAGTGCTTTACTCATTTGGACTGCCCTCAGAGTTGGCTGCCTTGTGGCATACCTTGAGTCAACTCTGTACTGCAATCTGTATTCTCATCAGAAGCTTCGGAGGCATAAAACACAGCCCTGCCTGCTTTTGCTAGATTTCCCCAGGCTTCCTTCAGAAACATAAGTGGGCCCCTTGGGGTATTAACAGAAGTAGGTAGAGTGTATTTCTCCCTTGGCATATACAGCCAGGAGCCAGCCAGCATCTGTCCTGGAGGTGAGTTAGGAAAGGATTGTGACAGAGGAAGATGCAGAGGCATGACCCAGAAGAGATGACTAATAAAAAATGACTTAAGAGCTCTTCTCCAAGGATCAAAGGTTAAGTCTAGGTCAATTGTAATAACTGCATTGCTTCGCCAGTCAGGACATGTGCAGTGTCCTAGAGGAAAATCTAAAGCATATTCTCAAATGGCATTAAAGTGGCTGCCATTTGCAAAGGATTGGCAGGTATAGTTTTACACCAGTCCGAAACTTCTCAGTAACAGGGTCACAGAATTATTTCTTTTCTCAAAACCTCCCCAGTGAGTAAGGAACTTTCCCTGGGTAAAGCCAAGATCACTGAGTTCCCTGAAAACACCCTCCCCTTCAGCAGCACGCCTTGGAAAGTGTGGCGAGACAAATGGGGAAATGTTCCCACTCCCATGGCTTAGACTATTATTGCTGCTCAATAGAAACTAAGCAGAGTCTATTTACTTATCCTAAAAATGGATAAAAGAGTGCAGGAATAGCAAAATGTGGGGAGAATTGATGAATAAAACAAGTAGGAGTCTGCCTGTCTGCACTATGTAGAGTAATGCTGTGGAGAGATACCCAAGCCAATGCAACATAAGCTAACCAAAGAATCAGAAGTAGGGCAGCATCCTATCCTGAAAGATTTTAAGCACTAGGATCCAATTCAACTCCCAAGCATCCTTTGTTCTCTGCTGCAAAACTTGGCAATGCTGCTGCATGTTTGTTTCACACACTGGTATGGGAAGTGCTGATTCAATGAGATGTTTTTCCTGCCAGTGCCTGAGCTTGCTGCCTCACTGCAAATGGGAGTTTAGTCACAGCATTTTGCCTGACACATAGCTTCCCACCCACTTGTCATTATCAGTTTAAGTATTTCCGTCTCACACAGGGGTACGCAGTAAAAATATATTACAAAGGATAGAAAGATTTAGTCATCATCAGGCATTCAGTTAAGCCTATATAGTTGGCTGCTCAGAAGAAATAAGGTTCTTAATTGGATAGTTTTCTATTTGAAAAAGCAGCATGGCTTGATGTGGAGCCTCTCCTAATGAAACAACTGTCCAGAAGCACCAGTGGGCAGCACAGGGAGTGGCTAACTAGTCACTAGAAAACCCTTCTGCTCATCAGCTACTTACCATTATCTTTTTAAGGACACCTTTTTTTTTCCTCGGCAACACTGATTAGCACTATTAGACACTGCTCATTTGCACATTAATAGGAGAATATGTTTCATTTTGGTCCAGCTGGATCATAACTGTGTGCATTTTCAAGGTGAGCTATCCGCAAGGCTGCTCCTTGTGTTTGATAAAGAAGATGAATTAATAGCTAGATGGAGCTCTAGCATGGACAATTCTTTTGGGTTCTCTCTTATTGCTTATGGCCATTTGCTTTTGAACAACCTTTTATTCAGAAATTTTTATTCAGAAAATGTTCCACCTATGTTTGTGTAGTACGTGTTAAATGCGAAGTGTGGGGCAAAGGAGAAACACAGGTAATTCTTACCATAAGGCCTACATATGGTATGAGGGAAAACAGAATCCTGTTCTGTTATTCCCTATGACACTATACTGGGCTGGGGGCCCCACTCGGAGCAGTTCTATTTCTCTGTGAAACTGTGATGATTAAAATGTCACTTGGGTTTAATTCTCCTTCACAGAACTATTGTATGACACTTTTCAGACCTTTATGTGGGGAGTTTTTGCTTCTGTTTACTCCAGCAAAACAGTATTTGGCCACTGCTGAGTGCTTTCCATAATCCCCTTATAAATATCTGTGAGAGGGAGTCAAGAGATGTTGGCAATTTCTTCACCATGTGTGGCATTCATAGGATTATTCCAGATTTTAAAGCAAGTTAAAACTTGGCTTTAGACATTATGATAAATGAGGTAGAGAACTGAGACCATTTCCCATTTTACCTGCCTACTTTGGGAACAAGCAGATGTTTATTTGTTATTTGTATTTATCCAAAAGTATCATTTTACTTTTGAAGTGAATGTCAGACCAAAGGCTGTTTACCAATTATGTATGACACATACTGACCAAACACACTGATAATCACAAATCAGTGTGTGTATTGTTTTCCTGGCCACTGGAACTACGTCTAATTCTCTCTCTCTCTTTTTTTTTTTTTTTTTTTAATTTTAAAATAGTATAAAATTTTATAAATTTGCAGATCTTCCAGCAACTTCATGTGAGAAATTATCTACTCATGAAGGAGGAGGAAGAAGGATATGTGTGTAGGAAACAACCAAGACTTAAAAAATTAGAAGACATGTAAGCCCTGTTCTTTATCCTTTCACAAAAGGAAATAGAGAATCTAGAGATAAACTCTGTCTCACAGAGAAAGGTTGCACTGTATCAACCCCAGAAGTCCTTCCTGCCTGTCAGAGAAATGACAGGAGAAAACCTAAAGCACTTGAAACATTATTTACTGCTGATCAGATTTTATATATGTATATTTTTTATAACATAAAATGTTCCTGTATTTGCCTCTACATGTCTAAGTGCAATACTGCTCATGATGTCTTTTATCTTATACAGCTGCCATCCATTCATGGGTGAAAACCCTGACATTTCATTTTGGGGAATTTCATTTTCCCAGCCAGGATCAGGTTTGGTATATTAGTACCTCACAAACCAGTGTGCCATGACAGCTCACTGCACTGCCTGTGAGTTGTCTGAAATGTGCCTGGGAGATTTTTCCACTCTTTTCCATTGTGTCCTTCTTGGTAATCTCCTAGAACTCAAACATCAGGTGACTGAATGGCATGAGGGTCATGGCCACCACCTCTAGGGTCTCATTTGAGTACACAGGGATTATGATTATAATTTTCTGCTGGCTAGAGGGACTTGATGAGGGCTTCATGGTCCTGAGATCTTCCTAGAAAGTTCCCTGTTTTCTGGTAAGCTTCCTGCTAAGAATAATACCCAAAGAGTGTTATTAGTTTATTTCTCTTTTTAGTTCCACAACCCCAAAACAAGACCATAGGGAATTATTGTGGATGGTGGCAACATGGAGCTGAAAGGAGTTTACCTGGTGGGTACAGATAACCAAGGCAGGATCTCCTGTACCCAGGCCACTCCTGACAAATATGAATCTGTCTCATTTTTAAAGACCTCCAGTGTAGAGGTGTCACAGAATCCTAAGGCAATTCCTGTTCTTTGCTGTTCTTATCATTAGAAATGTTTCCTAATGTCTGACGTAAATCTTCCTTGCCAGAAGCCGAACTCATTATTCTTGTCCTGCCCACTATAACCAGAAGCTACTTCTACTTCAGTAGTTACCCACACACTTCCTTTCCCACCAAATGCAATTTTGTCCTTTAATTCTGATGTAATGGTGGATGGTGATTATGTTCACAGGAGTGGAACAGACGTGTTGACAAGCATTCCTCAAAGCTTTACTATTTCTTGGCATTGGGAGCCATCATGCACAGTGCTGCTGTGTTAAAAATGTAGTTGTCTTCACATGCACAGAGATCAGAACAGATTTTTAAGGCCAATGCAGGCATAGACAGTACAGATAGAATAGCAAACATCTAATTAGATAATGTACGAAAGGAAGAAGGTAATTTTATTTTGACTGGTTGTGTACATTTTGTATCTGCTAAAAAGTGTGCTGAAGATAATGTGGGTATGTGTACTTGGTCGCTTAAGACAGAGCTAACAAATCTTTCAGGACTTACCTGCAGCTCTAAGCCTTTGCCAGACCAAACCTGCCTCTCAAAACAGCAAATTCCAAGTATGTTGAATACCTTAACATGAGTTCAAGTTGTTTTTTCACACAGCCTGGGCTTCAACTGTTTTGATCATTATAGACCCCTACACTGACAGGTACCTCAGCCTTGACATTTCCCAGCCTAGCACAGAGGTTGTGGAAGGGACCCATCTCTCCTAGCAGTAGAGGACAACAGTCTAGTTCCTACATTTGAGCTACTTATCTCAGAATCACAGAATGGTTTGGGTTGAAGGGACCTTCAAAGATCATCTAGCCCACACTGCACTGCCACGACCGTCCAATCTGGCTTTGAACACTTGGAGGGATGAGGTATTCACACTTCTCTGGGAAACCTGTTTCACTGCCTCATTACCCTCATTGTAAAAAAATTATTTATGTCCTTTTCATGTTCTTTTAGTTTAAAGCCAATACCCTTGTCCTTTTAGTACAAGCCTCAGTAAAAAGTCTCTCTCCATCTTTCTTGTAAGGCCCCTCTGTATATTGAAAGGCTGCAAGGAGCTGTCCCCAAAGCCTTCCCTTCTTCATGCTGAAGAACCCCAATTCTCTCATCCTTTCTTCATGAGAGTGGCATAGAGGGGCAGGACCACCTCCCTTCACCGGCTGGCCCTGCTGCTTTTTATGCAGACCAGGATGTGGCTGGCTTTCTGGGATGTGAGTGCACATTGCTAGACCATATCTAATTTTTGTCTGCTTATATCCCTAAGTCCTTCTCAGTTCATCCATGACCCTGTCTGTGTGATACTGAGGATTTCCCTGACCTGGGTGCAGGACCTTGCACGTGGCCTTGCTGAGCTTCATGAGGTTTGCACAGGGCCACCTCTCAAGCCTGTGCAGGTCCCTCTGGGTGTCACCCTTTTGCCCAAGCCTATGCAGTGCTAGCCTTGCTAGCCTTTCATCAGGGGTTGTGTCACTATGGTCTAGTTCATGTGACCAAGCATAGATATCTCCTTGGGCTGCATCCCCTGCAGTCTGGGAATTGCATTGGCTGGATATTTGTGACAGCAGCCCAAGGTGACTTGTACAGATGTAGATGCCTTCACCTGGGACACCTACAATTAGTGACACACATCCTTTTTGTAAAAGGAAGCCACAAGTACTCAATGCCAAGCTCAAGCCACCAATACAGAGAGAAGATGTATGAGTGATAAGGTTTCTATGCTTTCACTTTTTTTTCAATCCAGGGATAAGTACTGAAACAGATGGAGAATCTTTCCCTCCATTTCTGAGGTCTCTGCGTAGACTCTACTGCAGAAACTCTGTTTGCCTTTGAATTACCAAAAAAAAAAAAAAGAAAAAAAAAAAAAGAAAAAAAAAAAAAGAAAAAAAAAAAAAAAAAAAAAAGTTTTGTGGAATCACTTACCATGCAAGGGTGCCTCAGACTCCCGGTTAAATTCTGAGAATGGCTATACAGTTTTGATGGCTTTGTTTTGCAGAAAGGCAAACTTAACTAGCAGCTTGTTTCAGAAATTCATTTGAATGGTTTCTACATTGTAAATTTATGGATGATTAGTTTGTTAAGATTTAGCTACAAAACAGGAAGTCTCATGATTGTTTACTTGTACAATGCAAATTATGATTGAGAATAATGTAAAAGTATTTCATTTGGTAGGTCCTCCTTGTCATTTCACTTCATTTTCACAACGATGTGAGACTCAAGATTCGTGATTTCTTCCCAGGTATTTTTGCAGCTGTGTTTAAACCAAACATTCTCTTTCTTTTAGCAACACAATGACTATGTTTTTGCAACAGTTCAGTAAGTCAGGGATGTTATCTGAAAGAGTGAGATAGTTAGTATCTGGTATTTGTTTAAAGGAAAATTTTGTTGTTGCTGTATCTTTTCCATCACAAGGACCTTTCTCTACTTGCCTGTAAACAGAGTTTGGGTCCTGTCCACAGAGACTCACTGCTTTTCTTTGTTATGTTTCAAAACTCAGTTTTTGCAACACAATAAAACTGCTGAAGAAACTTCTACTTTGTGAGGCAGAGTTTGCTGCTCATTTATAAAAAGAAATCCTAAAGTCCAGGAATACAGATGAAAAATTTCACCAAAGAGTTAAACACAGCCATGCAGAAAATCTCGGTGCTTTCTCCTTTATTGCACATAGAGGCTGGACACACTATCATTTTCTTAATGTTGCTATTTAGATAGATCTTGTTGGATGTACTTGAAGCACTAAGCATCTTGATTCACAGATATTTTCTAAGCAAGGCTATTTCTGTGACATTGAGTTGAACTTGAAATTGGAAGTGTTGAGTGAAGTATTTTAGTGTTTTCTATCTAGCTGGCGGCAATTTATCCATATGAAATCTGATCTGATCATCGAAGGACCCTAACTGGAGCAAATTAAATGTTTTATCACCAGGAGTCTCTTGAGATGACTTTCCAGAAGATGTAAAAGGCTGCTATGATGGGGTGTCCTCCTTATACTTGTGGATGAGATAGTTTTGCTGGAGCAAATCTGCAGTATTAGGGCATATGTCTGACAAAAAGTCCTCATTGTACCTATGGTCTTATTTTGGCCCCATTCAGCAGCTTCCAAATGCTTCACACTGAAAGTAGGATAGAGTCCCTTGACCAGTTCACAGTGAACTGCTGCCCTCTGTCAAGAAGAGAGCAGAGCTGACTCTGAGACTCCAAACTCATCCCTGGCTCAGTACCAAGAAATCCCAGAAGCTGCTGGAAGCTGTCCTTTGTTTCAAGATTACCTTACTCTTACTTGGTTCATATTTTGGCCTGACATCCAAAATTATTTTATTAAACCTACTTCAACTGTCTCAGCTCAAGGCACAGTCCCTCCCTAGCTGCTTTGGCACAGGAGAAGTTTGGGCATGGTTTTCTCTCACTGTGTGTCCTCTGTCAGTGAGTGTGCACAAAGGGAGGTCACAGTCATTAGACATCCACAATACAGCTTAAGATAAGGTCCTGTGGGAAAGAAGAAGCGGGGTATATTGGTATTTAGGCATCTGAATTTCATTCATTCTCTTTTCCTCAGAATGATTTTAAAGTTCCAAGGAAAGTCAGTGCTCCATGTCTCCACTCTGGCAAATGGTGAGCAGATTAAAATGATAGTCCACATCACGTGTTCACCTTGGAATTGGGTTGATTACTTCAGTCCCATCCTCAGCACTGGAAAAAGGTCTCAGTCATGACTTTAGGGGAGAGCACAACAGCTTCAAACCTGCCTTCATGATGTTAAACTCACTGAAAATAGCAATAAAACCACAAGACAGAGTAATGTTCAAGTTGCTTCTCAGCTGGAAACTCTGGGGAGACAGTAAACAGAAAGCCTGCTGCTTCCAGGGAGGTGTTTGTTTTTGTTTTTCCTAATGAAGCTATAGTAAAGAATGGAGCCCTGCACTCCCCACCATGCATGGCAGCCTTAACCCAGCCCCTGTTGAGATAAAAGCAGTACTCAGAGAGGAGCAGGATGTGGCAGTCATTGTAACTTCAACTGTGTGTTTTTAAACATCAGTAAATAGATGCTTTTCAGAGTAAAAAGGAGTGTGAACAAGCACTGTTCACAATGCTTTCCCTCCAGGGCAGACAGCTGCTCCTGGCTGGATTTCCCACTGCAGTCACAGCACAGAGGGAATGTGGCAGCCCTCTTTGGCAACAGTGGGCAGGTGTTTCTGGCTCCAGGATCTCCTGTGTTTCCCACAAAGCATCTTGGTTATTTAAGAGGCTGAGTCTGTCAAGTTCATGCTATGCTTCTGCCTCCTGGTGAAGTTTCCTGCTCTGTGTGGGGTGAGAATTTCACCTCTCTAAAAGACAGCTGCTGGGATCCAAGACAAGATTTCATGGCAGCAATTAATGTTTCCTATGAGGTATGAGAGCTGGGGGGCTTCTTCTGTGGTTATCAAGGTCCTCAAAAATCGTTTTCTCCACCTCTAATATCTGGAAAGTGCAATAACTTTTTAAACCCTTACCCTAGATCTCGCTATGCCAGAAAAAAAAAAAAAATGCAGGTTTTTTTCCCTGACATTCCTGTGTGTCACACCCTCATTACAACATCCTTCTATAGGAGAATTCCTGTGCGTGAGAAAGAGAAAAGTGAATCTGAAGTGACTTTACTTGGTCTGATTCTAGGCAAAACTTCTGCCAGCAGTTACTCCCACGCACAGCCATTGCTCAGAGGTAAACATGAAACTGGAGTTAAGATTTATGTTCTTCTGTCAAAAGGGCTCAAAATGTCAGAATCAAAAATTGTAAGAGAGGAACATGGTGTGTGCTGGTGAGTTCACTTAACTCACAAGTCAACAGCAGAAATTATTTCTGTGCCAGGCACATAAACACCTTTCAAAAACCATCCCAGTGATTCATACGCTGAAGAACGTGTTGGTGGCAGCCGGAGCTGTTGCAGTGTCACAGTCACTGAAATGGGCACCAGCTCTGGGGTTATTCCCCAGCTCTGCTTGCTGGAGGGGTGGGCTTACACCAGCTCCTGCCTCATGCACTCATGCCAGAGCATCCACCTGCCCGCCTGTAAAGGGGATGCTCACTTTGGGAAACAGCCTTGTAGGACACGGCTGCAGTTCCAGCCCCTTGGCATATCAAATACTTGGTGGCTGGAATTTCACAGATTTTCTGTCCTTTTTGCCAGCCTGAGACTTTGAACAATGGATGTGATGAATGATAAAATTTAAAAAACGGGCTACGTGTTTGATCCAGACATATTTCCTTAGCAAGTTTGAAAGACATACTCCCAACTCTTGGTAGAAAAAGTCAGTACTCATAATTTGGTGGAGATACTATATCCCTTCCCTGAAACAGACGCTGGAAGCAGAAAGCCAAGTGAAATCTGATCTTTACCAATGCTTGGATGTTTGGCACATGGTACCCAGGAAAAGGGGACTGTTAAGTACATCAAACACACATATAGAAGTATATGATGACACAAAATGTTAAATACTGACAAGTCTCCTTTGGAAGTGATGTTTTTCCAAGATGTTATTTTCAGGCTGTGCAAGGAGCAGGAATCTTACATGTAATGTGAAGAAAGCTGCACCTTTAAAAATCAGCCTCCTGATGCTGCTTGTCTTGTTAAAATTTCAGCTGAATGCTAATGAGGAGAATCTGTTTTCAGCTAAGCCAATGTAAACTCAGGGAAACTTCACTGACTTTGGTGAAGTCACTTCAGATTTGCACCATAGCAAAATTTGATTGGAACATTTGCTTTCATGTAACTTTTGTGGCTTTATACCATTCATTATATATGACCATAATTTATGGAGGTTCCACATGCACATGCAAGTTAAGACAATTTGGTTTCTTTTATTAAGCTATGAGTCTGTTTTATAATCAAAGTAAATCAAGCTCATTTGCACACCAAAAAATCTTGGTGTGGATTTCTGTCTGTGGGAGTGGAGACAAAGTATCCTGCTTGCTGACTCTAGCCAAACTATGCATTTAGCTTACCCAGTCAATTTTCATGGTGACTCAGTGCAATTCTTTTGCTCTAGTGAGATATGCAAATGTTAATTTTTAAGAGCTGTATTTGAATTTAATTCTTTCCAATGCATATGAATTAATATGAAGGACTTTGTTAATGTTACACTGGAGTTTCACTATGATAATTAAGAAGTGAATATGACTTGACACAGGGGAGAGGAGAAGCCGCAAAGATGATCACATTACAAAGTTGTAAATTTTCACATTAACTTTGCTCTGCCTGTTCCTTATCACTCTCTGACTGTCCTGGAGACATCCAAGTGAAGATGTGTCCATCAGTACCCCTCAGACTCTGAGTACTGACAAGCATGACAGGAAACCTGAGGTCCTTCCTGTCTCTCCTCTGACCCTCTAAATGCTGCTTTGACAAGAAGCATAAACCCCAATTCTTTTGCTGCATGATCTAAGACATGAAAGGTCTGAGGTAGCTGCAAACTCATTGTGATTCTGGCCAAACAACTGCATTCCTCTACCTTAAGGACTGAGCAATTCCTTAAAGGATGGATTCTGTGCTAGGAATAGTAGGATTTCATTGCTGAGGAGACAGGTGCATCTGACTTTTAGCTGAGGGAGACCACCTGCTTCCTTTTAACTCCCCTGTGCACAGGGCAAGGTATGTTCTTCTTGCTGCGTGCTGAGTTCTGCTTACCTGACCCTGACTAGTGCACACAAGCCTGCCCCTTGTGTCTCCCAGCAGGGAAGGAATGCAGCAATTCTGTTTCTCACCTCAGTGGTGGAGTGAAGGGGTCCCAGCTTTGAAAGGCTTGGTTGGAGTTAGCAGATCTACGTTGGCAGTACTATCAATGTATTTGTGAGCATAGTGTAGAAAACAAATCTCTTAGAGGTGCCTGAAATCTTTTTCAGTGACATGTTATGCTAGATATTTTTAAGAATTGGCCCTCTGTGGACCTGATGTCAGATTGCTGTCATGTCAAGGTGATCGTACTTCTCTCCAGGCTCTGATGTCTGCAGCACCTTTCCTTCTTCATCAGAATCTTTAACCTCTCACATCTTGTTCCCAATAAGGAATCACTCTTTGACACAGAGGCCTCTCTTGGACTGTCTGCCCTACTTCTGTGTGGCAAAATGGATTTTCAGTACCTTCCCCTTTATGTTTAGTATTATACAGACTTCATTATAGAAAATCTTCACCGTCGTCTTGGGATAACACAGAGAGGTTAAAATACAGTCATACCCAAATGTTAGAGACAGCAGAGGTTTTTATTAGTGAGACCTTTTCATTCCTTGGGTACTGCCCTGAATGGGCTCAATACCTGACCATTGCTGCAGATTGCATCTTAAAAAGAAGTTTGCTAATGGAAAGACATCTTTCCACAGAAGTAATTTTAAGATTGTACTGTCTATCAAAACAATGAATATGTGAACAGATAAAAATGAAACACCATAAATAAAACATGCACCATCTTTTTTCATCTTGCCACAGGTCAGCCTGAAAGAGTTGACAGCTCTTGGAAAGGCTTTGCAAAACATTTCAGCATTAAACAACTGTAGCTTCAACTACTAAATGTCTTTGTTTATCTGGGCCAACATCCAGAACTCATACAAAATAATTATCTACTGACACACAGACTGTTTTCATGCAAGCCCTAGACATACACAGAGCCATATCAGATCCTTATTACTTCTCTTAGAACTGTCCTGTAGAGATGACTGTTGCCTTTGAACAAGGTTAATGAATGCTTGATCCTGAAGCTAATGGCAACTCCATTCTTGAGCTAGGATTGTTCAGATAAGACACCCTATTTTACTACTGAGAAACAGGTCAGGAGGAGATATTTACAAATTCTGTAAACCTGACACTATTCCACTGATTCTTCCCAAATTTTTAAGTGGATGATGGAGTGATGTAAGAGAGAATAAGTTACATTATTTGTTGCTTCCAGACACTCCTGTTACATTCATTCTGCTGTGTCTCTGTAATAGCAATAGTCCATACTGAACAGTTTGTATCCCCTTGCAAATCTTTGGATTCTAATATTCTGCAGAAGGGATGAGACCACAGCACTTTAACCTTGTATTTTCTGGCTTACTATCTGAAAAAGATGAGGACTTTCCAATGCCAGCTGAATACCATTTCCTTCATTTCTAACACTCTACCTGGCATGCTGCTTTTGTGCTGTTTTATGCAGCCATGCTGAATTCCAGGGCTGGCACATGAAGTGACTACAGCACAGAGGTGTCTGTGTGCACAGTATGAAAGGGTCTGGAAGCCCTCTTAGAAGAAACATAATGACAATGCAGCCCAGTGTGAGAACCACTGGCAGAGGATCTAGGACACCTGGCTTTTTTTCTTGGGTCTGCCACAGGCTTCTCACATGACTTTTGCCAGAGAAATCACTTGACTTATTGGCCTCTGATTATTCCATCTAGGCTGCAGATTGGCTTAAGAACTCTGATGCTTAGCACAGTTCTAAAAATGATGTGTCAGCTTTTCATATGGATCCTCTGTACATGGCATCACCAATAAAAACCTCTTAGGGGTCCATGATCATGCTGATTGCTCATTTCTTGCATTTAATACACCATTATTAACATAGTCACTATTACTGTTAAATTTTAGACTTAAATTTCTTTTAGAGATATAGTTCAATTTTCATGGCTTTTCATTTCGTAAAGTGGTCCCTTTTGAAAACTACCAATTGTTATCAGTAAAATACCAGCTGGCCCTGGGTGAAGAAGGTATGCCATCTGAAACTGTAACACTACTGAATTCTCCACCAAATATATGCAACAGCTGCACTGTTGATGCAAAAGACCTAATGTAAACATGAAATGAGAAGGAAAACCAACTGCTGTGTACTGTGTAGTAAAGACAAGTGTCTATATAACCTTGAAATAGTATCATTTTCTGTTAAGGGAAAGAGCATGGCTACAACCTGCCTTTCATTTTCTTTCTCACACATACAATTCCCATGATGGGCAGAAGAAAGACACATGTGAATCATGTGAGAAAAATTTTAGAAGCCCAGATAATTTTCAAGACAATTAAAACAGAGCAAAAACAGGTCATAACTAGTCTAAGCTACTATTTGTTCAAACTATCCAAAGACAAGTTTAAGAAAAGAATAAGCTACCTTCAGGGCAAGGGCAGGATGGATTTAGGCGTGCTCAGAATGCTTGTCATTCTCAGGAAAAGAAATCACTAACAGGGCTATAGCCAATAATGAGCCTGGATTCCAAGACCCCACATGAATACACAGGGATGGAGAGGGCCTTTGAATTTCATTTCTCAGTCTCTTCTGTGAGAGCTGTGGATGCTCTTACAGAAGTTTCAGTCAGCTGGATAAATGTTAATACTATGGGAAAGCTCTGTCTCAGGCATAAGACTATCAAGATACAGCCTCAGTATGCAAATGAGGTAAAGTTATAAACTATTAGAATGGGATTTGTGACCTTCTCCTATGAGTCCTACTTAGCAACTAGGAAATCTAAACCCTT
Organism: Promerops cafer; assembly: GCA_013398275.1. NCBI lineage: Eukaryota > Metazoa > Chordata > Aves > Passeriformes > Nectariniidae > Promerops > Promerops cafer. The sequence continues at coordinate 6,852,281 of VZSE01014922.1, forward strand.
TCCTGACATGATTTTCATTGAATCAAACAACCCAACAGGGCAATATACTGAGATGGCTGTTGGGATCATATTTGAGTAGGATTTGCAGGACATTTTCTAGGAACTGGGAGACACATTCTACCAAATGGCCATTGCACAAAGCTCATGATAAAAACTCAACATTTCTATTCTGGTAAAAATTCCTTCCATCTTGAAAACTTCAAAACATTTACAGTGATTTTTTGGAAACTGACATGACTGGAACTGGTGCAGGATTTGTGTTGAAACTGCATGCAGTTTGTAGTATGCTCTATTTGAACAGGAGTTTTATGAAATGTAATATTAAGTATGAATTTTTCAGACCTCATTTTGAATTTAAATTAAGAAGCAACAGTCTGAAGATCCAGCTTGCAGGTTACTTATTCAGGTTTTGCTCAGGTAGAGACCCACTGCTGTAAATGTGGTCACACCACTTCCACCAAGGTAGATCAGAATGAGGTAAAGACATAGGAATGAAACCTGGAGGTATTCACCAGATGTGTGACCTGTCAAATGTATGTCAAAGATACATCAAATGGACATTAAGTAATAATGCATTCCAAAATCTCCTTTGTCTAAAAAGGAAAATTGCTGATTTTCCATGCTGAGATATAGTCTTCCTCTAGAGATCACAAAAATGAGAATACTTGTCCTACCAATAATACATGCTGACACTATTCATCAGTATGAAGAATACATCTCTCCAGATCCAGTTATTTTCCAATTTATATGTGGTTGAAATCAACAAAGAGACCTAAGCTTGCTGTGTCATATCTGTGCCTGGGATAAGATTTACTGTACACTCCACACAAAAGACATTGAAGTCATTACTTTTACCACATAAAAACATAAATAGTAATTGTAGAAATTATGTTAAATTATGTGGAATAATAAAAAGAAATATACTGCAAATTTAATCCTGTGACTATCATCCTAACAGATGACAATCTTTAGTTCTTTTGGTCACTAACTTTTTTCTCTTTTGAATGCAGAAGTCAGCTGATTATCATGCTATGGCAGGAGGGAAGAGAGAGAATAATGAAGGGGACGTTTTTGCACCGGACAACAAAAATACTCTTCATCTCTGAGAAAATACATCATATTATGCCTTTGAGTTTCCATACATACTGAATATTTAGTTATTTCTAAATTATCAGGTGCTAATAATAGAGCAAACCAGCCATCAAATCAAGTCGTAGTCCATGTAGGGAGCAGACTGTTTAACTTAAGTGTTGTAGGAAAAATCTGATGACACTTAGTGAAGGTTATTTTTCCTCACAGAATGAACACTGTGGTGAGATGGGAGATCATAAGTATGTGTTGGGGATCAGCATGAGCATTGTGAAGAGCTATTTATTCTGAAAGAAACAGTGGCATCAGAAAAAATTGATGTTATCTTTAAACCCATAAAGGCTAGAAATAAAACACTTTCTAAGCTTCAGTGTGGTAAGATACTGAAGCTGTCCTTTAATAAGAGTCATCAATTAAATCCACTGAGAAAAATGGTTTATCATTTTCTTGAAGTCACTCAAGTATGATTGAATCTGAAGAACAAAAGTGTGTTCTTCCAGTTCTTCTCCTAACAGAGTTTTGGTTCAGTACTTCCATACTACTACTTGGAAAAAAGTCTTTGAAAATATGTCTGGGGATGTAAGTCTTTATATGAGGATGAGGAGTGTTAATTTTGAATATTGAAGGTTGTTGTAGCTTAACCCCAGTCAGCACCCCAGCCCCACACAGCTGCTCACTCACTCTGCCCTGGTGGGATGGGGGAGGGAATCATAATGGTAAAGCTGAGAAACATCTTGGGTTGAGATAAAGTCAATTTAACATGTAAAGCAAAAGCCAAACATGCCAGCAAAGCCAAACAAGGAATTCATTCACAATTTCCCATGGGCAGGCAGGTGTTCAGCCACTCTCAGGAAAGCAGGGCTCTATCACACGTAGCAGTGACTTGGGAAGACAAACACTGTCACTCAGAACATTCCCCACTTCCTTCTTCATCAGTTTTATGAGCTGAGCACGATGCCATGTGGTGTGGGATGTCCCTTGGGTCAGTTGGGGTCAGCTGTCCTGGCTGTGTCCCCTCCCAGCTCCTTGTGCACCCCCAGCCTCCTCGTTGATGGGGTGAGGAGCAGAAAAGGCCTTGACTCTGTGTAAGCCCTGCTCAGGAGTAATGGAACATCCCCGTATCACACTGTTTCCAGCACAAATCCAAAACACAGCCCCATGCAGCTACTATGGAGAAAATTCACTTTATCCCAGACAAAACCATCAGGGTTTTTTAATTTTAATAAATTATATTTAAAAATCTTAGTGGAAAGGAGCATAAACTTGCAAGACAATAATTTTATACTGCACCAATTCTGACTTTATTTTATAAACCTTATGTAATAAGCTTCCTCCTAACCCTTTTGCTAAATTAATTCTGTATTCTTTCTTAGAAACAATTTTAATCTGAATTCTTTATTAGAAAGTACTGAATGGAAAAGTACTAAATAGTAAAAGAACAGATTCCCATGAAAAAACAGATCTGAAAACTGAACTCATTTACTTAACTGGAACTGAGTGAAGTTCTGAAGTTTCATATCTGCAATTGATTGCTGGGGCATTTGGGGGTCACCAGTGATCAAAGGTTACACAAAACTTTGATTTGATATGCCAAACCCCTGTAACATAAAATTTGGTGAAGCTCTTGGTACTGGATTGGTCTAAATCTGAGATGAGATGTTGGTTGATTTTACATGCCATCATTTGAAGTGAATGGAGTGATGATTGGTGTTTTGTTTTTAATTAGAATATCCCTATTTCTAGAATAGACTTAGCTAGAGGCACAGGTTACACTGATAAATGCTTCAAAACAAAAATACTCAGGAAAAAGATGCTAGCTGTGTTATTTTATTTCAAAATTTCCAAGAGAGAAAGAGGAATTTCCAGTAGAAAACATTAGAAAGATTTATATTCCATGCATGGCTTAGGATAATAATGCACAAAGAAAATACACTGCTTTTTTAAAGAATACTATAAACCTTATTTCCTTTTCAGCTCAGTAGAAATAAAAATATTTTTTAATGTAAATTTATTTCTATTTGGGACCTAAATGAGAGTCAACTTCAAATCAATAGAGGTACAGATTTTTTTTTAATTTTTAAACTTTTTTTTAGAAAATATAATTTTTTCAACAGTTCTGCCTTTAATCCTTAGTTCTGTCTGTTCTGTGATGTTATTAGATGACACACTTAAGTTCAGTGAAATGTCCTGGGATATCAGAAGGGGCTGCATGTGAAAATGCAGTCTGTAGCTCAGACAGAGTGAACAGCTGATGATGATCAAGACTGACATTTCAACAGTATTTATGTCCTCTGTGTGCATGAGAGATAACAAGAAAGAGAATAGTAATAAGGGGCCAGGCTATTCCATATACAGGAAAAACCTGCTTAAAGGACAAGAAATTCCCATGGGTTTCCATTCACAACTGTTTCTTCAAAGTTATCTCACTGAGAGCAACAGGTTTTGCTGCTCCATTGAAATTCCTATGGGCTCACCCTGATAAAGCAAGAGATGTGTCTCAACTCCAAATCTCTGTCCCAAGACTCTTTCCTCCTCTGCTGGCTTCCCGTTGGCAGCACAGCCCTTGCAAAGGCTCTGTTCCTACAGGCTGCAGGGCATCAGATCCTTTTCTACGTCTGAAGGTAAATCCAAGCATATCAGCTGTGTCCTAAAGAGTTATGTTGCTTGGCGAGATGAAATCCGAATTTTCCAGCTGATGAATCACAAGTGTGAGTCTCTAACCAAGAATTGCTACACAGGGAATAGCAATTCAATTGACAGAATGCAGCTTATCTGGATTGTCTGTGTTTTGTCCTTAGCCTCCTGACAAAAATGCAAGGAACTGAGAAGTAAATAAGTTCAGTAGATATGGCCTTAACCCCTGGTTTCCTAAAGAAACAAGGCTTGTGGGATCTTTCCTTTTGTTTTAGAGGCCCTATAGGTTTTTACCATGTTTGTCTGCAGTTAAAACTCTGAGACATTTTATGTTCCTACAGCATTAATAGCAGTGGGAGGATGTGAGGCCACATAGGAGAGAGCCTGTTGATGTGACAGTTAAGGAAAATGCTGCAACATTAACTCCTCTGCCAAAAGTTTCAGTCTGAGCCTACACTGCCAAGAACCCCTGAGGATCCATCTGACCATGGCACAAGTTCATAGTAAGCCCAACCTTATTTGTTTCAGTAGTCACATACTTAACTGTATGCTCATTGAAAACTTGTATGCAATCCCCAGATTACCAGGTTTTCCAAAGCCCTGAGTGTAGGTCTCAGTCCTCTTCCCAAAGGAAAGGGCCAAAGGAAATTTTTATCACTAGGTTCAAGAGAAATTTTGTAAAGCACAGATTATAGTAACACACAGTTGCCTTACAAAACCTTTGAACTCATGAAAATAATTAAATCAGACATATTTTGTATAACCTGATTTGATTTGCACTTGTGCTGCAGAAAGTTTTTCAGCCTAAGCACAAGGTGGTTGATGCACATGTATTATTTGCATGGGCAAGCAATAGTTTATATTCTTACAACCTAGTTTATCTTCACATTCCACTTTTTAACTGGCTTTCTCTTTGCTCAGTTGTTAACCTGCAGGATTAGTTGGTAGCAAATGGCAAATTAAAGACAACACCAACAAAAGGTCAGAAGTATTTTCTCCCAGAGCTATTTCATATCTAATCCAGAGACTTCCTCTTGCTCCATTTACTCAGAGGAATTAAAAGCAGGTGAAAGTAGGGTTGTGTGCAAATGATGACGACGAGAACACACTTGAAAATGAAGTCTTGAATGAGTAGTTCTGGCCTGATTGCCCTTGGTCTGCTGGGTATTGACCTGTTTTATCTGATGTAAACCTGGAGAGAACCCTTCTGAGCTAAGGAAGAATAACATTATGGAAATGCCAGGGTACTTATTGCTATTATTATTGTGTGGCAAATCAGAACAAGCAGAGCAAAAACATAGAATAGACGTATCTAACAATAGTTTCAGGTTGTCCTCTGATGCCTTTTGTTAATCAGCTACAGTGATTTGCTTCCTTCTGGTTAGTGCACTGTATTGCCTATGTGCTGTAAACACATTGCAAATCAGAGTTTGTTGTGCTGTGTTTAAGTGTGGAAGGCTCCCACTAAGTCTGAGAAATAATCCTACTAATTCTAAGTAATTGCCTAAAGAAAACAATTAAATGTATTTCTTATTTTTAAGATCTTTTCCATTTTATTAAACAAATAAATTTTGATGTAAGTGCGTGAACATAAGGATCTAGTATACACATTTTATCACCCTTCTCGTCTTTTTTAGAAGATAGAAATATGTTGAGGAAAAGACCATTTTAAATGTTCTTGGTGGCTATTCTGAGACATTTGTCCCTGACCAAATCTAAGGTCTATTTGCTCTCACAGAGAAGGTACCATCTTATGTTCACAGGTCTGTACAATCATAGAATGGTTTGGGTTAAAGATCATCTCATTCAATCCCTGTCCCCTGGGCAGGGACACTTTCTACTAGAACAGGTTGCTCGAAGCTCCATCCAACCTGGCCTTGATCACTTCCAGGGATGGGGCAGCCCCAGCTTCTCTGGGCCACCTGTGCCAGTGCCTCACCACCCTCACAGTAAAGAATTTCTTGCAGCTAACCTAACCCTACCCTCTTTCATTTTAAAGCCATCACACCTAGTCCTATTGCTCCATGTCCTTGTGATCAGTCCCTCTCCAGTTTTCTTGTAGCCCCTTCAGGTACTGGAAGATGCTGTAAAGTCTTCCCAGAACCTTCCCTTCTTGAGGCTGAACAGCCACAACTCCCTCAGCCTGTCCTTACAGGAGAGGAGCTCCAGCCCTCTGATCATCTTTGTGACTCTCTTCTGGGTCCATGTCCTTCTCATGTTGGAGAACCCAGAGCTGAACACAGGAATCCTGATGGGGAGTATGTGCAGATATCTATAGATATATATGGATATGTATGGATGTGTATGGATATATGGATATATACAGGCAGTGGAGTTGAAAGATAAATGTAAAAAATTATGAGTAAACCCACAGTGTAAACCAGTCTGTTCAGAAAGGAAATTTAGTTTTCAAGAAAACTAAAAGCTTTCATGTAAACAGGTAGTATACAGTGAACATTTCTTTCTTTTCATAGTACTTTCCTTTAAGTGAGAGGTAAGTGATATAAGTAACTATAACATGAGAATGTCCATTGAATTAGTGTGCAAAATGTGAAGAGGCACAATTTTGCAGTGCCAGAAATCTGCATTTTTGTCATTCCTCAGTTCAGAAGCACATACAAAGAAAAGGCAAATTAGGTTTAACACTGGATTCAAATGCAAATACTTTTTGACTTTGCCGCAATAATTTATTCTTTTCCAATATGTGCATTTCCCCTTGGTTTAAAATACTCAGGTGACCTCCATCTACTGAAATGGTCCCTTATACTTTCTAGTAAATATTTTGACTATGATTTTTTTAAATGAAAACACACAACAGAGATGATTACATTTTATCTGATGGTCATCTAATGTCACAGTCTGGTTTGAATGCAGCTGGTACCACACAAACTTAACAGTCTGACAGGGAAAACATGCTTGCTTTCACATACAAACCAGTGAAGGCTATGAGAACAACAAACACAAAATCTTAATGACTGTAGAAATGTCAATAGAAATATTGATCAGGAAAGGTCTTTGTGTACTTTAAGTAAAAAGACTTCCCCAACTAGTACTTTTTTCCTTGTCTGATGGAAGGAGGGGAAGGAAAACAAGTGTACATTTTAAAGAAAAGAGCAAACACAACTTTTATGGGTTAAGTGATGTACGTAAAGAAGACAGCTAGTAAAACATCCTAACTTTCAGATGCCTAGGAAGATTACTGCCAGCATAAATATCCTTGGTGTAGGAAACAACCCTACCTCTGTTTAAGTCCCTATTCTCTATGGATTGAATATGTTCACATGTCAAAATGATGTTATTTTCTTTTTCACAATTCTACTTTCATCAGACAACACGTGGTAATTTAGAAATAATGAATTTTTTTGCAAAAGTATTCATTAGAACCTCTTTGTGCAAGGTGTGTTGTTTCTTTGTTTAGACTTTTTTTTTTATCAAAGATTTTTCTATTGCGATTACCTCACATGATCTTCTTGAAGTTTCTCTTCACAGAGTGAATACATTGCTTCAGGCAACTAAAACAGTGTGTAGAGTCTAGAAGGTGGTAAGTTATTGTAATTTGATCAGCCTCAAGGATGGAAGTAAAGCTGGTTTTATCCTCTGGATACATGCCACGCTCTGTGGCAGATTTTGAACAATATTGTGCTCTCCAGAGAGAAAGAGACAGTGTGGGGAAAAAGAGAGTTCATGTAAATAGTGGAGACTTAGCTGGAAAATCCAGCAAGGACAGTTACACAGAGGCATCAGCACTGCTTCAGCAGGTGCCTGAGCTGCAGATTACTGGATGCTGGAATATATACAGTGAAGTATTTCTGGATATGCTTTCGGTTTCTTTCTGAGGCAGTGCCAGGAGAAGGTACCAGGCAACCCCTTTGGCTGACTTCTGTTGGCTGTTCTTGCAGTTTTAAGAATAAAGCAAAGGGGTTCCAAAAAGTCTGTGCTGCTGCAGGTGAAGACTTTGCTGTGTGATTGGCATCCTCCCCACTTTGGTACTGAAAGTATGTTTTGTGCATCATCCTATCCCACACAGGAGCAGAAAAAGTGCTGGGAAGCAGAAGCTGTGGAAGACAAACAGTAGCTCCATAATACAAGAGCTTTTCTACCAGAAAAGTTCAGGGATATGAAGATGCAGTGATTTTTAATTTTTCTCCCTCCCTTCCCCCCACACCTCCCCTCACAAAATACCCCAGAACTGAGAAGTGCTGGCACTGGATTTCCTATTTATCCTATGTCTCTTTTTTATTTCCCCTCTGTCTTCCTAACACTTGCCTGAGAGTATTTCTTCCTTTGTAACTTTCCCAGTGTAAGTCTAGCTTCCTTTTCCCTTGCAGGTGCTGCTCTTTCTAGAAGGATATTCACCTGCTTCCCATTCTTGGGGAGACTGGATAAAATGGTTGATCTTTTCTCCTGCTTCAGTATTCAGAGTCTGTACGGTATCAGCCTGGAGACTGAAACAGCAGATTGGCTCCACACCCCAGGACTTCCAGAGAATCTGAGCCCTACCACCTGCACCCAAGACCAGACAAGGTTGCCTGGCTAAGACTTTGATAGCAGACTGCAGGTCTGACAACCCTGCAATCTGAGTGGTGCCAGAACAAGATTTAACCAGAGTGTGACAAAGTAGCATACCTTGTAGCAAAGACATAGTTAAAGCATTTATTCATCCTGATTTTGCAAGGTATTTATCTCTTGCCATAGCAGCCTCAAGCATTTTCATGTTGGCATTTCTTGTAAAAACCACTGCCATTTACTGCCATCATTTTTTTTTTTTTTTGTTATGAACACTGGATTTTTGCTCCCAATACAGACACAGTTTGATTATAGCTCCACTGGGGGAGTCTGAGAGCCCATGGGTTAAAAACTGTAATTAAATACTCAAGATTGCAATAATCACATGTAATTTTATTAGGTGGCCCCCTCAATTCAATTTCTGCTCTGCAAGAGGGATTCTCACACACTCTATGCATATGCAATTATGTATGAGAATTAGTTACAGTATCTTCTGCAGAGATTTAATTCTTCACCTTTCCCCCAAAAATGAAAATGCAACATTCAACAGAGCATCTCTGCATAATGTGTTAGCCACTAGTGTGAATGTTCAGAAATATTGAAAAAACTCCGATTTCAGCCCAGCATGAACCGAAGTTCTGTGTGCCATAACCAGAGTCACTCTCCCACTCAGGGACACAAGTGATACCTCTGCATCCCTTTGTACAAATTGCCAATCCTGGGGAATGGACCTGGCGGGTTAAGTTCTTAATGCAATTTAATTTTTATTCTTGCCTTTGAAAGTCTCCTCTCTCTTAGAAAGCCTGTTAGCCAAAGAGGGTACAGAGGATATTATATGTTTGAAATGCAAGATATTATTAAAGTATCTTTTGATGTTATTTTTGGAGGCTGATGATCGATTCCTAAATATATTTGTTAGGAGCCCTAAAAAGTTTTGGTACTGAAAAGATTAGTAAAATTTCTCCTTAGTTATTTTAGTTCTCCTTATCCCACAATACCCTTCATTTGCTCCCACACTTCATACACATTTACTGTCCCATTTAAATAAAGGTGTTTTACCTGTGTAACCCATTAGTACTGAGGTTGTGGAAGTCCACACTAAAGCTTCTGTTTCTCTAAAGCTGATATGGATGAGTTTTATTGTATTTTTTTAGTCTAGAAAGAAAGGTTAAAAATAACATCCTCAAGAGTCCACTTACACATGAAAATTACTTTGTCTTTGTTTTCTTTGTTAAAAATTTTTGTTGAAAATCTGCCTTTCTGAAAAAAAAAAAAAAAAAATCACCTTTTTTTTTACAAAACTGAATTCCTCTCCTTACTTTCTCTGGCTTATTTGCCTGTTGAGACAGTTCAGTCTGCTTGTTGCCAATGGATTTCCAGTGTGAACTATCATGAGTCAAACTCTAATGAGATCTTATTTTGATAAGGCAGAAGTGTAATAGTGAATTTGATTTCATCAAAACAGGCCACCCGGGGAAGGTCTGAACTTACATATATTTCTTGTAAATTAAAAATTTTATTGTTTTTTTTTTTATTTATAACCCACCACTAATACAACTCAATGTGTATATCTGGTTAATCTTCAGAAATTTTGGTGTGGAAGAGGTAAATGAACAGGCCTCTTCAAAGCACTGAATTTCAAAAATTTTCTTGGGCCCTTTTCAAACCTGTTTAAAAGGGGTGGATGTTAGGCTGGAATTTTTCCAACACCAAGAGAAATCACACTGTAAGCTGGTCTGGAAATAGATCCGTCACAAATGTTATATATTAGTTAGAAAGCACCTTTTTTTTTTATTTTTTATTAAGCACCCTACATTATTTGCACCCCTAGATGTATGCTGGCAACCTGGAGTTAAAAAAAACTTATCCTGAAAATCTTAATGCTATAGGCTTCAAAATGACTGGGTTAATTTAGAAACAATTATATAAATCTATAGAAACTTCTTTTCCCTTGGGAAAAACACAATCTGTTTGGAGTAGCCAAATTGTCTATCTCTATAAAGTGAGGTCTAATTATGTGTGTGGGTGAAGCTATAATAATATATTTTTAAAAATATGTGATTGTTTTTGTTCATACAACTCTTATTACAATGAAATAGTCAGATAAAGAGTGAAAAATACTGTGACAGGAAATTTTCCAAAACATTTGGTTTTGGACACAAACTGTCCAAGGCTGTATCCTGCTGTATTGCTTGATATGTTTTTCATAACACCACGTATGTATTAACTCTCACAAACCAAAACCTGTTGAATAAAACCTATATAACATTTTTATCCCTACTATTAAGTAAGGGTTAATATTTCAGAGCAGAATCTCTCTAAACTCTCCAACCTTTGGATGTCCTGTAGTGCTTAACAACAATAATCAGTAATCATGTCAACAAAAAATAATTGCTTTTAGGAGCATTTTCCACTGTGATCACACATTTCAGAGCACTTCTCTGAAAGATGTACCTATGATCTTTGCTTTTCCAGATGAGATTAACATGAAATTATACCTCTTTCATGAAGATCTTACTGATTATCAATCCAGTGTGAGAATTTCCCTGGCATGAGTAAGACTGGGCTTAATGCTGTGTGTATTTGCAGAGTGAGAGGCATAACTGTTTTATCCTGCCTTGAAATCCTAGCTGATGCTGATAGGACACCTAGTCTGTAATCAGTACCCATTGCTGGAAATTAAAATTCGGTAATTATGAAAAAATAAAATATTAAAATTAAATTAAATTAAATATTACCTAGTTTAAAAATAACATTATCTGCTCTAAACCTCATTTAAAAATCTAGCTCTCAGTTCTACAGCAAATGTATCATTTTCCCTGTTTACATTTGTAATCCAGACTCCCTACCAAGCAAAAGAACATGCAATGAGTTGCCATGTTTCATGGCAGCATAAAAGTGGGCTAAATCTATTTCATATGGTTCCCAGAATGCCTGATTTGCTTTTCTAGGCAGTTCTAATGTTTAACATTTCATTGTTAATTTATAATGAAAGGATATTTTTGCTCCTTTATCTCTTGATAGATTTAACACTGTGTCCTTCATAATTTAGTACTCTATAACCCTGCTGGTGGATCACTTGTGGATTCTTCAGCTTAATCACAATATACTATCAAGAACACTATAATGAAGCCAACTGATGTACTGAAAAGAGTAAATCTTATGACAATCAGTACATATAAAGAAAACACCTTTTTGAAGGTAGCACATTCTTCTTGTAAGAGTTACCATATTCTTCTCCAAGATTACTTTATTTTTAGCAGGTAACATGCCTGGTTAATTGTCCATATAAGACATACCAATTTCTTGGACAGAATGAATGAGTTTTCTTCATAATGCATTCATATAGTAAATAAGATAGAAAATGAACTGGGACACAATTATCTGGTCCCTTCTGCAGCTTTCTCAAGTTGTTCCTCTAACGTTTCTACACTGACAATGCCAGACTTGTCAGCCTGTGCTTTTAATGTTAGACCTTGACCTAGAACAAGAAAGAGGACATTTCAGATTTCTACAGGATTTGTTCCTATTTTTCTAAAAGTGTGTGTTGCTCTGATCCACATTTTCTCTCAGTCAAACAAAACAGACATCACATGTTAGGAATAGCTGAGCCTGAATTTCATAATTTAGCAAAGATCTTAAGATATTTTCTATTAGATTTGCTATTCTGGTCCTCTTACAAGATGATTTTCTAGTTCAACAAGGCAGGAAGATGACTTGTTGAATGTCTTGAAAAGATAATTTTATGTTCTTTGTATGGTTTTTTTGGTGCAGTGGCTGTGTTCACTCGCAAAAAGAGCACCAGGAGTTGGGTACTGAGTGTTCTCATACAACCAAGAGCAAGTAGCAACACGTAAATGGATACTTGGAGGTGTCCTAAGTTCACCTTAGCCTCACCTAGAATTTCCTCTGTGGTGGATGGCACCCCATAACCAGCACGAACACCGCTCCTGCTCTGCTCCTCTTGGCTTTGCCTATACCATAATTACCATCCAAATTACAATGCACCCTCTTCAGATGTTCTTTCTTTCTTGTGTGCAGCAGGTCAGATCATAATAACATCATGACCAAAGGAACTGTTCTACAATTGCAATTGTTTAAAGCTGTCATATGCTTCCCTAATGAGTTATGAAATTATTTTAATCTTGTTTATACAGGCAAAACCCAAATTGTGTTTCTTAGTATAACTACACCCTGGCCAAATTAAAATTATTTGTAAATGTGGCAGATGGTAGATTTTAGCAAAGGAGGTCATTGTCTCTCCAGTAAAACAATTGGGAAAAGCCATTTAAGAGTAAGTGAAAAACTTTGACAAGGCAAGTGGTTTTACTCCTTAAAAAAATATCTAGAAAAATTTTGGACTGTAAGGATAGACTGGATAGAGCATGTTGTTAATAATGCCAAGGTTGTGGGTTCAATCCCCATATGAGCCAACACTTAAGAGTTGGACTAGATCCTTGTGGGTCTCTTCCAACTCAGAATATTCCATGTTCTTATATATAAGTTAAGATACATCTTTTTCACCCAAATATTTTGAAAGCAATTGATTATCTCATTAGTAGATAGACTTATAAGTTCATTGAAAATATATCAAGTTTAAATGCATCTTATTCTAGACACATATGTTTTGCAATTATTCTGTTTTATAAATTCCTAATGATCTTTGATTGAACCAGTATTTAAATCAGCAAATAGGACAAGGAGCATCTGCACACTGGACCAGTTCCAATTTATTTCGTCTCTAATCAGAGCAGAACTTTAAATCTATAAAGCGTTTGTGGCTATAACTTTTCAGAATTTCTACTGGCAACCTCAGCTGTTTTGTTGAGATATTTTGGTTTAGGTGAAATAGTTTAATGTTCATAAAATGTCTTCCTTTTACTTAATGAACATTAAATGCTTTATTTTTTAAACTATTATGTTCACCACTATCTTTTTCCCACAGTGGCAAGATGTCTTGAAGAACCTTGTACTTGGAAATCTTAATTTTTCATTCTTTAAAATCTGAGTAACCACTAATGAGCCACATGAAATCCACAGCCTGTTGTGGGAAATAGGTTGTTCCTGGGAGCCCAAGCTGTAGGATTGAAGGGGGACCTAGATTAGACCTCATATAAATCAGTATGCTAATAAGGAAATGAAGGATAATGATTTATTGCACTAAAACAAAATAAAATATTTCACTTATTAAAAAACAAACATTCTGATTTAGATTAAACAATTTATTAAAAACATTTTAATCAGGGAAATCTTACTAGAAATGTTTTGATTTTACTAGACAGGAGTTGAATTACTGAGGTTTCAGGAGGAAATTATCCTGCTTTATGGAAACTTGTAGATTGTTCCCACCAAGAATTCATCTTTCTTTGTAACACCAAACAATCTCAACTTTAAATCCTCTGGCTTCAGGGTTTAAACCACATTTCCTCTTCCTCAGATTTTAACTACACCTTTGGAATAGTTTGCACCCAGCTAAGCAAATGCTGTGCACACTGAGGACATGTTGTGTTTTGTGCTGAGAAGCATCTGGAGCAAGAGATAAACCTGTGTTGCAACACAAGGTTGTCCTGAGGGAACAGACTCCACTGCTGAACAAACCTTTTTTCATTCTTGTTAAGGCACTGCTTTCCAATCCTCACTTTCATCGCATTTGGTGCACCATGGATTTGAGTCTCTTTGTATTTGATATGGGGAGGAGACTTTTTACAAAGGAAAAATAGCATCAAGAACCATCAGGCATGATCATGTTAGTGTAATTCTTACACAGCAACAAGCTTAGTGATTCACTGTGTTTCATGCCAAACACTGAATCAATGTGAAGCAAGCAAGAAAAGTAATCCTGCCCTAGAACATTCCTCCTGCCATCAGTGCTCCCCAAAAATTTTATATTGAAAACTCAGGTTCGTAGAGCCAGCGCAAGCCACAGGTGCTCATGCATGTTCCAGGCATGAGCTGTGTGGGGGTTTGAACAGTCATGATCCCTGCTCTGGGTACCCTTTGGACAACTCTTGCAAGTAAGTGCCTGTTTTGTGCCTGCACATCTTGTACTCATTGTTTACTGGGCAGTTATGGGACCAGAGCAGAAATGAAGACATTTCCAGCACTGCACACAGTTAACAGAATCAGAGTGAATGAAATATATACCTCTGTCCTACTGGACCTGGCTGAGTCTTTTTGCACAAGGATTCTGACCAAAGGGCTTCTGCAGGCATAATCCCTTGACTCAACTCCAACATCAGCCTCAGAGGAAGTGCATAACCCTTGCTGACATGTTTTTGAAATAAACAGGATGGTCTCCTTCTCTGCTGTTTTGATCACGTACAGTGCTCTCTATGGCTGTTGTTCCCTCACCTGCCGTGTTCTTCCTTTGCTTAGGCTGGAGCTCCTGCCACCCCCTCAGTGGTAGCACCTTTCTCCCTCAGAGATCCACTATTTCCCTGTCCCGCCCAGCTCTGAGTCACAGCTCTCCAGGAAGCAAGCAGAAACCAGTCGTATGACCAAACAGGCACACAGGCATTTATCACCTGCAGAGATGCACATTTTTTAACTCTGGAGGTTACTCTCTTATCATCACATCCTGCACCTCCAGCACAAGGAAAGATGGTAGTTTCAGCATTGCATCAGCGTAATGCACTTCTAATTTATCTTTAGGGAAAATTATGTCTCTCCCCCTCATCACAGAGAATGGGGAAAAATAGTACCTGTTCCTCCTTTTGTTATTTGCATGAGTCTTTTAGGTTCAGTTAAGATAAAGCACAGGATTATAAAAGCAGGCTGGGGCTGAGCCACTGTTTTCATTTCACTCAGCTTCTGAGACCCTGTAGGAACCTAAAAACGGCTTAAGAGTCCGGTGAGTTGACAGGACAGAGCAAGACAGGCTACATCAGCACACCTGATAGAATGTAGCAGCACATGAGATGTCATTGTGGTAGTGACATTGTGAAAACACAATGTTAACAGGGCCTGTGGTAGCAAAAGATTAGAAAAATCAGGAGGAAACCAGTCCTTGACATCTGGGAACAGGACATGCAGAGCTTCCTTTCAATCATGATACACAACTGCAAAATCAATAGCTGAGGTTAGCAGGGACCTCTGGGGGTATTCTGGTCTAACCCCTCTTCTCAGGCAGGGCGACCTAGAGTTGTTTGTCCAGGACCATGTCCTGTTGGGTTTAAATATCTCCAAGGATAGAGACTGCAATGTGTCTGGGCAACCTGTACCAGCGTTTGAGTACCCTCACTGTGAAACCTGTTTTGCTTATTTCAAACATGATTTCCTATTTTTTTAGTTTGTGTCCATAGGTTTTTCTCCTGTCAATGGACACCGGTGAGAAGAGTCTTGCTCCCTTGTCTTCATTCCTTCCCATCAACAGTTTATCCACACAGAAAAGATTCCACTGGAGCCTTCTCCTCTCCAGGCTGAACAGTTACAGCTCTGTCAACTTCCCTTTGTATGAGTGATGCCCCAGGTTGTACAGAAGGCCAGCTTGGATGAGGAGGGCTCTTCTGGAACTCAAACAGGAAAAAAAAGTATATAGACATTGGAAGCAAGGACAGGTGATGCAGGGAGACTGCATGAATGCCATTAGCCCCTGTAGGGAGAAAATCCATGTGGACAAAGGTCAGTTAGAGATCAAGACAGGCATAGCTGTGAAGGCCAACAAAAAGGCCACTTTTTAACATACATTAACAGCAAAAGGACAGTGGTAACATTGCTCCACAACTTGATGAGGTCAGTCACCTCAAAAATAGGGATGTAAACAAATGGAGACATTTATTCCCTGCTCCATGTCTGCCTTTAGCACAGATGATGGGCCCCGATACACCTAGAACCTTGTCTTGGAAGATCATGGCTGGGGGAATGGTAAACCCACAGCTTGCTCTGAACTTGTTCATCCTAGTGCGTCCTGAGAAGGATGTCCAAGCTGGTAAAAGGTGTCAAGAGCAAGACTTACAAGGAGCAGCTGAGGTCACTTGGCTTGTTCATCTTGGAGGAGAGAAGGCTGAGGTGTTCTCTTGTCACAGTCTAACCTTTCTCAAGGGGGCCAGTGGAGAGTGAGGTGCTGTACTCTCTCTGGTGACCCATGGTTAGGCAAAAGGAAATAGTATAAAGCTGCATCAGAGGAAGTTCATATGGGACATTGGGAAAAGGTTCTTAGGTGAGAGGATCACTGGAAGAGGCTCACCACAGAAGCGGTCAGGATACCAAACCTGCCAGAGTTCAAGGACCAATGTTTCCAGTAATCTAGTTAAGGTTAAAGTGGTCCTGCAAGAAGCAATGAGTTGGATTTGATGATTTTTATGAGTCCCTTCCAACTTGATATATTCTATGATTCTGATTCTAATATATATAATTATATATATATGTTATATATATATATATAATTATATATATATATTAATTCATCTTTCTGATGTCCAATATATCCATATCTCTTTTTTTTGTGAGTGGCCAAGCTGTGCACATGGCACCCAGATATACCTCACGAGAGCAGAGCAGAGGGGCAGGATCANTATGGGACATTGGGAAAAGGTTCTTAGGTGAGAGGATCACTGGAAGAGGCTCACCACAGAAGCGGTCAGGATACCAAACCTGCCAGAGTTCAAGGACCAATGTTTCCAGTAATCTAGTTAAGGTTAAAGTGGTCCTGCAAGAAGCAATGAGTTGGACTTGATGATTTTTATGAGTCCCTTCCAACTTGATATATTCTATGATTCTGATTCTAATATATATAATTATATATATATGTTTTATATATATATATAATTATATATATATATTAATTCATCTTTCTGATGTCCAATATATCCATATCTCTTTTTTTTGTGAGTGGCCAAGCTGTGCACATGGCACCCAGATATACCTCACGAGAGCAGAGCAGAGGGGCAGGATCACCTCCATCAGCCTGCTGGCAATGCTCTGCCTAATGCTGCCCAGGGAAACAGGCACTGATCTGTGCTTTTGAGCTCAGTTGGGCTTCATGGGCAGAAAAAATAAAGAGTATCTTTATATGAGAAGGTATAAGAATTTATATGAATGCATTTGGGGCATTTTGTGTCTTTGGCCCACTCTTTTGTTGCCAAGTGCCCAAGAGCTATAGCAGAGTGGCAAACTTTGCATCACTTGATCTCAAGCCTTTGTGCAAATGCATCATTGCAAACCTGTCTTCATGAAGAGGTCTTGCAGAATTGATGCAGCACTTCAGAGTTGGGGTTTGCCACATCTCAGTTACAATTCACTTACACTCTGTGTAGATGCTCTTAGTGTACAGAAAGTGTGAGGTAACTTACTCTTCTTCCAGACTGTGGCTTGTAGATGCTCACCCTACCCTTCAGCCCAGTAACCTCCTGGAGAAGAACCCTGGAGTGAAAATGCACCACATGAACAGTGTGAAAGTTCAGTTGGTAGCAGGTACACCACAGTAAGAGTAAACTGTGAAGCAGAACCTGCCTCCAATGAGACATCTTGCTAAAAAGCAGCTTGTTTTGCCCAGAAGGTCTGGCACTCTGATGTTCAGGGTGTCTGACACTTAATATTCACATCATAGCCCACAAAAAGATCCACACAGAGCCTTTCAGTGTTGATAATGAACAACCCCTCTAGTAATTAAGCTCTCCACCTTTTGAAAACAGTTTCAAGTCTTCTGGGAATCTTTAATTCTCACATGCGTCACCGAAGCACAGGTTCAGTATTCCCACAGAACGCAGCAATCCCTCTGATTTACGGACTTCCCCACCCTTGGAACTGAGACACTGACATGTTCTGCTCCAGGCACTGGAAAGCTCAGCACAGCTCTCTATTTTTTTTTTTCTTTCTTCCTTAAAGAAAGTGTTTCCTGTCAAATTAACGTTCCCAATTACAAGTGGATCTAATCCCTGGTGATTACCTACCTACCCTAATTGACTGTCTTGTTCCCAACCAAGGCTGGGTGTTTGAACAGACAAACAAAAAAAAAGATACTGATTTGCTGAGACAGAGAGAAAACACCTCCAGAAAATATAAGCCTTCAGAAAATATGAGCCAGCATTCTCTCTCCCAATTACTACTCCTCCTCCTTTGAGCAATTAAAAATGTCTTGGAAATTTTATGGGTTCCAAAAAAATTTAGTCACATATAAAGTCTGCTGGTCCAGCTGGTCCCTGTGGAGCTGGGATTAGGATACAAGTCAAGAGTTTTCTGAAATGCATTGGGAATTGAAACATTTTTTTAAAATCCTACTTAACACCAAAGTAATGTGCTTCCCTTACTGTCTAATTCGTAATTTCAAGGTATTAGGTGATAGTTTTATGTTTAATAGGGACATAGAGTTTAACATGCCAAAAATTATGTGTTCTCTCTGATATCATCCCATATTGGTTCCAGAGGTGTTTATTTCAAGGAAGAAAGCAAGTACCTGTTAATCACAACAAGATTTTGGATCACTAATACCTAAGTTATTTGTATTCATCTTGTGTACTATTCAAAGAAAATATGGCAAATCAGGGAGTACAAGATATACGAACTAACAGGGAATTTCTTCCTGTTTTGGGCTTTATCTGTCTGTATGAAGTTACCAGAAATAAAGGAAGAAATAACCTGTTTCAACAGATGTTTCAACAAAGTCCTACAAAATATTAGAGGCACATAAAAGAGCTCTGTGCCCTAAGAAGGAGTGGTAAAGAAAAGAGTGTAATTCTTATTTTTAAGAAGCACATACCCATATGTTATGTCAGTGCTCCACTGGATACTGTTGCTTAAAGGAAAATATACTTATTTCACCTAAATTCTGATAAAACCAGAATGAGAAACAGCCCCAGCCAGAATAAAATGGAAACCAGTCCTCTCCAACTTGCTGTAATGTTATCTTAAATACACTTCACCCCTGTTTACAATGAAACTTTTGAGTCATTTACATTCCCTGCCTAGTGAAAAACCAGTATACTCAGAGATGGTGTCTTGCAACCACCTCAAAAGCCAATACCACCCCCTAAATATTTTAATGAAAATAATTTTTAATCCAGATTGACTGTTCATTTTTCTTCCTGATACTTTTTTTTTTTTAATAAAGTACATTTGTTAAAGCATAAAATTGGTCAGGATTACAAATAACTTGCCCTGACAGCTGGAGGGCAGCATTTCCCTCACAATGAAAAGCAATTTGTCTTCAGTGAAGACAGATGTCAGAACAGTAATTAGTACATTTCAGCTAGAGAGGACCAATAATTCTTCAAAATCACCCCTGATACAACTGAAATCTGAATAAATCTCCTGAAGAGTTTGGGTGAAGAGGGATATAGTCCTTCATTTACAAACAGCTTCAGTGTCCATCCTTGGCATTGCATTGCTGTGGGAGGGGGCAGGAGAGACCAGCACCCCAGGCAAGATCTAGGGGTACCACCAACATCCCAGGGCTTCTCCCCTGCTGCTCCTTCTAGGAACTGACTGTCAGGGTTTTACTCTTGAAAGAGTACAACTTCTTGTCTGGATCAGGGAGAGACATCCCACATTTGCAGGACACAGTAAGTTCATCAATAGGGGTCTGGGCAGAGCCCAAACTGCTGTCAGCTGGGCTGGGCTCTGTACTGGCAGTCCTGAAGTAGCTGATGGGGAGGTGGAAATGTGGCAGAAAAGGAGGATAAGGAGGGAAGCATCAGTGGAGCAGTGGTGGATGGCCAGTGGGAGTGTGAGGAGGGAGCAGTGGGAGCCTTGATTGCACTGACTGCACAGCACAGGTGAGCCTGAGCACACCTTTTGACCTGGGTTTGAGCTGCCAGCCTCATGAAGTGAGTTCACACCGCAGGCTATTTCCATATGTTATTAAAGTCTCTTCAGCTTAGGCATACAACCCAGCTCATTTTTGTGCACCCACAGATTACAGCTGAAATTATGAGTGATCTTCTGTAGGAGATGTGGGTTACATGCAAAATAAGCACACGTGGTATTGTCTTCAGTACTTGTTAGTTATGTTCCAAAAGGCAAAACTTAGAGCCGGTTTTAATTAACATGTACAATGGAAAGTTCAGGTTACAGCAGTAAGGACTGAAAAACTCCCAGTTCACTCAAATTAAATGTCAATCCCACTGAAGTGAGGAGCATCTTAACCCATACCTAAGTCTAAATATTTCTCCCAAGATTTATTTAGTATAACAATAGTAATTCTGAATCCATGTTACCCATGTAACTGCCTGCCGTGGTTTAACCCCAGGCAGCAAGCAGCTCCACACAGCTGCTCTCTCACTGCCTAAGATGGGGGGACTTGAGAGAGAATCAGAAACATGGGAAGGTGAGAAAACTCATGGGTTGAGATAAAGACATTTTAATAAGTAAAGCAGAAGTGGTGTATTCAAGCAAAGCAAAACAGGCAATTAATTCACTACTTCCCATGGGCAGGTATTTTGTGATCTCAGGGCCCCATCATGCCTAACGGTGACTTGAAAACACAAACACCATCACTCCAAACATCTCCCCTTTTCTTATTCCTCCAGATTTATATGATGAGCATTATGCCATATGGTATGGAATATCATAGAAACATAGAATCATAGAATTGTTTCAGTTGGAAAATATGTCTGAGATCCTTGAGTCCATCAGTTAACCCAGCACTGCCAAGTCCACCATTAAACCCTGTCCCGAGTGCCACATCTACACATCTTTTACCTCTAGGGATGGTGACCCCCACTTCCCTGGACAACTTGTTCCAGTGCTTGGTAAGCCTTTCCATAAAGAAATTGTTCCTAGTATCCAATCCATGTGTACCTTCACATGTGCACCTTCACCTTGAGGCCGTTTCCTCTTGTCCTTTTGCTTGTTATTCGGGAGAAGGGACCGATCCCCACCTGGGCTACAGACTCCTTTCAGGTGGTTTTACAGAGTGATAAGGTCCCCCCTGAACCTCCCTTTTCTCCAGGTTAAACACCCCCAGCTCCCTCAGCCACCCCTCATCAGACTTGTGCTCCAGACCCTTCCCCAGCTCTATTGCCCTTCTTTGGACTCACTCCAGCTCCTCAGTGTCTTTCTTGTAATGACGGACCCATAACTGGACCCAGATTCAAGGTGCACCCACCCACTGCTGAGTATAGGGGTCTGCCCTGGTCCTGCTGGCCACTTATTTCTGATACAAGCCATGTGCCATTGGCCTTCTTGGCCACCTGGGCACACACTGGCTCATGTTCAGCCACTGTTGGCCAGCAGCCCCAGGTCCTTTCCCTCTGGGAGTTTTTCCAGCCACTCTGCCCCCAGCCTGTAGTGCTGCCTGGGGCTCTTGTGATCCCAGTGCATTACCCAGCACCTCACCTTGTTGAACTTCACACCACTGGCCTCAGCCCATCCTCTCTGCCTGTTCAGAAGCATCTGCAGATCCTTCCTACTCTCCAGCAGATCAACACACTCTTGTGTATCCCTTTTGTCAGTTGGGGTAAACTGTTCTGAATGTGTCCCCTTCCAAGTCCTTGTGCACCTCCAGCCTCCTTGCTGGGAAAAGTGATGATGAGGAGCAGAAAAAGGCCTTTACTCTGTGTCATCACTGCTCAGCAATGGCTAACCATCCCTGTGTTATCAACAGTGTTTCCAGCAAAAATCCAAAACACAGTCCCATACCAGGTGCTATAGAGAAAATTTATTCTACCCCAGCCAAAACCAACACATTGCCCAATTCCTATCCAAAAATTACAACCAAATTATTAGCCTGCCTCCAATCCAAGCAGTAGGGGAAAGGAATCACTGAGTGATCAAGTCAGCAGTCCATTACACAAGTAAATCTGTATCTGAGTAAAATAAGCCAAAACATTGGATGATACTAACCAACAGGATTGCATTATATTTACTGCATTCACTTTTTATTTTTGAGAACCCTAAATGCTGCTTCTTTTTTTTCTTTTTTGTTTTCTTTATTTTCACACACATGGAGTATTGATATCAGGTTCCAGCCACCTCAAGAAGCAATTTCAAAGAAGCTCTTGACATGATTTGTGTACCAGTGGTCAGTTGTTCTATTTTCTCACAGAAGGTCATTGCTAAGACAAATGCCTGACAGAAATCTGCAGTCTTTCATCATTAGATTTTTCTGAGTTGATGGATTCCTACCCAGGGAAGCTTTATACAAGGTGCACTGAAAGAGGCAGAAAGATTCTACTGTGGACTTTTACAGTTTTATCTCCAACTCAGAGCTTTCCAAACTGTTTCTCAGTGGGAGCCAGGTCTGCTGTGTCTTGGGCTATCTGCTACTTCCTTTTCAAAGCAGTGGTCTAATGCAGGCTAGGATTTGCATTTTCAAATGATTTTTTACTACCTTCTGCCTAAAAGGTTAATGCCAAACTGGTCATAAACTGAGATTAAGCTAGGTCTTCAAGCCATCTTTGGGGCAAAAAGATTTCCTTATTTGTGAAGGTACTGTGGGGGTTGCTGGAAATGCATACAGGTTCAGTACTAACAGCACAGCAGTGTTGATTTTCACCTTCTAAGGACTTTGCGGCTTTCTGCATGGAAATGCTGAGCAGCTTTTTTTTTTTTTTTAGAGATGTGAGCTTTTAATTATTGTATTAACATTGTCAACTGTCAAACACTTTGAAATAATTTAATATTCCCAGTCTCCTTACAACCTGTTTATTGATATTCATGAAGTGAATCCCCTCTTGAGATGTCTAGACTGAATGTCAATATGGTTTATAGATGAAGACATGGTTTATAGATGGAAGGTATTAATAATTGAATCCTGAAATTGTTTAATTTTACTTCAATAAAAGGCCAGGCAGGACAGGAACCAATATACCCTTTTACTAAATTGATGTACAAGTGAGTACAGCAAATTGGAATAATTTTAACCATCTATGATGAAGAAAAAAAAAATGATTGACTTTGAAGGCATGTTTTAATAAATAAACTTATTTAGTTGTAAGCATTTTCCTGGGTGAAATTCCTTCTTGACACAGAAGACATGATTAGAGATACTTCTTTATTGTGTCTACATGCACTAGACATATCTTACAGAAGATATATTTTAGCCTTCTGCCTCTCCTTGAAAGACATACAAGAAAGGTCTGAGTAGAGATATGTTTGCAAGAATTATCACAGGAGTAATATTTAAGGTCTATGCAGGAAATGCAGAATAAATATTGTTTCTCCTGTATTATTCATAATGTCACAATAGTTGGTCATAGCACTCCCTCTGTCCTTATGAAATACTCTTATCCAATAGTCTAATCAGTATGAGAAAAGGTCTGGGAATATCTTGAAGGAGAAGATTCCTAACCTTTCAAATAAGAGAAAAACTTATTTCATGGACAAGCACATGGCAAATGCAAACCTAGAGAAAAGAGGAAATATTGTCCAATCTGTAAATCACAATAGCTCTGCTGGAAATATTGGGATCCCAAACGTGACAGCAAGCTTTCAGGGACACCACCTGATGAGTGCCTCACTTGCTCAGATGTCTATAATGTTTTCTACCACTGAGGACTTATTGATCAAATATCCACAGCCTGATCCCACGCACACTGAAGTCAACATGAATTTATTTCTTATTAATTTAGCAGATACTGTATTTCAGTCTTGAAAAGATGCATTTATATCTTCCTCAATTAAGTTGTAATCCCTCATGGATTCAGTATTTATTGTTTATTAGTACCTTAGGTTTCCATACCATTTTTTAGTTTTACTATGACTAGAATCAAAGTGTTTGATTGCTTTCATAAAGGGAACCAAGCGTTTTTCTGGGTGCACATGTTACAGGAAGGAAACATTGCTGTAGGTTTCCTGGTCTACATGGGATCTCCATTATCTCTATTATTATCTCTATTATTATCTCTATTATGATCTCTTTTGAAAGGGCATATATTAAATCCTAACAGATATGCTATACTAATTCTGTGCCAGTGTAAAACAGTTCAAAAGTTAACTTCAGCATAACACCTGACACATCTGAGTATGAACAAGGCTGAAATTGAAAACCATAAGAAGATTTTAACCAAGAGATGAATACTTAGCACATAGGTTTGGCCCTGGGTTACCTGCTGAGATTTAGAATTCACTAAGAACCTCTCGTTAGGAGGCTGATCGAGACCTTCTCATAGGAAAATACCACATCAATTTTAGTCTTACACAGCACTGGAATGGTACCCATCTTTGATAACGATGCTTTTAAAAGACAGATGTGTCTGTCGTTATCACAGTACCAAATCAGCAATCATAGAATCGTGGCCTCACAGAATCATTAAGGCTGGAAAAGACCTCCATGGTCATTGAGTCCAACTTTTGATGGAACATCACCTTGTCAACTAAACCATAGGACTAAGTGCCACATTCAATAATTTCTTGAACCCTTCTAGGGACGTTGACTCCACCAATTCCCTGAACAGTCCATTCCAATGCTTATCCAACCTTTCTGTGAAGAAATAACTCCTGATGTCAAACCTGAACCTTCCCTGGAACAGCTTGCAGCCATTGCCTCTTATCCGGTCACTGGTGGCCTGGGAGGAGAGACTAATCCCCATCTGGCCACAATCTCCTTTCAGGCAGCTGTAGAGAGTGATAAGGTTCCCTCTGAGCCTCCTTTTCTCCAGGCTAAACATAGAATCATAGAATCACAGACCATGCTGGGCTGGAAAGGACCCATCGGGATTATCATATCCAACTCCTATCCCTGCACAGGACACCTGAAGAATCCCACCATGTGCCTGAGAGTGTTACCTGAGCACTGCTTCAACTCAGGCTTGGTTGTGTGATCCCTTCCCTGGGGAGCCCATTCCAGTGCTCCCTCAACTGCTCTTCATGCAGCTGACTCTCTAGACCCTCTCCCAGGCCCATTGTTCTTCTCTAGACATGCACCTCAATGTCCTTCTTGAAGTGAGGGGCTCAAAACTGAACACAGTATTTGAGGTATGGTCTCACCAGTGCTGAGAACAGAGGGGTAATCTCTTCCCTAGTCCTGCTGGCCATTCTGTTTCTGATACAGGTCAGGATGCCCTTGCTGTTCTTGGAAACTTGGGAACATGCTGGCTCTGTTCAGCCACCATTGGTCAGGTCTCCCAGGTCCTTTTCCACCAAGCAACTCATGTAGAAATTTAATTCATGTCTGTGCAATAGTGGCCAAGAGGTCCATAACTGCTAGCTTCTAAAGAATTATAAAATTATATTTTTTAAAGCAGTAAAGAACAGCTTTCATCACAAAAAAAAAAAAAAAAACAACAACCAAAAACCCCAAAACAAAACAAAAAAACCTGCAACAAACTAAAAAAAGGCATTTTAAATATTAACTCCTTCTGTCCCATTTATGTTTGTTGGAACATTACCTTTGCAGTGATATCCTTGACACATTTTAGTCTCTGCTTCAGTGGACCCTTTTTTCCTAATATCAGTCAAAGGTGTTTCTGTGGTCCCTAAGGGAAAATGTAGATGCCCTGACCTTGAATGAATTTTAAGTTCAATGTTTTCATTCAGTTCAGACATTTTTGCAAGTCTTCTCAGATCTACGAGTCCTTTTCCCTCCTCCATCATTGGAACTGAAACACTTTTCCCTCTTGCAACAGCTGTTGGACATCATGACAGAAAATCTCTAATATGAGAATTAGACTTCTGGCAACATCCTCAGACCCCTCCTTCCCAGCACCTCTGAACTTCATGGGTTGTGTCCTGCTGTCTCTGACCCAAGACAGATCACACCAGTATCTAGAACCTTATCTTGACTGGCACTCCCAGGATGTCTTGTAAAGCAAGCAAAGATCTGTCCTGCTGCATAACGTGTCATTTCACCAATCTAACTCCTTTGCCTGAGGTGAAGAGACTCCATAAGTACAAAAAAGCTTTTTTTTTCCCCCATAAGTACAGGAAAGCTTTTTTTTTTCCCCATAAATACAAGAAAGCTTTTCTTTTTCCCCATAAATACAAGAAAGCTTTTCAATACTCTTTCTCAAGTATGAATTCCCACTAGTACTAAAACAAATCAATATC
This sequence comes from Promerops cafer, assembly GCA_013398275.1. Lineage (NCBI taxonomy): Eukaryota > Metazoa > Chordata > Aves > Passeriformes > Nectariniidae > Promerops > Promerops cafer. The sequence continues at coordinate 6,878,432 of VZSE01014922.1, forward strand.
AAACAATGTGGAACATTTTACTGTTTACTTTCATGTTTGTATTTTATTGGGGAAAAATGTTTGTTTGAATCTTTCTGCTGTGTTCAGATGGATGGCTTAGGAGGATGTGTGTAAGAAAAGAAACAATTATATTCTTATATCCATGGGTAGCAGAGATCTGTGGCACTGCCAATTCTTTAATATGATTGTTGAGCCTAATCTTTTCATGCCAACAGCCAAATATATGATATGCCCTAACATTCCTGCACAGCTGATCTAGAAATGTCACTGTTTATAGAGTGTAATGAATCCTGAAACTTGCTCCACTGGAGGGCTTTTCCTCCACCCTTTAGATCCACTGTTCTTTTTGTTTCCATCCCAAAATATGAGCATATTTTACCACAATGTCAAAAGTCATGTCAATTAAACATCATGAAAGAAGCAAGAAGAACTCAACCTCGACAATTCATGACAGCCCATGTTCAGCTGAATTATAAATAGGACTTGTATTCTTAAGAGTTATGTCTTCTAAGCTCCACACATAATTGTGCAATAGATATCCTTGATTTAGATTTCAGATGATATAGTGTAAATAGTTACTCACGGCATGAAATAAAGAAATGGAAAGTATGGTATTTATAAATCATTATGGGATAGCCATATGTCAGCACATAGAATCACCTCTCTGAGTAAAGTTTGTACTTCTGAACAAATTTGTTGCATTGAGAAACTGGGAAGGACAGTGAAAGATTATATTATATTTGGTTTTGTTTCCAGCTGATTTCTGTTACGAAATCTTTCTATTTTACTCATTCCTGCTCTTTTACTGGACGATGTTCTTGTACTTGCAGTGTGATGCAGATGAGAAAATTGATCTTAAAAAAAAAAAAAAAAAACAACAAACGAACAACAAGAACGCCCCAAACAACAAAAACAAATACAACAAAAAACAACTGCTGTTGCTTTTGAGTTAGATCACCTGAATGGTGTATGCACACCAAGGAGAGGTGCTTGTGCTTGTAGGAGCACAACCAAGCAGAAGGAGGTTGGTACCCAGATATCAGCTGTTATTTCAGTAAAAAAGATCAGTATCATGAAGCCCATAGACTAAAAGGACCCATATCATAGAAACCTAAAAGAGTTTGTGTTGGAAAGGACCTTTAAATATCATCTAGTCTACCCCCTCTGCAATAAGAAGCGACATCTTGAATTAGACCAGTGTTAAAGCTGGATCTCTGTAAACCATGATCCAAGTTAAGTTAAAACCCCTGGGAATCTCTCTACTAGTTTTAATAGATTTTTAACTAGGCCCATGACAAGTGTAGGGAGCCTGTGTGTTCTGATCTGTTAACAAAGAATACATTGCTTATTTTATATAACACATAATTTCTTCATCCACAAAGCATTTAAGGCAACCACAGAAATGTGAACATCATGAGAGCCTGAAGTAAATGAAAGTTGTGTTGCCTATGGGTCTCCTTAAATTGTGACCATCTGTCAGCCTGATGAAACAGGTGCTGAGCATTTGCAACTCCACTGAAGCACGGGGAGCTGGGTGGAGTTCTGCTCTAGCTGAAAATCTTCTCATTCTTTTCAGTTCATAATTAGCTTTTGGCCAGTGTGTGCTGCCATTAGTTGAACCAGCCCACTACAATCTCATAAAGAAAATCTGTTTCTTTACAGATCTAAAAATGCCATTTTTTTTGAACTGAGTATTATTTAATCCTTTGTATTTGGGGTTTATCTATGCAAGAAGTAAATGCAGCAAAATACTATTTCTTTGAGCTATGGGCACATTAATTGATAGCAAGAAGTGTTGGAAAGAATTACTATATTGTCAGTCTAACTTTACAGACAAAATATATTCAGGCAATTAATTTTAATATGTTCCAAATTTTATTCACTGTGGCATACAGAATGGAAATGAAATAGCACTTAGCTGAAAACAAGGAATTGTTCCTCAGCTAGAGTTAAATTATGTTACTCTTTAATTTCAGTTGTTCTTTGCTAATTCCTGTAAGTTAAGACCTGTCACACAATGCAGATTTGATCCAGTTAACTAGAAAAACAAGATCAAATCTATTAGGATACTCTAAGCCAGTAGATAGAAGTTGCAGGCAAAAGTGACCTTTTCCTGACATAGCTATATTTCCATGGGATGCAAATTCCCCTGGCTCATGCCTACCAGCTAAAAAATATTGCCACAAGCAAATGATAGTTTTAACAGAATTGTTGCATGGGGCAAACAATCTGCTAAAATGGTTGAGAGGTTTAGGAAGCTTATTCCAAACCACTAGAAAATTGCTACAGTAATTTCTGCAGAATTTATAGTGCCATTGTAGCCAGTTTTTCTTTATACTATCCACATTATTGATTCAGCTGTGCTAGTAATTGTAAGGGATGATATGATAATAATGTCATTTTGGCTAGATGCAGTACTATTTAACTAATACATTATTTTCTAAAAGGATTCCTTTTAGAAACCCTATGGTCTTGCTATATCATTTATTCCTTTATTCCTAGCCTTTGAATACAAACAGAAATAGAAATGGCAGGAGGTAACAAAGCTTGTCATATAATCTCTTTCCCCTTAACCTTTATTCAGGATGATGCCTTCAACCCATGAAAAGTCTGCTTTGGAGCAATGTGAAATGTTTGCTAGGAAACCCGAAGCAAAGTAAAATTCAGCTGTTTGCAGCTTTTCCTACAGATGTGGTATCCAGCCCATGTTTTGTCAAAAGGGTTGAATCTTTTGATTAAACCTGAGGCTAGTTATGAATGAATTTAAGCCAATTTATTGTTTTGTATTAAAAGAAAAAGATAAACCCCTGGATTTCATATGCTTCCAGCTACAGATTGACCAAAATCTGAACTGTGAAGTTCTTGTTATTGCTTCAAAGAGGGAAAATGCCAGAGTTGAAGCCTGGAGAGAGAGGGGTTGTGATGAGCAGAAGAGCTGCAGGCAGAGGGTTGCAGTTATTCTTTAACATCCTGCACTGCTCTCTCTGAAATTGTTCAGATTCCTGATTTGGATCTCTGCCACAAATGAAAAAATGAGCAAAAGAAGGTGCCTAGTAGAAGGCTGAAGCAGCCTGAAAATGTCTTCAATCTTTGCTGTTTGATTTTGCTTCCCTCCCTCTCCCTTCCTCCCCACAGAGACTGAAAACAAACCCACAGTGCCAGTTACGACTCATCTCCATGATATGGACACTTCATCACTTTGTCCTGGACAAAACCCACTCATGAGCTCGTTTAGGATATATAATGAATAGTTGTCACATAGCTTTGTGTTTATTACTAAAACAGGGGAGTTGCAGAGTGAAATAATCCAAGAGTGGTTCTTAAAATTTGGGTACTTCAAGCATGTTCCCATTTCAGCCTTAGAGCTGGTTTCCAGTAACCTGCATTGGCCTTTCAGAGATAAACAGAAAGTGCAGGAAGGTTGTTTGTTTTAAGGTGTATCCCAGGAAGCCAGTCTGTGCAGACAGTGAGAATGGTAGCTGCAGATACAGAAACATGCAGTAAAAAACCCACCCTGGTTTTAGAAGCAAGAACTCACCACATGTTATTACCAGCATCTGCACTTGGCAGGTGATTAGCTATACAACCAGCAGAGAAAGGCAGGTGATGGGCAGATGAGCAAAATAATACCTAGGAAAGAGGCAAAGTAAGAATCCAGATCAATGGGAATGAAAAACTTCATGCAAAATAGTATAACAAAAGCTTTAGAATATTGGAAAGAAGAATCTAGTCTGTATAGAGGACTGCCTAGGGGGATTAAAATAAGAAAATAAAAGTAAAATTTTTGTTTCACTACCTCATGGGAAGGAAAGAATAAGAAGCAAATGTAGTTTTGTAGCTAAATATAATAGCAGGTAGTAGAACAGTTGTAAAAACTGAAGGGGAAGGGCAGACCATCACAAATGATCAAGTGAAAATAATTTAAGAAGTTAAGACACCCTCAGCTGGATTTTACCAATTCCCCAACTGAAATGTGATCATTGACTGTGTGAAAATCCCCATCACTCAACAGGAGAACAACAGGAGAGCTCAAAGCACCCTTCACAGCACTTTTCAATGCTACATCTCAATAAGTTTTACAAAAGACTTCAAAGGATATCGTGCAGTTCTGGAAATATAAAAGATGTCCTCATTAGAGACAGATTGCTGGGGGATCGCTGCCTGTGTACAGCACAGAGAACACAGACACTGATCTTACTCTAGAAAAAATGCCTGAGGGTGACAGAGAAAACAAATATATCCAGAAAACAAGGTAAACTGGGTCAGGCATGTAGGATGGCAGAGAGTCCTACAGCAATCATAAGGTCACCACTGAGGAAAGTCGGGCTGTGTGGGAGTACAAAAGTCCATTAACACAACTGTGGAAAACAGAATAAATGGAAAAACTCAAATGCCCGAATTGTACCAGCAGTGCAACACCAATTGGAAAACAGGAGCTAAGAAAGAAAATGGAATTCTTATGGTTTCTAGTGAAAGAAGAGGCCAGATACCTAGACTGATGAAAAGGATGTCAGTACTTGTTATGGACAGCTAAACTGGTGCATCAACAACCAATTTGATTTGCATCTGAGCTGTGGAATTAGTGTACCACCAGTGACAAGCATTTCTTTTAGGGAAGGTGTTCTATAAAATTGAGTTTGGGCCAATGACAGTCAAGTGTTGGATGTTATAGTTGAGAGTTCACAATGCACACAATCAAGCAACAGGGAAATCTAAATGCAGCATCTGGCATCACAGATGTGCCCTCTCTTGACCAGAGGAGATAGAATTTTCTCTATCAATTTTGTTCTAGCAGTTTTACAATGGCTAAAAGGCAAGAGAGCTTGGAGGAACACTGAACAGAGAGTGAGCTCTATGTTATCTCACTGGATTACTGAAATGCAGAATTCCACTTGAGTAAAAAGGGATTAGAGAGACTGCAAAGATATGAAACAATGTTGGACTTTCTAATACCCTTTCAAAGGGAGAGAATGGTCCAATAGTAGTCATAGCAACCAATATCTTGGAAAGTTGCACTATTTAGTAGGAAACAGGTAAAAAAAATAAGTTCCCACTACTGATGACTGAAGGCAGATTTAATAACGGCAAAAATTCTAATTTTAACACTAAAACCATTTTTTGGCATACTGAGTTACATGAGCCATTCAGTCAAGAGGCCAGAAGTCTCCACAGAACCCTTGGTCTAAAACTTAAAAGCATCAGCCTGGCTACAAATGTGTTTATATGTAAACTAAGCCTCTCCCTAGAGAAATGCCAAACATCTGGCAGGTGCTGGAGAGCAGGCTAATGGTAGTTTATAACCTGCTAATATCCAAAATGAAAGTGAAGACTGCCATAGGAGGTAACCTTCTATATGAGATGGCACATGGGTGAAAGATCACAGTGTTTAAATGTAAAGCAGCAGTAATGTCAGCAAAAGGAAGAGCAGGTGTCATAAAAATGAAAAATGCTGCAGTAAAAACCAAGCTTGAGGTGAGCTAAAGCACGTTCTGCTGGCCAGTAAAAAAAACAAACCCTTACTGGGGACATAAATGAAATAGAACAGGTTGTCCAAAATTTTCCTGTCCAAAATTTTCCTCTACTTAAAAAGTCACCTGAAATCCCAAACAGCTCTGGAAAATATTGGACAAATATGTTCACTACTTGTGAAGAAAATGGTGTGAAGATGGAGAATAGCCATCCTATTTCTGTGTGCTGTAGGTGTAGACCTTCATCCCAAATAAGTTGAAAAGTTGGATGGAATTACTGAAGCAGCAGTTGCCCTCCACAGATATGCTTGGAGTGTGTTTCATTTGGTGTCTGAGGTTCACTGAAATGGATCTAGCTGAAAGGAGGCTTTTGTGTTGCACACAGCTGAAAGTCCAGCATTTCCTACCTAGTTCTTCTAACAAAGAGCCAGAAACTTTTTCATTTTAGAAATGTGCATTCTCTTATGTTAATGAACATGCTACATGAAACAAAGACCATTTCTCTTGCCAGTGACTTCAAAGGGCTTAGATCAAGTGTTGAGTGAAAATACACTTATGGCAAAAATGATTGAAATTCAACGCCAAGGCTGCTCCAAAAGCTATTTTCTGTGCTCCTCCTCCTAAATTTTACCACCTTGGTTGCACTTTATCAAAGCCCTTGGGGTGTCTATAGTATAGTCTATATCGCGCTTGTTCTGACGTTACATTAAAATGAACGGTGCCCTATGAAACTATCAGCACTGCATGCAAGTGCTGCAGCCTTGCTTACACAAAGTATTTGTGATGTCTGAAAGTGCTGTATTGTACTCTTTGGCTTGGCTTTCCTTGATAGAAACATCAGAAAAGCCAGTATTTTAATACTGTGTACTGTTATGAGATTTTTAAAAAAATGAATTATTATGCTGAAGATTTTTTTTTCCAAAGAGATAACATCCCACAGTGCTGACAGGCTTTTTTCTCTAATGATATATGAATTGGAGCTAACAGGGGAGACAATAACTGCAGGCCTTTTGATTAATCTATTTTCTTTGGTCCTCTCTTTAAAATGATAGATTAGTTCAAGAGGACGTTTTGCCATAGACATTTGCAATAGAAGTGTGAGCTCCAAACAAAATAAGGAACCAAAATTTGTTTAATATATTGTAGACATCTGGTCCATTTTCACTAGGAAATTAGCATAGAGTTAACATCTAATTATTGTCATATGCAAAAAGCTGAAAAAAGAGTCCAGGTGTATCTGATGACACAGGGGTAGAAAAGAAAAAGATTCCTGTAGCATAATTTAAAAGAAGAATGTATTTTAGCTCTACAATTTAACTTCTGTGATTCAAATCTACCTGGATGCAAAAAAAGAAAATAAGCAAAGGAGAAAATCATCCCTTTCAAGTCGTGACACGCTTATGAAAGTCTTTCATAACATCTCAGTTGCATTACTTTTGTCTGTTTAGAGTCAATGAGTTGCCTCACTTTTAAAAGTAAAGACAAGTGATAGAACAAATTGTACTGGATAGATAACAGCTGTACAATCTGTACCTGTGATGGTGATAAAGTTAAACCAGATTCTAGTCAGAACCAAGTATTATAATTTCTATGTCTAATTCAGACCTGCCAAATGGTATTCTGCAAAATGCTACAATATATAAAGTCTCTTTGCTAAATAGCACTATTTCAAATATTGTGAAATGCCTTTAAAAAATTACTGTAGAAGCCATGGCAATATTGATGAGCACAGTTCATAGAATGAACTCAACAATTTGTTGAAATGTTGTGTGTCTCCACCCTTCTCCAACAGCACAACCTCCAGCATATATCACTACATAAGGTGTATTTAGTTACTTCTGTGCACTGCAGTCATAGCAAACATGCAAACTGACCAAGTGTGGGGAGAGAGGAAACGGGGCGCTCATCTGGGGCAACACACAACAAATATGCAGCCTGTTGAGGTGTTCTACACAAACAAATCAGATAGAGGGGCTGCACACTTAACAGAGGATTTTTGTTTGCTTATTGCAAAATGGATGAAGACAACCTTCTGTGATGGCAGGAGTGGGTTATCACTCAACCAGTAGCTTTAATTTAGCAAGCCAGAGGTGCTGAGGTGGTGTTAATGGAGGACTTACTGAATTAAATCACCAAGACAGAGATCCATGTCTCTCATGTTAAACATCTGGGTGTTTATGTTGGAAGGCTTCCTGTAAAAGGAGAAATAGACACCTCCTGACACAAGTTCTGTTGATCAGTGTCTCTCATCCTTGGCTACCCAGGAAACATCTGAATTAAGCACTTTAACTTACAAAAGCTGAATCTGGACCAGTGAGTTTGACTTTCCCTTTTTTGTGACCCATTTGACACTCACAGAGGTGCAAGATTATAAGGAAATTTCTACTTCCCCTTTTTTTTGCATAGTGTAAATATGATGTATGGTATTTACCAATAGACTCAAACCCACTCTGTCATTTGCTGTAACAGATCTCTTCAAAGAAAGAAAAAGAATGTCACATCACATTACTACTTTCCAAATCATTCACAAATTGTTTTGATCAAACTCAACACGTATTTTTAGGCAAATATTTATTTATTGGTCATAAAATATACCCTATGCCAGTGGCAGTACCATTGTAACATCTATTTTGCTGGGAAAATATATATTTACACTGAATCTTTAGACTGAGGAACCCCTTTTATGGCCCACTTTGGGCTATGACACATAGGGGCTGCTAAAAGTAAATCTCCTTTTTACTGCTTTGGAGCTACAGACCTGAGTGGAGAAAGGGCTATAACCATAGCAGACAGCTGCATCTAAAGCAGATTTTGCTTACAATAGTACAGTTTATTTTTGGCTTGTTTCCTTTTATTTCTTAAGCCCTTATCTTTCTACATTGTTGGGGTTTTTTTTCTGGTTTACTTATAGGTGTGTTGGACCACTCAGATGACAGAAAACCACACACACCATGATGAAATGGAGGTGTTTAAGTAGTGACATCCACAGCACTTCTCTATTGCTTTCTGGAAGTGAATGTGGCTATTCTGAGTCACCTAGGCTTTCTTCTGAGGGTGGGGAGGTAGTCTTTATAGTACTGTAGGGAAGTAGCAATGCTGTAGAAAAATTCCAAGGCAAAAATCATCCCGCATTTTTTTGGTGCCCCTTCTGAGAGCTTTGCCAAAAAGTACCCTTAAAGAGGAGGCTTTTTGAATGAAATCTGCCTTCCTATAACAGAGATAGAAAATGGAAAAAAAATCCAGGTTGTTAGAAGAAATGGAAAAAAAGAAAATATATGGCAGCAGTATAATTCTGCCTGAAGGTAAGATACATGTTACAGTGTGCACTGAATTTTTCACTGAATTAATTTGCATGAATATTGCACAGGGAAATGTGTATGTGCTGTGCCTTTAAATGTAGATGCTTCTCAGAATGTTATTTGCATGTTCACAAATTATGTATTCCTATTGTACCATGTATTGGAAAACAAAAATAAATGCAGTTGCTACAAGGGAGGAGGGTCTTTTTAATCTTTAATTAAAGATTGAATAAAAGTGTTCTTTGATGATGTCAATTTCAACTTCATTAATGACCAGATCATACCCTAATCCAGTATCTTTGGCAGACTAGGATATACTGACTAATTAAACAAAAACAGTCGGTATTGATATATGAGAACAATCATGCAACTCTAATTAAAGTTGTAACAAATTGGTTTTTAGTCATTTCATGCATTCAGCAGCAACCCAAATTGCACTTATTTTGCAAAAATCCAATTTTAGTCTGTCTTATTGAAGGAAGCCAAAAACTGAGCTCTTTTACACCTACATATGCACTGACACACTCTATGAAATCTGTTTTGACAGCTTCCTATAATATTTAGCCAACGATGACAAGCAAGCTAAAGAATCAATAACTAAACCTTTGGTGCATGTTGCAATCAAGAGCAATTATTTACATGTCATGTTGAGTCATTTAGATGGTGAATTATTGTTCAGACCCATCATTTAACCAGACAATTGTATATATGAGCTTTCAATTGGCTCTCTGGTCCCTTGGGACTTCAGTTGAATTATTCTGGTGTGAATATTCATGAGGTTTGACGATGGTGTTTACCACTTCATTATGTCAAAGATTTAAGAGTTGTTCTACAGTTCCTGGAAGGGAGTAGCCATGACATTTGGGAAACAAATAGCTATGGTTACACCACCTGCACAGCTCATATGTGGAGAAGCTGCAGCTGCTCTAAGACAGCTCCATGCATCTGCGCGCAGTGGGGTGATGGGATTTATATGGAAAAAGCAATGCTTTGTACTGGATCCAAAAGCCAGTGGTTGTAGGGGATCCCACAGACTACCAAGTCTGCCTGTTGGGCACCCATCTAGGGCGAGTCACACAATGTATGATTTCAAAGCTCACCAGGCTGTGCCTTGCAGGCCGTGCTGATGGAATGCAGACCCCTGCGGCTGACTCTGATGCCCCAGATGCTCAGTGCTATCAGGTCTTGCTCAGCTGCACCTCTCACTTGATGGCACTTTTGAACATAAAGTACCCCAAACCGAGCAAATAAAAGCTGAGACATGGAAAAACTCCAGGTACCTTTGAAATGGCTGGATGTCTAGCTTTACTGAGCATAAAATGGTCAAAGTAATTCTTATCCCATTTATCTAACCCACAGCTATAGTCTCCTTAATGATAGAGTGCAGAAAACTTTGATCATGGAATTCAACAAGTCTCATTGATATTAATTGTGCTCTTCACAAATGCAGCTGTTATTTTACAGGGCTCCCATGAGGCACAGGGACAGTAAGTTACAAGAGGGGAAGAACTGAGAGCTCAGCACCTCTTCTGTGATTTAAACTGGATTAAAGTCTGAACTCTTGTGCTGAAAAATATTTGCATTATTATATAGTGGATATACACCATGGAAGTTGCATGATAGTACAAAAGTGGAATGTGACTGTTATCGGTTATAAGTTCGGTTTTTGCATTGGCCACTTTAAGAGGTTCAAGAGTGTCTTTAAAGTTTAGAAACTCACGTCTCAAATAGTGTTTGCCTTTGCCAGTTTACTGACTGACAGTGGAATATGGATTTACTTACCTCTGAAAAATTGTGCCTGTATTAGCTTCAAAGTGGGCAGAGGTTTACAGGAAAACTTTTATAGCATTGATGATATTGGCTGACACATGCACTGTGCTGGTGTCGAGCTGGCTTGAAAATTTGAGGAGTCTCACTCTGAGTTTCCCAGACATGAGGATTTCAGCCTCACCAGCAATTTTGAAAATTTTTGGATAGATGTCTTTCTAACTGTGGTACCAATACCTTGCTAGTACTTTAAATTCTTTAAAATAGAAAAAGACAATATTACCAGAGGAGCTGACAAGCCTGATCAACAGGCATAAAGGTCTGGAGGTGGGAGTCAATATTGCTGCTACAGCTGGCTTCAATACCACATCAACCAGGTCCTATCAGTGCAAACCTTTCTTAGCAGCTCTCACTTCCTTTTCTAAATGAAATCTTAATGAACATTTAAAAAAAAACCCAAAGAAACAAATCAAAGCAAAAAAAAAAACCTCAAAAAACACCACCAACAGACAAGCTGGCTCACAAAGGCAGATGAAGGTGTCTCTAAACAGCACAGTGTTTCAAGGAGCAATGGTTCTTTCATGCTCCTTAAATCAGAAAAAGGACACCAAGGGCCCTTCCTTACAGTCAGTAAGATACAGGATTCAGCTGTCTGCAAACTAGAAGGTCAGGAAACTCAAGTGCAGAGCCTGTGGAGCCTCCCCAATTGAAAGCTTATTAATAATACAAAAGATTATTCACTGCTATCAAATATAATTACAGGCATCAAACACCCTGGAGCTGAAAGACCATTTATTTAACATACAGAATAAGCAGATGTAGTTGTATGATGCGCCTCACTGCAGTATCTTAACACAAGGCTTCAGGTGGCAAAACAAACCACATTACTAGAGCTATAATAGTGATTGCATACAGGGATTTTATGTAGCACAGTATGCTCCAAAAAAAAAAAAAAAGACCACCTTACTTATGTGTAATTTTAATGCATTTCAATGAGTATTTTATCTATCCGTCCAGACATTTTATGTCTGTAACTTCAGGTCCAGGGAGCGAACTCTTCTGCAAGCCATTTTTAATGATTCCTTGACTGAGTGAATCACACAAGCACCTGGACTGTGATTTGTGTTTCTTAATCTGGAAGTTAAGCTCCAGCTACAACCCAGTGCCTGGGTCCAAACACAGCAATCAATGGATTTAACTGAAAGATTACTACTGACAGGTTTGAGGCAGATCTTTTGTATTGAAGGAATATCTCCATAGCTAAACTACAGTACCCACAAAGATGGAAAACAAATAGTTCACAGGGTGTGTCTATTTCTGTCAAATATTTTATCTGACTGTTTCAATCTTAGGTCTTGGCATCCTCACCACCTACACTAAACATACATTACTTCATTTCTGAGTAAACTAACTCCTTCCCTCCAGAAGAAATCTTGTGTGTAGTGAAAAGTTCAGTCCCAGCACTACTCTTTAGGTGTGAGGAGGATGAGAATTGTTAACATGCAACCCCTTTCAATTTATGAGTACCTCCAATCCCCATTTACAAGGGGCAAGCAAATAAGTATATAGGTATATCTACTTCTTGCCCCACTTATGGCACCTTTTGGCCCATTATTGCCTTGAGGATGTGTTCATAGCCAGAGAGTGCTCAGACTGTGCCCTGGCCTTGGGGGCAGGCAGGGGAAGGGCAGACTCAGATGAAAGTGCCTGGGATCCCCTTGGTGAGGCATAAGTCACCCAGGCCTCATTAAACTGCCAGGCCCCTTTCCTGTGCTTCTGTTCTCATTGTCGCTGCTCTCCAAGATATGGAAACACAAAAAGCTTGACAAGCAGCACAGAAAGGCAGAAAAAACATATGACAGCTTAATGGCTTTGAGAAAAATACATGCCAATGTTTATATTTGCAGAAGCAAGGCAGCACGTCTTTAAATGACATAATGGGCTTCATTTGTTAGGGCATCTGATTAAAGGTCTCACATAATTTGTAAACTAACAAAAGCTTCATCAGGCACTGAAAATTATTATTATTATTATTATTGTTATTATTATTATTCTTATGCAGCATTTATACTGCAGTCACTCCTAAGATTTCCAGACAAGAAATGGCAGCTACACAAGAAGTAAAAAGAATAAAATAAAACAACTTTAATAGCAAGTGTCTGAATGACTTAGTCACAAATAGCTTAAAATGGAGGTAATTCCCTATATCTCTTCTGCCAGTTGCCACCCTTATGCACATATCTGAATATATATATATTAAAATATATATGTCAAAGTTCCACCATTAGTGAGAGTGAGAGTAGAACCTTTTTTCATGATTAGATATATGTCATAATTATCTTGTTTGCCTGAAATACATGTGTATTGCTATAATCATTGACTACTTCCAAAGCTAAAACTTCTATCTAAACTAAAGGGTAAATGTGGGACACACAGAAACACATAATATCTAACTATTAATGTTGTATGAACTTTATGAAATGTTGCAGAAAACCACTATCAATTCCTTTAAAAGTTTCAGCTATTTAAAATCATAAAAGCTAAAATAAAAACTGACCTTTTTTGGAAAAAACCTCATGTAACAATATTAACATCTTTTTTTTTTTTTTTCATTTTGACTAATACAGTCAATTTTCCCCAACACCTCTTTGTATCAGCTGGCAGGTGTCCTTGTGCTGTGGGTGTTTTTCCCCATCAGTTTTATTTTTTCTGCTTCCTATGGGTTTTTAGGAACTGCAGCATGCAGGGATGATGCAATGACTATGACAACTCCACCAATATAAGCAAAGAATAGTACAGGGCATTGAAAAAGTAAGATATTTTTAGGGATCTAAAAAGGCTGAAACCACTGCTAAGAACTCAGGCTAAAGGCATTCCATACATGTTGTCAATGAGCAGCTAAACGTTTGGGCTTCACCAGCAGAACTGATGGGAGCCCCAAGCAAGGTGGACAAAATGGCAAATAAATAATCAGAATTTTTAGGCTGTGATATTATCCAAGAGTTTTAAGTCCAGTGAACAGATTAGGACATTCAGTTTCCTCAGGATTTTAGATGTATTTGTCCTGAGTTTAAAGTAACTGTGTGAATAAACATATATTTATCCTTCAAGGAAATTTAAAAATCCTTTGCTGACAGCAACAGTGCTACTGACTGCAGCAGGCTCACTCTCAGCTACGTGGGTGGAGGATTTGGGCCAAACTTAGGGTAGCTTTTGAATTAAGAGATATTGAGTCAACAATCAAAATGTCCAGAGAAAAACAGAGAAAGAGAAGTGCTGTGAGAAGTGGAGATAGAAGTGAACATGAAGAAGTTCCTGCAGGAGACCTAGGAGAGAATACATCACCAGAAACAGGGGACTGGGTGAGGCAATTACCACAGGGTTAGAAAACTAGGAACAGGACCAAGCTTTGTAATCACACCTGCTGTGATGGATTACATTCCTGGGCCTGCTTTCCTTCTTCATCTCCACTTTGAATCATTCTACATTCAAGAAAAGACTGATGAAGTCCAAGTCAGATTCATCTCAAATACACACAGAGATTCCTCAACATCAGGCAGAATTATTCAATACAGAGTGAGCTTCGTACCTCAAAGTTGTGCTGTTATACCAGTGAAGGAAACAACACAGATAAGAGAGTCCAAATTGCATCTGTTTCACTAAGTGTGAAAGGCAGGAAAAAATAAAAAGCCTGTAAGGTGGGTGTTTGTCTAAAGATACATGTAGGAGGTGAACACACTGAGTAAAATTAGAGATGAACTTCTAACCTATGGTACAGACAACATCAAAATCTGCAAAAAAGAAATTAGAACAGTGAAGGAAAATCTGAGGTAAACTGGGGCTGTGACAGAGTGGGAAGAATAGAAGGAACTGCTGTAGGAAGTCACTGTGCAGGGGCTGCACCCAGTGTAAAAGGAGCCTGTGGGAGTGGATGGATTGCTACTTCATAGCCACTGAGAAAGAGGACATCTGGAGTCTAGCATCAGAAAAAATATTGAACTGAATCTCCATGCCTGTGATAGGTACATATTTGGAAGAATGAGACCAAGAGGGAGCCATACCCAGTATTAGCTGTATTGGGTTGTACAGAAAGAACAGAGTCTTGGCTTCCAAGACATCAACATTTAAAAAGTAATACAATAGAGTTATTACAAAACAACAATTGAAAGCCCTAGAGAGTTATCTCTTTTACATAATGTGTCTGTTTTCTGGTGAATTCTTTATAAAGATTTGCTCAATTAGCAGTAAGAAATAAATATTCAAGGAGACAAGAAAATGTGTTCTTAGTGAATTAGTCTGATTAATTACATTTACAATCTGTTTCCTTTAGTGCATGCTTTCAAAATTGCATGCTTTTTTTTGATGAAGAATTGTGCTCTCCTGTTGAGTGTGGAAAAGGGGGTCTAATAGAAGCAACCCATAAGCTGCAGGTTTAATCAAATATACTGGTTGCACATGTACACACATAATGTTCATTGTCAATTCACTGAGGTTGTTGGTTTTACTCCGTGAGTAAGAGTCCCTGAAATCATCTTGTAGCTGCTGAGACTCAGAATAAAATGGTTGTTGTCCCTGGAGACAAATTTTTCAGAAACATAACAACAAAATATAAAATATGTAAGAAATAAGGCAGTACAGTTTGTTTTGGATATTTATATAGATCATAGCCCAGCTACCAAAAATTTGAGAAAAACTCTTATTAACTTTATTGAATTAGAGTCTTTAATAAAGCAATGTTAATTGGTGTCACTTGATACTGAAACTTTTCTATCAATGGGAGGAAGTATTGCCTGCATTGTGCACAGCCCAGAGCTCTCACCCAGACTCCCGTGCTGCTCCAGCTGGGAGCAGAGTCATGTGCAGGCACAGGGCTCAGGGTTTGTGAGCTCAGAGTAAGGGTAAAGCTGTTCTGCTTGGTATTTACTCTGGATGATTCCTGGGAAATCTGCCAGGTTTATGTTTAGGCAGCATAGGCTTTTCCACGGAGACTGTGGGGAAAAAACAGTCCTCTCTGGGTAAAACAGGGGCAAACCCTCAAGGGAATCCTGAGAAGGAAAACTCACAGGATTTGCATCATCCTCCTTGCAGTAGAGGTGGTTCAAGGCTAATTCTGTATTGCAATTAGAAAAAAACCTAGGGTTTTTTTTGTTTTGTTTTGTTTTTTTAAATAAGAATAATCCTTTTAATTTTTATGAATGTGCACTTCCATTAAAAGTTTGAAGTAACATCTTTTTGCTCTAGAGAATCCCTGCAAACCTCTCTGCAGCAGTAGTGCTAGGAAGACTTACCAGGAGGACAAAGAGCCTGGGTTAGCTAATGATATTTAGAACCAGGAGCTCACAATGGGCTCTGCTTCCCAGGTTAGGAGCTATCAGATGTGCTGTGTGCCCCTTCCAGCCTGCAGATTTCCCTTCCCATGGGGACCAGGTTTTGGAAGGGTGATGATAAGTTTGCAAATATTGGTGTCTCATCGCAGCACAGTCTTGAAAAACGCTTTTTTTGTCCAGGATCTGGAAAGATTTCCCAACTACTGCTGTGCAGACAAAACCTCCAGCAGCTCAGGCACAGAGGCCCCACATTGTTGCATGTGTTCCCAAGGTGGATTTTCTCTTATCTACCCTACACCTTCATGGTGCCTATGTCAAAGCTGCCAGTGTAAACATTCCAAGCACACACAGGCACATCCCCACATACACATCAGCAAATATCTCTCATGCCTTATTTTCATGAATATTTCTGTGAATGAAACCTCAGTGCAGCAGATGTGCACAGAAAGAAAACAGACATAGACGCTGACTGAGTGAACTTTCTGATGCTAAAGAAAATGTAAACCAACACTGTTCATCTCTTTATCCTAAGGTCCTTTGAATCTATAGGAGTTTTCTTCATACATGGACTGCCAAATTTGGCCTATAACTCTCCTTTCAGAAGTTCTAGATTAATCCAAAACTCTAAACCAAATTATTTTAGCTTATTTCATTAAATTTTCTAAAGATGTCACTTTGCAGAAGAAGAAAGAAGTCTTTTAAAAGGTACTGACTGAAGGGTTATTTACATAAGTCTAGCATTGTTATGATTATTAATACCTACAACAGACCTCACAAGCCTCAAGATGCTTCAAATAATTAAATTATACTGATTTTTCAGGAAGTGGGAAAAGTCCTGTCACCTACATGATGTGAAATAACATTTTTCAAATCCCTTAGAAACATTCAGATGGAAGCATTTTTGCCCTACCTCATGCACAGAGAAGAACTCATCTTTTTTATTGACCTCCAGCTTCTCTGCCTGTGCTTTGGAGAGGCCCAAGTTAGCTATACTCATCCCTGATCACTTTTTCCCATCCTCCCCTCAGAGATGACATTCCAGCTAAGCTGCTTTGGGTGAGGACATTCATGGCACAGTGTCTGGTGTTCTACTTTCTAGGAACAGGTCAAGCATAGACATGCTGAAGGTGTTCTGCAACACTTGGTGTCTCAATGGCATCTGATAGGCAATCTTTGACCTCTTCTCATATCAAAAAGGTGGTTTGGAACAGATTTTCTTTTTGTTATCAAGACTGGATTTTAAAAAGTATATAATTTCCTGATGTCTAAATTCTGAATGTAGTTAGATTTTTGATCTAGTGTAATGCTGCTAAAAAAGAGCAGGCTGAAAGGGATCACCAGCAGGATCATTCTGTGAATGAAGGTGGATTAAAACCTGTGAGAGAACAGAAGGGTCTTTATTTCATTGAGTAAATAAATATCTTAAATGCAATATTGAAAGCTATCCATGGCATCACACAAACCTATCAGTTAGCTGAGCTGAACTCTCTGTGGAACCAACAAACATGTTTAAGCAAATTTTAGTTTATGTAAATCACTTTACATAGCTTTGAACTTAACTCGCATTTATTCCTTCCCCTGGTTTACAAGGAATTTTCTTTCTCTCCTTAATTATTTTCTTTTGTTTGGTTTTATTCCGTATCATGGCATGATCTCTGCTGTAGGAGGGGCAAGTTCCACATCAGACAGCTGTTCCAACCAAAAAAACCTAACCTAGATAAACAAGTCTCTAATCTGGAGGCATATGAAAGTTCTCCAGACAAGGTCTGCTCCCTGCTTGGGGTTCATTTTGCTTTCTGGTTCTCATATATAGAGGCCTGCTTGGGAAAATCAGACAGACTGTGTCTGCTTTGAATTTATCAGGCGAACACACACACAGAAAACAAGAGTGTTTAGACTCTGGGCTGCTGGTGAACGCTCAGAATTCCCCACTTTCCCAATGACTGTAGAGCTAGTTGGCACATCTTCAATAAAAAATTACATCAGTGATGCTCTGGAAACTCAATTGAGGCAGAGGAATGACAAGAAAACAAGCAAATCCACAGTGAAAGCTTTGGCAAAAATTCTCTCCTTCATTTCAAACGTAATAGCATTCCTGGTCTCTAATTTCTATTTTATTTTTAGTTACAAATGAATTACTAGTACAGCTCCTCATAATCTATTTCTTTCCATTTCTCAGACTCTTTTGGGGAGTGGTATAATTTTAGACTGTAAAAATATACGCCATCTGGTTTATATATAATTGAGCCACTCATACTCACATTGTTTGGATGTAAAGCCATGCTTTAGACAGAACTGGAGAAAGGCTGTGAGAAGTTACACATTGTTGAGAGCAAAGCTGACTGCACTTCAGTGCCTCTCTAGGCATGCCCCTAGCTGGCCTTGGTTTTGGCTCACCTGTAGTGTCACCTTGTGTGAGATGACACAGAGTCAGAAGGGACATCCACACTGCCCATAGAAATTACTGTGGTGTTAAGACAGGCACTCAAAGAAGCCCCTTTTTTGGCTTCCAGCCAATGTACAAGATTAAGCTTTCGAGCAGAAGTGCTGATTTTATTATTCCCGAAACGCTCAAAAGCAGAGGAGCCTTTTTTCTACCCCATCAATTAATGGTCAATAGACTGGTCAGTGTGACCAGCAGATCACAAAGTCCAGTATTTGGGATTGGTAAGAATAATGACATACATGATGAAATAGGGAATTTGGAAGAAACATCCATCCAGTCTTCTTCTCCTGCCTACCTCTATTTGCTAAGCTCAGTGTGAAAGTCCTGCTTGCTTATGGGTGACAATGCAGCTGTGTCATGTATTGGTTTGGATTTACATCTCTGGCTCAGCATCCCCCTGAACTGCAGAGGGAGTCATTCACTGAGAAAACTGTCCATTCCCTAAATATATTTTCCTGAACACCTGGAAGAGAATGATCCCAAAGATATTTGCTTTTCCTCCAAAGATACCCTAATGATGTTCCTTGCTGTGCTACTGTCAGTAATAAAGGATAAAACTGTGAAGTTTGGGTGTTGTTGTCATTTTGATCACAGAGATTACAGCGAGTGAAAAAGGCAGGAACAAACAGCACAGTCAAAACAGTGAGCAAATGTGCTGAGTGTTAGAAGTTAATGAAATACAGTTGTCTGCCACTGACATTGGGCAAACAGGCTGAAGGCTTTCAGCACAGCAATACTGTATTTGCTCTAAATGGGTTTACTGCAATAATTGCAACACAATATGCAATTAAAGAGTATTTACTGCATCCTCTTGAAACTTGTGAAGCTGATGAGGAACATATTCATTCAGCAACCCTATCTTGCTCTGTTTGTATTGCTAGCTGGGCTGGCAGAGACACAGATTGGAAAATCGCTCTGAAGAAAACAGCTCTGCCACTGAGAAATGTACATTCCATCATCCTAAAATGCCAACGAACACAATTATCAGAACAAGATCCAATGAAACATCACACTGATACTAGCTTCACATAGGTCTGTACATCTACTGCCAATGTGTTGTCCGTTTATGCCCTGTTTATGGCCCAAGGGAAAAATTTCTGTGTGCAGGCTTTATTCTCAAGACAACTGCTTTGGAGAATGGCACTCTAAGGGTGCACATTACCTGACACGAGATTTTTTATCTTATTTTTTGCTCAGAAACAATGTAATTCAAGGCAGTGGAAAGATAGCTACCAATATTAATGTGCCTTAGATCAAACCCTAACCAGTGTCCATACTGCCTAGATCCTGCCATTGCTTTTGGAATTTGTAATACTCTGTTTTCACATTTTCTCCTGCCTTTGCATCTTTATTTCTAGTCAGTGACCATGCACTTCATCTTAGTAGCTGGAATGTATTAAAAAAGTTGACTTGGAACTGGAGGGTTTACACCTGCTGAGAATATGCCCAAAGTGATTTCTGAGGACATTTGTGACAGATCCCTGACCATTACAGGCATACATTCCTCACCTAATCAGGAACAGGCACACTTGTCATTTTGCCAAGTAGCAATAATCAATAAGGGAGACAATCCAGAATATTTAGAGCTGCTCATGGTTCCAGAGCTATATGAAGTCTGAAATAGAGAAACTTCTTGGTTAGTACAGTGTTTTCTGTTGTGCCTCTCTCTAGCACTATTTTTCAGGAAGCTGGCAAAATATCTTTGTGGAACAACAGAGCTTGGGAACTTCTTTCCAACAAATCCATCCCATGTACCTCCCAGGCCCCAGTCACTACCAAGAATAGGAGCTGAGGTGAGAAGGCATCACAGAACATTTAACATGCAATGCCATCATGTGTCCGACAGACAGGGTGTCAAAAACTCCTCCCTAGGAGGAGTTAAGTTCTTGGATGATGGATTTATTTTTTTCACTGCTTCCCATCATTGTCCTCAGTAAATTACAGACTGGATAACGATTTAACTGAGCTCTGAATAAGCCAATGTGCCAAGTCCTGCCTCTTATCAAGTTACATTGCAACAAAAAAGGACAGCTTGTCCAGCTCCACACTGCTGGATGCAGAGCTTGGATGCAGAAGCACATCCACAAGTTCTACAGTCTTAGGGACAAGTTCAATTATGCAACATCTCCACTAAGCACAGCCCCAGCAGTTGCTAAGTAAAATCAACAGTAGATAAAACACTTACATAAACCTATTTCTCCTTCAACTCTTGCACACAATTCCCCCCACTGCAACACTAGACTAGGCACTAACAATGAGTATCATTAATTAAATTGTCTTTTAATAGCTCAGGAGATGAACTCTGTAAAAAGGAGGAAAGGGACAGAAACCTGGATTTAGAGAATAAGGATGAATTTAGACAAGTAGGATGGATTTCAGTTCATTTTAACTATCTGAAAAAAAAGAGTGTCTGGGCTAAGCTCATTCTTTTTGCTTCTATCAGCCCTTTTCAAACAAAGGAGAGAAGCAGATGCTTACAGAAGACAAAGTTAGATTATCTTATGTGAGAAGTGATTTTGAAACACCTAAATATGACAAGACAAAGACAGAGGATATGAAGAACCAGAGATCAAGGAACTATAGTTTTTTCCTTTACAGAAACCCAAATGTGAACAGAATAACATCTCAGGTCTCCTGCTTTCCTCATGGTCTTCCTTGCTAGAATTCAAAGACGAATCCAGCAGCTGCAGATATTACAGGCAGTTCAGTGAAATGCAGAATTCATAAAACACACTTCTTTAATCTGAAGGAACAGCTTGCCTAAACACTGATATCTGGAAGCCAGGAAGATCTCTAAGCAGAACTAAAAAATGGGTGTAGTGTGGTGGAACACAAACCACAGCATTGTAGTATGGTCCAGGAATGGAAATATCCTTTGGAGTCTGGGCCTCATAGAGTTAGGATTCATAAAATTGCCTCCAACTTACTTTCCTGAGCTTCACCCGTGTTCACTGGAAAGGTCACTTATTCAAGCCTCTCCTGTCAAATGGTGTGATGTTATTTAAAATCAATTAATTCTTTCTAGGACTTGAGTGCATTTTTTACATCACCTGTGAAGCTTTCTGGACACAAGAATGTCACTGACATCATAATCTGTGCCTGATTCATTAAGTGGTGAGCTGAGAAACATTACAGAATGTAAAATGAAAAATTTAGTTTATAAGGAAGAGGTCAGACTATATGATATGAATTAACAGATCATCAAAAATGAACAGATATGTGATGATTTCAATACTAATGTGATTTTTATTTGAAAACTGTGATTCTGTGGCTATTTGAGAAAAGAAATTATAAGAAGTCTTTATGCCTGGTGCATCTTCCTGCCCTTCCTTCCCTTCCTGATACAGGGAGGGTGAACACACTGTTTAAACTCATTTTCCATTAGCACATCTCACTAGGTAGTTGCTTGCTCACAAATACAGCAGCCTGATGAGGCCAGTGAAACCACTGTTTGGCAAAAATGCTGAGAGCATAAAAAGAGCAGACAATCTAAAGGATAACTAAGAAACAGTAAAAAATGACCAGGAGTCTGTATTGATGCTGCTATGAGTCTGAAACAGCATTTTCACTGTATACAGGAAATACTCTGTTACTTGTTTAGACCCTTTATGCCTTAGCACAAGACCTTTTGAAGCAGAAAATAAAAAGCATTCCTGCTTACATTAATAGATCTGCCAGCTGGGACACAGACACAAAGTCAAAACCTTTACTGTGGCTCAGTCAGCAGAGGTGGAAACATGGCTCCATGCTAGGTTGATGTTAGTGTCAAGAAAAAATATGTCTCTCATAGACATTTTTTTACAGATTTAGCCTTTCTTTTGTGATGTGGAACACGACTTTTGAAACAAATTTGAAAAAGAAAGAGTTCAAGAGACAGAATTCATGGAAGAGAAGGAACCTGGGCAATAAGATCCCTTGGGATAATCAAATTCTTCCTTAAAAAAAGAAAGTGACAGAAATGTACATCTTCCTAACTAACAGGGGTGGAAGTTTATAATCTCCCTTTATCTCATCCATACCTCAAACTCCATAATGGACCTAAAAACTCCTATAAATGATGTTGATTCTAAGTCTACTACTCTTTCAAGCATTATGCCATTTACAAAGCAATTTTTTTTTTTTAACAAGTCAGTTTGGAAAACAAAGGGGGAAGGGATTATATTGCACTTCTTTGAAAGGGTCTTTCCAGGATTCCTCACTTTTATTTTCCCAGAGGAATTGGAAGGCTCCTCTGATCTCATCAGAGATGTGGTGAATAACAAAGCTCTCCTTGGGTTACCTTACTGAAAGATGAATGCCTAGAGGTAGAAATGGAGAGTTAGAACTTGCAGTTCCTTTTCCAGCTTGGGATGAACTTTGGCTGCATGTCTATCTGCACCACACCTGGATTCATCCTTCTGTAACTTCTTCATCTTGTCTGCATGTCCTGAGACTTCGTTCTCCAAGGTTTGTTGTGCAGGCTCCTTCACCATACGAAAAACTGAAGTATTAATGCATTGGGACTTTGTTTTTCAGTGGAAATAGTTTGGCAGATGTCTCTTCAAAGACAGCAATGATGCCTGTGCTAAGTTACCATTCTTTATCTTTTACTTGTCCTGTCAGTTTTCTGGCAGACCACAGTATATCAGAAGCATTTGGAGTTGCACAAATTATTTTCCAGGCTGTCCTGTCACAGTTCAGGGCTGGAGTACAGTGAGTAAAGAGATGCAATTTGGAACTAGAAATGTAATGTCAGACCAGCAACCTGAGCTTTGATGCTCAAAAAATATGCTGTAGGCACTTGCTTTGTGATTTTGTCCTTAAACTGTGTAAGAGCCAAAGCGATAGTGCGCTGGTCTGTGAAGATACTGCTCAAGTGAATAAAAGGACCTCTTTTTACATAATCTGACAGACATGTCTTGTGCAATTACTTTCCTATCCAACTAAAAAAGTACAGTTTAATTAAATTTTCTTCAAGTTTGCTTCAGAAGATTATTTGGCACCTTCAAATTGACAAGACTGCCATAAATAAATGGGAATCTGATGCAATGAGAAACAATTATTTCCTTTACTAATGGAAGGAGATCACAAAGAAAATGTTAGGGTTATTTTCTTTTCATTCAGAAATTGACACAAAACAGATTACTCTCTAGGGAGGATCTGTAGATTTTAGGTATAAACCAGCATTGAGTCCATCACTTGTTATTTCTTCTGTTGCTTCTTTGAGGAGTAAGTCATTGGAGAGTAGTAAATTCCAAGTGAATGCAAAATGACACTATATTGAATACTGGTGATTTTCTGATTTAAGGATTAGCTGTCCTCCCATTTTGGAACATGCAAAAATATCCAGCACCACCACCAAAAAGACAGGGCTCTTACAGTTGTGGGTTTTTGCCTTGAAAACAAAACATCTGGGGGAAAAAAAATTCACGTTCCCAGATTGTATATTGCCTGCTGAACTCCTGGAAAATTTAAGAAGAAAAAAAAAAAAGAGATCATTCTGTTCAGCTTTCAAAACAAAACAAAAAGCAGTCACTGGGGTGAGTTGCTACCAAGGAGTCCTCATTTCAAACCAGCTTGAAGGGAAAAATTGAAATTAGGACCATGAAGCTGAAGAGGTGAGCTGCCTCAGAGCCAGGACCCAAGTTTCCCAATGAAAATCAAGAGTGAGCAGCCCTGTGGTGCTTTGTCTAAGGTCTGCTTAGCAGCCCTCCTCAGTCTCTATCAGCCTGTTCTCTCTGCTTCAGCAGGAATTTCTGAAAGAAAATGATGGAGGCTATGAAAGCATGGTTTGGAGGAAGATTACATAGGTACTAAGTGAGTTTCTGGAGAGTTTTGGTATGTTTGGGTAGACATGCAGATGGGTGAACCTCACTCAAATTTAATTCAGTTCTGTGTTGAATAATCAGTACAGCAAAGATATTGAGTGACCATGTAGGTTGGACTAAGTTTCTACTCTCAACAGCTACATCTTGGACCATTCTTGAGGACCAAGATCTCCTGGAAGCAGAGTCTGTGTCCATACTGTGAAATCCCCTTCCTTGCCAATATATGGTGGCTATATGCAAACAGGCTGCTGGAAATGACCTCTGACCTGTTCTAACACCCAAATTATGTCAAAGATCTGTTTTGGAGTTGGCAATTTTGGGACAAGTGATTCCAGAAGCCATTCTAATGATTCAATAGTAATAACAATGAAGTCCTAATGGCCAGAAAACACACTTTGGCAATGAATTTAAGGGTAGGGCTATACACCATGAAAATCAGATTATCCTGTGATTTTCAAAGCCATAAATCCATGCCACAGCCCTCACCCTTTCTAACCCTATGATTTCCGTGGGAGATATTTCTGCACTCACTCATCTGTAGCCTCTGAAACCTGCTCTGAGCATGCTCCAGTGTTCTTGAATTGCTAATATCTACAAGAAGATAAGAAATGAAAACACTGGAAAGAAAACAAAAAGAAGGGCATGATGCCAGTATAGCAGAGCAATAATCATGGGACTTTTCTTCAGCAGGGCTTCAATCTTTGTTTCACAAGTCAAAACCAGTGAACACTTCATTACTTATCCTCATTAAGAGATTGGAAAATGGAATCCTCACCTAGTGAAGGATCAACCTTGCTTTTTCTCCTCATTTTGCGTGTTTCAAGTGGCTGTGAGCCAGAAGGCTGTACCTGAGTGCTGTCTGATGCTTCCACTGCAGTCTACTTCCAGGACAACTGCTATAATAATCCACTCTACACCAGACACCACAGCAGAGGGTTCCATCAAAATGCTAAAACACACATCTGGCAACAAAATACTTCTGATGTCTTTCTACCAACATTCAAAATAATCTGAAGCATTTCATGCATTTAAAGAAAGTTAAAGAAGCCTTACTTAATGTCTTTTATATTTTCCTAGTCTTTTTTTTCTCCCACTGGTTGATGGAGTTAATCTATGTTTCTATAAATTCAGTGCTTCTTTAGGAATGAGGTTTCATACACTTAATAACTAAAGAGATTTTTATAAAATCCTGAAGCTTTCTCTGTCCAAAGAAAAAAAAATCATGTAACTGATGGAGAAAGCAAATCGAATATAGAAAAATACTCATTCTGGGAACAAGTGTATCTAGAACTAGTCCTTTTCCTAACAGCCTGAAGTCAAGGCAAGAAAACACATTTGTAAAAGCCAGTTGCTCAGCTGGTACACAGTGCTGCAGCTTAGTTAATGTAGGCAGACCTTCATCAGAGTTAACAGAACTGCTGACCTACACCCCTTTGACTGATGAGCGGGCTTATTTCTTTATAAAATCTGGAAATAGTGATAATGCTGGAATAAGATTTAACTATTAATGTGCATATACTAGTTTGCTTGTCTTGCTTTGTGAAGTAGTGCAAGAACTGTTTCTCTCATTACATACTGGCTCTTCTAATGTATCTAGAACAGAAATCCCTACAAATCTGTGCACATTAGTAACATATTTAACATGCAATATTATGGTTATAGATAGAGACTTAGCAATTTGACCTCTATCTGTAGCATGAAAAAAGATCCTGGTAAGACCCCAAAATACAATGTCATCAATTTTGTGTTGTTTATAATGTTACAAGCAACACCATTACTCCCCTGCAGGACAGTACTATTTGGTAATTTCCTCCTCTGAAAACCCACATTGGTAAAGGAGAGTAAAATGAACCATTTTTTTCTTTGCTCTGTGATCTGCAGAGGCATTTCAGTAGAGTACAACTATGTTGAGGCTGATGTAACCAGAGAGCTTGCAGAGAGTGAGGACAGACACTGCAGAGCATGCTTTGGCCAGAAATGAGCTTGAGTTTTGTCACATTTTGGGCAGGTTGGGAGAGTTGCTTGCTATGTTTCCAAGAAATGGTAGTTATGGATAAAGTTCTTTTGCATGTGAGGTACAAGTGCTTGATTACAATGAAGCAATAGTGTGCTGAGGTGTGTGTGCCTGTGCCTCCTTCCAGGTAAGTTATATATATATATGTGTGTGTGTGTGTATGTGAGAGAGAGAGTACTCAAATATATGTAAAATTCTTGATGTGAATTACTTAACTGAATTACTCTTCTGAATGATGCTATTTATACAGCAAATATTTACATTGATGTTCCTAATAATATTTTATTATGAAGGGATGTAGGAGATTGTTTTCTCTCTCCCCAGGCTTTGAATTTGGATCAAGTAATCTTCAGGAGATATTTCTCATATTTGATCTTAAATATCTGTAGAGGCAGAGATTCTTTAATCAGTCTTACAAAAATTTTCAGAGCCTAATGCCATAAAAGTCTCATTCCTGAATAGGTAAGAATCTCACAGCAAACAGTTCAAATTATGTTTTCTAGAATGAATTAAATTTGCCTTTATCAAAGCACAGAAACTCTTTGGCCATCATAAATGACCACTCATTTGTCTTTTCTAGATCACTATAAAGCTTTTCGGTGTTGGCTAATAACACAGCTTCTGTAAATACTTGTATTACCTCCCAGATTTGCTACTTCTTTGATCACTACATGCTGCTTCTTTCATATTTCCAGTACACCTAACAACTATCATGAGTGCGACAGCCCCTTAGGCTTTCTAGTGCTTTACTTTATGCTATGCTGAAAAGAAAAGAGAAATCATTATTCTTTGTTTCCAGCTTTTTTGACAGTTCCAAATTCATGAAAGAGCTTGACATCTCATGCATGATTTTTTCAATACTTTAAAAAGTCTCCTGCAAAGTTTCTTCTGAGACCTTTAGAAACTCTGACAAATTGTAACTGCTACTGTTCCTTTATGCACTTTTTAGCTGATATGTTCAAAAGACATATCTGTCATTTTTCCCTTTTGCACAAACTGCTTGTATTAATGTAGATCACCTGAGGTTCATGAAGGTGCTTGAAATCCAATTTCTCATTTTTGTCTCAACCAGTTCCTTTTCCTGTTATTTTTTGATCAACTTTTAAAAATAGTGACCTTTGAAGTAGCATAAATAGCTTCAACGTGTATTCTGCTTTCTTCAAACACTATATATGAAAACAAGAGAAAATGTTGTTCCCCTCTCTGAACTCATCTGCTTCATTTTACATTACATATCTTGTCCTGATAGCAAAGATTATAAACTTGTCTACACAGCATTTCATAAAAAATTCAAGAACAGAAGAACAAATAATAAAGACCCGTCCCAGTGTTTATTAATTCACATCAAAGTATTCATGATTAATTCAGATATCTGACCAAGGACTGGGAAAAGGGAATTCTGTGAAACAGTCTCATGCCCACCTTAGAAACTAAGGCTCAAAAATCTTCATTCACTGGTTAAAAAATACTTTATATCATAGATGAATCAAAAGAAAGAAAAGATCTCCCAAAAATGAGATTTTTAAAGGGAAAAATGGAGAACGGTGACTTTTAGACCTCCTGGTAATGAAGTGAATGAAAGCAATCTTCTTCATTTGCCTGCTTCCAGGTCACCTCCAGCATTCCTCTTGTGTGGGCAGGGTGCAGATGTTTTGCCCAGAGTCTGGAGCTGCCGTTTGGCACTGCAAGACATATGCAAAACCTCTCAGGAGCTGCAGGCCTTTGGAAGTTCACCCTGTGCTGCTCACGTGGTAAATCATTGGCTTTTGCATGTCGGAGGAATTGCCTGACAGACGGCGTTTCTCCCCTTCAGGCTGCTGCTGGAATTCTTCTGCTTGCTTACGAGAACATATGCTTTAAAAAAAACCAGAAAAAACAACAACAACTTCTCTGCTATTTGGCACCTAAAGCCTTATTTTAATTTCTGGGTGCAGCTTTTTCTCTGAACATATTGTGAAATACCAGTGCGTTACCCATCTGTTCCAACTTGGTGTCTTCGGGCTGAGTGCTGTAGAGGAAAGGTCATCATTAACTCACCTTAAAAAACCTGATTTGCTTACAAAAATAGTAACTGAGGGAATTCATTGTATTCTACTCACAGTGCAGGTTATTACTCCTCATTTAACAATAAATACCTGAGGACAAAATCCTCTCTGCAGCCTGTAGAGCTTGAGCAATCCAAATCCCACAAATCTCTCCTTCCATTTCGAGTCAGGCTGATCACTGATGCAGGCTCCGAGGATCCCCCAAAACCACAGACAGACCTGGGGTTTTCAATGTGATGATATGCACACAAGTTGACCGAGGAGTGTTTGGCATGTTTGTGGACTTCAGAGAGCCTGACAGAACTGAACAGAACATAACCAAGCATGAGCTTGTGACCTCCAAACTGAATCAGTGTGACGCAGGATTCTCAAGGTAACTACAGCTAGAACAGAGAAAGGTCTAGTTATGGTAAATGAGCCCAATGAGTTTCAATGGCTTTAGCTCACTTATCCCATTGGAAGCTCACTGGGACACAAAATTTCTGCTTTTTCTATGGGCATGGTATCAATGCCTGATTTCAAGTCTTCAAATCTTGCCCTGTTATTTTTGCAGCCTTGTATGAACCCGCGCAGCTGAAAAGAGGCATATGGCATTGCTCTGGGCTCCTTCTGGCTGCTGGTGAACCACTTGTCAGTGCAGAGCTCTCTGCACAGTGATGTACAGGGCTCTGCACCACTCAGGCCAGGTACTCAGATCCACCAGGGTCCCTGACATGACTCATTAGCCCAAAACTCTTCACATCAACGGCTCCTCCAGTTCCAAAGAGCCCAAGACAAGACTCTAACATCCTACTAGTCAAAGGGCATCTCAGAAATGCCTGGGCTGACTTTACATTTGTTAAATGGAAAAGTCCTGCAGCTCCTAGGAAATAAATCTACTGTAGAAAAGGATAGATCTTCCCCTTGAAATACTGTCAATCACTGCCCTTGTGAATTGGGAAATGGTTTCTCAACCACATATCTGTAGGGAGCTGTGGTAAGATTTTGTGAGTCTTTAAGTAAAAAAAAAAAAAGACATGCACAGTTTTGTAAATCCATTCTGTAAATACATGCTTAAGTATGGACATGCAGATGAGCATATGCAAGCAGATATTTAAGTGTGTCTGGGTGTGTGCATATGTTGGTGGAGATGTGCTTACGGATGCAGGTGCACATCTCTGTACCAGTCAGTTGAATGCAATGTAACAAAAGCAGGGTAATTTCAAAGACATTATATTCCCACAAGTGTTATGAAAATCAGTAACTGGGTGGAGCAAAAATGCACCGTGGCTACATCTACAGTGGTGAATTAATCATGCCTAATACTGTTCTCTGCTCCCGAAGCCAATTGGCACAGAACACAGTTTGCATACTATTAAACTCTCTTACCCTCCCAAAGAGGATGACCATGTCCAAGTGCCTCTCTTGGTAGACCTTGCCCTCTTCTAACTCCTAAGCAGTTCCTGGGAATTGTTTAAAAGAGTGCTAGTTTTGTCTGGTCAAAACTATGCCAGTCAATATTCTCACAATTTAACAGCATAGTTGGTCAAATTCCAGTGCTTGGGAACATTCCTGAGTATTGTTTAATTTATTAGTATAGATGCAGCTTATGTGTGCACCCAACTGAGAAGCAGGTTGTTCTGTTAATTCAGGCTTTATTAGACACCAGATTATGCTCAGAAAAGCAATGTTGTGACTGCCATAGCAGTGGGGAACTGCTAAGATCTGAGTTCAGATTTTGCTAGGTGTCAGAGGAAACAACCAGGCAGCCAAAACCAGCAGGGAGTTGGGCTGCATTAGTTCCACTGCTCACAGCCTTGCTTGTTCTTTCCCATCACCAGTCAGTGCATTTGCTGCAGGGGAAGCATGCGACCAAGGTCGAGAGAGGTTATCAGATGGGCTCTGAGAAGTGCTCACACTGAAATGGCATGTGGTTTCTCAGGGATAACAGAATCCCCTGCTCTGTGCAGAGACTGCCTGGAAGCTGGCAGCACACACATCAGGCTCATTTTTTTAATGGGTGCTACAGACAGCGCTCCAGAGTGCCTGAAAGTGCCTGTTTCTGGAGCACTTATGTACAACAGTGGAAGCAAAGTTGTCAAACCATTACCTACAGAAGCTGAATGAAGAAAACTGAATGAACAAAAGCTGAAAAAAAGACTGAGAACGTAGCCAGTTGGCAGGGACACCACAAAAGGGACAAAAAGCTATGAATTCTGAGGGAATGAGACCACTCCCCTTGTCCCATTGGTCCTGAGAGTGGTCCCTCTCCTTGTACGTTTCCACCCCTTGCTGCATGTGGGAGCTGCTGCGTGCACAGAGGGGGCACCAGTGCAAGAAGCCTGTACTCCACAAACATCAACACACACTTGCCAGACTGATGTGCTGACTGGTCAAAAGGGGGGAAAATGAAGAAAAAAGTTTATAATCTAAATAATATTATGAGAAGTTTAGATCAAATGATCCTAGAGGCAAGTGGTGCCAGAAGCAGAACCCTGGGAAGACATAAATCAGAAGAGACAGTTTTTTGTGGGACAGTGGTGGTGAGAGGCTAAAGCAAGACCTCAGGCCCCATCTATAGGTCAGAAGCCCAGGGAGTGGTTGGGCACAGGATCCCCAGGAAAATGGTCACAGCACCAAGCCTGACAAAATTCATGAAGCATTTGGACAATTCTTTCAGGAACATAATGTGATCCTTGGGGTCGTCCTGTGCAGAGGCAAGAGCTGGACTTGATGATCCTTGTGGGCTCCTTCCAGCTCAGGATAGTCTATGATTCTATGAACCCACTGGGCAGCAAAGGAAATGTCCTGTGCTGAAGGACATCTCCTGCTATGGGTTGAAGGGAGACGTGTGACAGCCACAATTATATAGCAAGTCAGTGATAAACCCAAACCTTTGGCTTCCTGACTGCCTATCTAATGGCTAAGGTGCCTGTTTGGGTTGTCTGTCAGATGGACAGGGCTAGACACAGAGGCGGAGAGAGGCAAACATAAATGTACATAGAAAGGAAATATTGCTGTATATGAGAGGAACATTGAACTTCCTGCTTTTGGGGCTAATGGAAAGCTTTCTGAAACAAGAGATTTCAAGGGGAAAATGATCTGCAAGATCAGCAGTTTCCGGGAAAACATCAATTTATTTCAAATGTGATAGGACGTCATAAAAATGCGGTCTTTCAAATTTTTTACCTTATTTTCTGTCAGAGGTTTTAGCTTTTTGGTTGGAAGTGATAAATTTGAACAGTCAGAACATTGCCAGGAAATAACTTCAGAAGACTTAATTTTCTGAAAAGTTTCCAAACCAGTTTCCACCTGAGTCAGGACAAGAGTGAACTGAGGGTTCAGGGGTGTATTGGGATATTTTTCATCCATCAGCTGTAGTACAACAAGGGGAAATGTACAGCCAGGGTATGTCAATAAACCAACCAAGCAATGCAGCTGCATGGGAATATGCGGCCATACCCTGCACAAACAAGGCCATGGATGTACATGCCAACACAATCACTTTGCTTGGACTTGCCAGGAGAAAATGGAATGTAAAGTAGTCTGTAAATAGCCAATAAATCTCGATCCCAGTATTTTATGTGTTTCTACCTTAGTCAGGAAGGAACTTGGGTTTTTTAAAACATGAAGATAATGCAACTAGCTCAAATGTGGTGTTTTAGTGGAAGAGAGAATGAAAAGGTTTTGATTGTTCTGCCATTCCCTAGAGAGAGTCTTATCTCCAAATAAACCTTTTTAAGAGCTTCAGCCTTATTTTTTAAGAAAAACAAACACATCCATAAACTTAGGCAGACCTTCCTGTTTAGTACAGGAACATTCCCAAAAAGTAACATCAACAGAAAAAAAAAAAAGATCATGTAGGTGATTGAAATAATCAGTCCTATAGCTCCTCTCTTTAATTCCATTTACTAAGCAAGCTGTATACCCACAGTGTAGACAATTACTCTTTGATGTAAAGACTAATTGTTATTTCTAACAGAAAAAGAGACTACAGTTATATGGCAGATTCTTCAAGGTTTGGGGCAAAAATTCAGGGGTAAAACTTCCTTTCTCAGCTTCATCCTTATCCCCTGAAAAATATTTCCTGTGTTTTCACTGAGACTTGTAGCACTCAGTGCAGATATGTCATAAATCTGGTGAATATGCTGTCTGCTCAGAACAGTTTGTTCAGCTCTGGGTCTAATTCTGTGTTGCAGTGTGCAAAAATTGTCATGGTTTATAGGGGAGCTCTTCTAGTATTGAAGGCCTTTTATTTTATATTTCTTTGTGAGGGGAAAATATGACTTTGCTAAAAGAATGATTCCACTAGGCAGCCCTAAAGGCTGAATGGACTGTAATGTATAGTTAGCTTCAGAAACATAAACAGTTGGTGCTTCATCTTTCTGCCAGGACATTTGCTTTCTCCAAAAACACCATCAGTCTCCATTTGAATGCGTGCACAGCTGTAATGCTTGAAGACACTGAGTGAAGTGTCATGTATTAAACATTTGTAATTGTTTTTCACTGGACTGTGACCTGAATTTAGTAACATCTGACTGACGGCTACTACCAACAGGATATCCCAATGAGTGAGAGGAAGATCCTGTGTCAGTGCATTTGCTGGAGCTAGACCAGCTGCATTTCTCTTTTGTTTAATATGTTCAAAAGTCTGCAAGGAAATCATCTGTAATGGGGAGAGTGCCAGAGCTTATCAGAGAGATAAGAAAGCCGCCTAAGTTTCCTGGACCTCTTTGTACTTGGGAACACTCATTGCATGATTATGGCATGCACTGGCAGAGCTGAGACAGTAAAAGCGACTGAGTCTTAAAATTTGTCTTGTTGGACACTGTAAGGTCCTCATGTTTCCTATTCCCCTGGCACAGCTGACTCTTCAGTCAGGATTAAGATATACTGTGAAATGAAACCCTGGGTTATTTTTATCTTTGCTTCTTTTCTCCAAGGTGACTTCTCTTTTAAAGAATCCTGTTACTATCAGACATTCTTCTCCAAGACTCATTTTTTGATGAGCTAAGAAGAACTGGAATGTAATAGCCATTAATTAGTCTTTTTCTTCAAAGTGCTAATGGTCAACTCCATTGGTCATTTCTCTACCACAATGACCTCAGAGAGTTGTTATATGCCAGGCAGTACAAAGAACTTACGCTTGATCTTGATCTGAGTGCTTTGAAAAGCACTTTAGCAAAGACTTACAATGTGACTGTTTGCAATAGCAAGAGACTGGACTCATAACCCAAAGGGCACTGACCTCTTTCATATTCCTAAAAAAAGCAAGAGCAGATCTGCCTCAGTTTGAAGCCTTCTTTGGTAGCAACACTGATGTGTTCCTACAAGGCCTGCAGTCATGTGAGGGCGAAACAATTGCAACAGGACTGTGTGAAAGTGAAGGACCTTTTAATGAACTCTTGCGTTTGAACTGTGCACAGGGCTTGAGTCACATCCATGTATTAAAAAGTTCACCACATCTGTTAGGAAAGAAATTAAATGCACATCTGTGTTCTACTTAATCGTAGAGCCAAGAGCTGTTGAAAGGGACAAAGTTCCATCAATATAATATTTTGTCAGGCTGATGAATTAACAGAGAAGGCTAAAGATGATAACAAAAAGAAATCTGGCCTCCAAAATATAAATATTTCATTGTTATGATTATTCCAGCTCCACCTAGAAAGCTTTAACAGGATGAAGAAATTTTGAAAATAAACAAAATGCTTTCTATCCTGAATTTTGTCCCATCTGAATTCCTTTTCCTACTGTTTCCAGAGCAGTTTCCATACCAAAAAGTAGTGAAACACACCACACTTTATAGACATTGACTTCCTTCCTGTGTTTGCTTGAGGTATTCTTATGACATTTCTCTTCCTTCTTCCAATCAATGAGCATTTAGTGAGCAAACACAGAAATACTTGACCAAAGCACATTCAGATCGGGGACCAACATAGTCATCAGCCAGATGGCAAGTCCAGAAATAAGCTCTGAACACAAGACAAAGTGATATGGCATCTGTAGCACAAGATAAATCTTGTGCTTAGAGATGTCAGCATTTTAGTTTACAGCAGCAATGTACTTTCAGTAAGAATTTTCCAATTGTTTCTAGTTGCTTCCCTTTGGTTTAGCAGTGCACAGTGGCCTCAGAACCATGATCTGTATTTCTTTCAGCCAAAACAAAACCAGAAGATTCTGTCTGCAAGTGTTCTCCAACTGCAAATGGTTGTTCAAACAATAGAGCCAGAAAAGGTTAAATTGCTGTGTGGCCTGTGAAGCATATATGAATGGGGGCTTAGGGAACTCAGTACCCGACTTTTTTTCTCTACATATCTGCTGAATCCAGTCTGAATCTGCACTGGTCCCACTAAGCTTCCTGGTAGTCAAAGAAAAGAAACAGAAATTTCTAGGGAATCAACTTCCTGATATGAATTGGTTTTCATATCAAATTACATATTAAATTAACCATGCTGCAGAAGCATTTCTCTCCACTGAATTTAGGCAGCTGACTTGGTGGTAACTATTCTTGGTCAGATGGGTTTCACTTTAGGCAGTGTGAAATCCAAGAGCATTGAGAGAATTGTATAGACTTAAAGCCTGATAACTTATTTATTGAATATCTGATTAAATGCACTTGACTGATACCCTCAGTGACTAATTTTATTTATGTGCTCTGCTTGCTGGGCCCCACTCACCCCTCATTTGTCACTCAATTAACTGAGGTGTTTGGTTATCCAAGCCTTTTCCCACTGTCTTTTTCTCATGGGAGACCTTGTCCATGACAGACCAATTTAGACTTATGTTATGGCTTAAAATGCACCAATGACTTCCCTGAAGATTTCAGAAGTCTTAAGACCAAAACTAGTGTTTGTTTTGGAAGATCTGCTGCTCCCTGGAAGGCTCAGTGGGAAAATGCTTGGGGGATGTCCTGGTCTTCCCTAGCACAATTAACATATGTATAAAACTGTCTTGTCTTACTGGCACATTTATACTGTCAGCAGCTTTGATCCTTGCCTCCTCTAGAACCTGTCCTCCTTTCCGTGAAAGCCTGCTCCCCTCTCAGCCTCCAGCATCCCTCTGCCCTTCCCCAGGCAGGCGGTGTCACTGTTGAGCTGCTGCTCCTTAGAGAGGCGCGCGCTGAGAGCAAAAGGGGTTTGCTCATAGCACAGGACATGACAGACTAAAACACGTAGTGTCACCTCCGTGTTGGTAGTGCCAGAACACTTAATCCACTGCTTCTTTTGTAGCTGTGATATTGAGAAATTAGACCCATCTCCAACCAGTACTGCAAAATACGTGTTAACGACACAGGAGCTGACTTGACCACAGACCAGAGCTACGGGAGAGCAGGTCTCCAGAGGTCAAATAGATTCCTTTCTCTGTGGAGTGAGACAAATGGCCCATCAACATGACTACCACAAAAGAATCACTGAAAGACGTGTTTGGAAAATGGGTTTAGGTGAACTAAGACGTTTCAGAGTCAGAGGTACAGTTTTATTCACAGAAGCTTGGGCAGAAGGAGCTCACCGCAAGGCTGACTGTGTCAAACCTCTGCTGGGTGCTCTGCCTTTCACAGACACATTTAAGTGTTGGGTCCTAACCACAGATGAGTCCAGGAGACAGCTCTGTTCACTGAGATAGTAGTGCTCGATTAATGAAGCAGGTTGCTAAGGACAGATGGGGAGTTGCTAGGTCCTCTTACCAGGCATCTCAGACTCTCATCTCTCTAGAGCTAGAAGTTCCCTTCTAGACAAAATAACTGGTTGGGATCATTGCTTTCTACCACAAAACCAAAACATGAAATGCCTTAGTGCATTCTAATCACCTTCTGTATGGCATCAAATGCCACCTCTTGATACCAATGCCTGTGGCTTCGCTATTCCCCCATCACTTCTACCCCCATCAAGGTCTATCACATATCAGTCTTATTAGAGCTCAGCCATGCTGTACTGTCTTGGTAGCTCTGGCATTGGCTGGTATTTTCCTCAGATGCCTCCTGTTCCTCAAACTAACTTTCTTTTTTCAGATTGTTTCTACTGTGGGACTCCAGTTGGAGGACTTTTATGATTGAAAGTGAAATATAGCAGGTGCAACAAAACCTGTCTCTCAAAACTCATTATTTCCAGTTATTTCCCTGCTGTGTCATATATAATTTGAACAGGTGTTTCAGGGTAAGAACTCCACATTTTATGTTCATATCCAAGAAAACATAGTTCTGGAGTCGGGGAGATAAGGTACTACACATCTGATAAAAACATACATGAACTTCATCATGACCATTCCCAACTAAACAGTGAAATGTCTCAATCTATAATTAGCCAAAGAATTTTTTTATGCCCATGCAATCTGCATTGACAATATAGTTACAGCAAGAAGGGTTCAGAGTTGTCACCATTTGACACAGGGGCTGACCAGGGTTTAATAAAGAGTCAAGTCTATAAGACTATAAGAGTCAAGTCTATAAGAGTCAAGTCTATAAGAGTCAAGACTATAATTTCCCAAAAAACTCACTTCCTCTCAAACAAAGACAGAGTCAAAACATGGACATCCTTGTGCCAAGATCAGAGGCCTTCCTCATCCTGGAGTGCAGCCAGATAGACTTGGTCTCAGAAGGGTCTTGGGGTTAAGGCCAAACTGTTTTGTAAGTTAAGTTCAGGTGGAGGAGGAAAAGTGAGAAAGGAAGAAGAGACTGATGTTAAATGACAGGCCAGTGCTTAGGGCACTCACTTCAGCTAGAGAAGACACAGTTCACATCCCTTTTTCAAATCAAGCTAAGCTGACACCACTCTGCCTCTGCTGTCATAGCTAAATGGCCAGTGACTATTTATGTCTAGCCTTGGTTCTTATCCTCATGAACATTTGAGGGGAAAAAAAATGGTGGATTTTTTTTCCTTTTCCTACCTTCAGGGCAAGACAAAAACAGCTTAAGAAACCTTGTTCCTTTTTTTTTTTTTTTTTTTTTTTTTTTTTTTTTTTTTTTTTTTTTTTTTTTTTTTTTTAATTTTGCCCTCTCTATTTTGTAAAAGAGAACTCTTTGTTTTAGGCCAACCCCACCTCCAGTTAATGCCAGTTAATACCATAAACTATTTATGTTACAATGGAGTGGAACTGATTGCATCCTACAGAAAGCAGCACTGCACAAACACACCAGTCTGCTCCTGCTTACAGGATCCAGGGGGCTGATCCTCTGTGTGATAAATGTAAAACTTCCCTTTCCTCTCTGCTGAGTGAAACAGCACTGTCCTTGAAGGAAGTGAGGCTTCAGATTAACACTTAGTAGCATCTGATCCCTGACTAAAAAAAAATACAGTTGTACATTTTCTTGTGGCAATATTATTGCCCAGGCCTTTAATTAGCTGCATCCCTGGACTGTTTTGTTGGTTATTTTACCGTAATGGGACTTAGCTGAGGCCACAGGTCTGTTGAAATAAGCACCATACAAACAGATCACAAATTGCATGTTCTCTGTCCCAAACAGAGACCTGCCAAAGGTCACACTAGAAATTATAGGCAAAGGACAGAACGCAAATCTCCTATATCCTCAGTCTACTCCATTAATCAAAAGACCTTCTCCCTCTTTCCTTAATTTCTATGGCTCAGTGACAGTTTTTCCAAAACACAAGATGCAATAAATTACACATGAGATGGAAAATGTGCATTAGAAAGGAACAGAGCTGGGAGTACAATCGTGTGTGTTGGTAGGAAGGTTGTTTGGGTTTTTTTTGCTGACACAGATGAAATGCAAAACAGGAGAAATCTGGTTAGCCTAAGATGTCACCTGATGCACTGAGGGAAGCAGATCAATAAAAAGCTTTATGTTAGACTTTGCATGCCAAGACAGCAGCTATGAAAAAACAATGGGGTATCATGAGAAAAATAAACACATGGTTAAATGGATGACTGGAAAAATGAACTTCATGAAGATTATTGAAAAACTGAAGAGGATTTTACTGCGATAGAAAAGAAATACTTTCCAAAGGACAATAATTTTTGCTGAAGGAAAAAAAAAGCCTTCAAATAAAAACCTTCCTTTCTGCCCAGAGAGAGAATCAGTTTCATGTTCTCAGGCAGAAAGAGAGAAGAATAAAATGTTTTGGTGAATGAAATCTTCATCAACCAGACTGTTAATAAAGTTCATATCCTTTTAAATTCACCTCTGGGTCTTGTACAGATGGGGGAGAGTAAATTCTAGATCATCTCAATGGAGTTTGCATATACACTTCTAAAGAGTAAAAGGGATTTTCCCTTTTCTCTGGGAAAAGTAAATGTGAGTTAAACACTTGAGACCCTAAAAGATTAATACCATGAACAAGCAAGGGTGAGAGTAACAGAGCTGGCATAGAAAAGGTACTTATTGATGAAACTGGCTGATGAAAACAGTGGGAAAGGTAAAGAAATTGGCACCTTTCATACAGCAATACAAATTAGAGGAGAAGGGCTTGAGCCAGTATTTTCAAAGAAAAATTTATGCACTCTATCATCCCACTGCAATCTCCCATAGAATGATTTCAGTATTTTGCGTGCTTTTACTCTTGATGCTTCTCAGAGATGTAAAAGTGTAAGTATTTCTGTTCAGTGGATGAGGAAACTAAGACAGAGGGAGACTGCATGAGCTGTGTAAAGTTTAAAGCCATTTAAAGCCATTTAAAGCCATTTAAGCTTTCAGCGTAAAGCCATTCTCACTTGTCCTATCACTGCATGCTTTTTTGAAATAACCCCCTTCATCATTCTTGTACACCCCCTTTAGGAACTGGAAGGTGCTGTAAGGTCTCCTCAGAGCCTTCTCTTCTGCAGACTGAGCAACACCAATTGCCTCAGCCTGTAACAGATCTCTGGATTCAAAGGCCAAAGTGCTGGGAGATGTGAGCATAAACCAAAGACCAAAGGCCAAAGTGCTGGGAGATGTGAGCAAGGACTAACCAGAAGGGGACAGACCAAGCTGTACAATCTTTGCTGCTTGTCTACACTCTGAAACAAGGGAAGGAGAAGAGGAAGGAGTGTCAGTCAGACCCTTGGCTCCAGTGATTTCCTGTGCCTTGTCAAGGTCAGAAGGGCACAAGGTCCCTCCCAAGCGAAAGGAGAGAGACACATGGCTTCACAGAACTGCTCTTGGAGATGGCATTTCATGCTCCAGGGTATAAATGAACCTGCAGAACCACACCCTCCCTCCCTGCAACCCCTTGGGCTTCTGTCAGTTGCTACCAGCAGCCCCTTTATCTTTCTTCCCTTTCCTTGAGTGACAGAACACAGTGTATCCCCCTCAATATCAGAGCTGCCACTGGTGATGCTCAGAACTATTGATTTCAGCAACTCTTCAGAGCTCTCCAGCCAGCAAGGAGTTTTACTCATTGCACTGGGTGGCAAGACCACAAAACAACAAAGAGGAAAATGGGTTTCCATGTAATTGTGGAAGGAATGGGGAATGCAAAGCCTGAAAAGCAAAATTACACCCTCAGGCTGTTGTAAGCATTGTTATGCAAATAAGTGTGAAGGCAGGGAGGATTTTCCTCCAAGATCCTAGCGATGCCCACAGACATCAATTTTTAATTAGAAATTATCTGAAATATTAAACATGCCCATATGTGCACTGAAACACCCCTGAGAGTCCTCATTCCTCCACTGGGCTGTGCTATACACAGCTCAGAGTTCAGATCCAACAGGGCTCACATGCAGTGAGCAGTCCCACTATGGTGAGTGAGAGAAGGGCTTTAAGGAGCAGATGTCACTCACCAAGAGAATGCTGGATGACTTACAAAGATCAGATTTGTTCCCTGCAGAACACTCCTTGCACGTGCTGTGATGAAAGAAATTTTTTCATCAAGAAAGCAACAGCAACACCAATGGCTTTAAAAAGCTCCAAGAAGCTTTTTCTGGAAAATGGTCAAGGTAAGCTCATCTTCAAGCATTTTGTGAATGTTTTGGCCAGGCTTGCAGCTTCTGCTCCACTGAATACCAGCTTCTGTATGGTAATAAATAAGAAACAAATAAACAGACAAATAAATATTCCAAGATCTTACACCTGTGAGTATTTTTATCCCTCTCATGTTCTGGAGCATTTAAGGTATGCTGAAACTTGATGGTGCAGACAAATACATCAAAGAAGTAAACAAATGTATGTTTTCAACACATCTTTTAATACTAGAAGAGTATTTCACAAAAAAAAAAAAAACCCTCTACCAGGTGAACTCAGTCTCCACCTGACATTAAATCTGTGACTTCAAACATAGCACTTGTTCATTCTCACAAGAACTCTGGGTCCATTGTGGAGCCATAATAGAAGGGTTACACCCACAAGCAAAGAAATTATGTTCTAACCTTTTCCTTACAAGAGGCTTCCATCTGAAGTTTTTTCTGGAACTGAGCATGCACTCCAGCCCACTGGTCTTGCTGTACCTTTTTCCCACATGAATATCCTGTGAGTGTCTGTAGCTGAGGAAAATTATGGCTGTCATGCACAGATATTTCAGTGAGCTTTGGATGTGAGTAGTACATTCATCCCTGAATTCAGGAAAACAACCAGGTGGCAGGTACAGGACTCAAACTTAGCCTGCTACAGAAAACGATAAATTGCACAAGGCTGAAATCATCCTCTGTTAACAGTGAGTTGTATCTGACTTGCGCTGGCAGGAATGCATTGTACATGAAGTAAAATAGGTCATTAGGGAAAACTGAAAGGGTGGAAGCTGTGAATTTTGATCAAGGTAAAGATTTTTGCATGACATTCTCAATTCCAAAGCTGTTTCTAGATACCTAAGCAATTACATGGACATGTTATTATGAATTTTATCTCCGTTACATCCCTCTAGGGCAAGCAGTATTCCCTTTCCTCTCCCAGATGGCAAATAACTATAGTAGATACATCATCTGTTCCTGAGAACAGGAACATAAATATCTGGGAGTCTAGGCATCCTGCAGGTCCTTGTGCTGTCCTTCCCTCTACTTGCTTCTTCCACCAGCAGAGTCAGACCTGCAGCCCAAGCTGTCCCTATCCAAACATCACAGATGTGTTTGCAGACTCAGCTGCACAGTGACACTGCTGGGGTGACACAGAAGGTGACATGCAGCTCACTCTCTGCCACACTGAGAAGCTGCAGCTTCTGGTGCAACATGGTGAGCTCTGCAGGATGAAGAGCTGGCTGCATGCAGAGAGGTAGCTCTGTCTGTCAGCTCCTTCTCAGCCTGTCCTGATAAACACAGCCAATTACACTAATGGAAAAATTGCATCAAAATTCTGCCAGTGGTGTGGCTTTCCCATGTTTTTCACCCCTTAATTTCAAAAAATAAATGCTTAGAGGTCACCCTGGCCTGATTAAATCACAGGAATATACAGTGTCTGTTTTCAAAATTTGGTGACTACTAATTAATTTATGTCATCAAACAATTATTTTCTACCTCATTAGCCCATGAAATGTGAAGATTGTGTCAGCACTTTTGCTGGCAGTCTCACACTCATTAGTTTGTAACCTTGTCCAAAAAAAGACAGAGAGAGACAGAAGGAGAGAATACTATTCGACAACTTGCAATGTGGTTTTGAAGCCACAGGTGCTGCAAAGTGGAATTATTTTCACATTTCCCTTGGTGCTAGATGACTGAACCCCCACGAATTGGAAACATCTCTCACTCATGATTTGATGACTAATATATCATGAAAGGGGGAGTGGGGAAGGGAAACAAAGGACAAGGGGAGGGCTGTTCTGTACACACATACCGCAACCAAGTGTCGTCATGTACTCACCTTGAAGGACTCACACAAGGTATTTCGGTCAGGTGATGGGGTTTTCACTTCTCACATTATATGACAAGGATCTGAAACAGCTCTGCATAGGAAATTGCGGGACACCACAGCCCAGCTAGCAACTAGAAATGTAAAG
Organism: Promerops cafer; assembly: GCA_013398275.1. Taxonomy (NCBI): domain Eukaryota; kingdom Metazoa; phylum Chordata; class Aves; order Passeriformes; family Nectariniidae; genus Promerops; species Promerops cafer. The sequence goes on from VZSE01014922.1 coordinate 6,920,437, forward strand.
GGAGGTAAACTGGAGCTACCCGGCCCAACAAGGCCCTTCCAACATTCATGTACATCCAAGGAAGTTTCCCACATTTCACTGTATATAAAAATAGCAGATAGTCATGGTGATCAGTTAAATGTTCCTGAGTAGTAGTCCTTTGTCCTTGACTGTTTGCTGACTTTCAGTATGTTAGTTGTTCACCTGATTTATTTTTTAATGTTTCCTTGCCCAGACTTTTTTAGTTAATCTGTTTTAAGATTGATGTTCCTCACCATTTTAATTTTAAACAGCATTGTTCAGCAGTAACACTGGCCTTTTAGTCAGTGCAGTGCAGAACTCTGCATGGAAAATAGTTTCATTAGAAAACATCATTTTTTTAAAAATCTGCAAGGGACATCAGTTTGTCAAGAAAATTGAATCATCTGGACAGGGCACAATTTTTCTTATTGCTGCTCAGCTTAAGATCAATTCTTTGAGTCTGAGTTCCCACTGTGCCATTTAGGATCATCATTCTTGATGAATTGAATCTTTTCACTTTCCAGGACCCCTCAATCGTGGAAGATAAAGCCTACTAAAGAAACAAAACTGAAGTATTATGCATACAAACTACATTTATGATTGATCATCTCAGATCAAATGATACTTCTGTCAGTAGAGTTTTTCTGGTCTTAGATACACTTAGATACCACTGACCTGCTCTGGTGCTAGTGATGTTCCCGCTTCAAGCAGAAGGTTGGACAGATTTCCAGAATCCCTTCCAAGAAAGCTTTTATGGTTATGTAAATGTCAAGTGACATTGCACCATAATTCATTCAATTTCCTGTCTTCTTGCATCCTGATTTGGACAAAAATATTGATGTATTAAAATTACCAGAGAATTTCTGAACTTTTATGAGAATTACTCAGGTTTTAAACAGGAATTTGATTTGCTTTTAACTACCACCTAATGGTCATGCCTAGTGGCTAAGAATTCCAGGAAAAAATAGCAATTTGAGGGGACAGAAGGACATGAGTTCAAGGTAGGCAGTGATGCCTTGAGAGACCTGCCTTTGCCACAACCTGGGCAATCCTGACAGATTTACTCATACTTTACTTATACCCTGTGGTCCTCAAATATAAAGAAAGGAGACTAGCCAAATAACATAATTAAATTCCAAAAATCAATTATATGAACACTCCTCACTGTGTCATTAAAAGACACTGGAACATTTTCAGTCAAATGAAATTTATTCGAAATACTCATTGAAGACAAAACACTGATGCCTTAGGTTTTAGCTTTTATATTTTTCAGATTCTGTACTGCTTTATTGTGTAGTTCTGAGCTTCATATTAAGGGATGGAAAGCTGTCTTCACATAGTAGCTAGACAAAACAATTCCTTTCCTAGCTTGGAACCAAGGACAAGTGATCCAAAGTTCAGGCCAAGAGCATAAACAACATGACTGAAGAGAGAAAAACAAGAAGGAAGGGACTTCATAACCTAAAGCTATAACTGGACAACTAACTCCAATATGCTAATGGACCAGAACTTATAAAAGTGAGAGAGCCCATGACCGGTTGTCCATTTTGTGACCATTTTGGGTTCATTTTGGGTGTAGCCCTGGCTGGGCTCTTGTACTGCCCAAGGTGTATCCACTGAGGCCTTTTAATAAATACCTACTTTACTCTTTAACTCCATCTAGCCTCTGTTCTAAGTCAGCCTTGATAAGACATCAACACTACAGAAGACATAACACTAAAGAGTTTCCAGTGCATAAGGCTGCTATTAAAGCTCAGGGCATTCTGGTCATGTCTGGTCCGAGAGAGAAAAGGACCATTTTCCCCTAAGACTTTTTGTGACTTTTCCATTCTATAAATTTCTCCCAGTTTTTTGTCCAAACATCAGTGCCAAATAAACATGAGTTTTGAGGTTTGATAAGTGACACACTTACAGAATTGACAGTGTAAAAAAGTAATTCAGAAGCTGAAATATCAAGTTTTCTTCATTACCCACACAAGAAAATCCCCTGGTTTAGTACTTAAGATCTAAAGAGAAGTGAAACTCAGCAGTTTCAGTTCACAGAATGTAATGAAAACATTCTTTTGATTTGCATAGTGTCACATTTATATAGCTTCTTTAGAGTTTCATATTCAAAGAAATAAGGCATTCTCGTATCAAAACCAGGGTAAAATACTGCATCCAGTTAACTCAGTGGTATCTTTGAAACTCATAGTTTGGTTGGTTGAAATTTGCTGAAACTGGTAAATTCGCATCAGTGAATTTCCCTGCAAGTCTTTTGATGTTAATGCCAAAATCTCAAATGATCCACCTGAGAGAATTACAATAGATTTTAACTATAGTTAAATAAATAGTTAAGAAATAAAACAGTCCCTGGTAAAAATTACATAAAATCTAGGGGACTATAATAGAGAATTATAACAGATCTCCACATTTTATGAGTTTTCTCATTAAGCTCCACAGCAGAGATAAACTTCTCAGTTAAACTCTATGGTAGAACTTTAAAGAAAATCTGTATTATTTTCTAACACCAGCGATTGCATGTTCATGGCAAGATTAGGACACATTGTTCTATGTACTGTATTAGCATATATTCTACAGACCAATATCTGAAAGTTAGACTTAACCAAAAAAATCCCATCCTACTTAAAACATTTGAATAACTGGAATTTTTATTAAGATATACAATGTTCATATTTGTCTTCCACAAAGAAATTATTGAAAATCATATTTTTATAAAAAACACGTACTTCTTTCAAAGTATACATTCCTGGTTTTTTTGGAAAACATTTCTACCTCCTTGCAATCTCTTGTCCTCTTAGGTAGATGTAAATATCCAACAACATATCACAAAACCATTTGCAGGAACTAAATTCACCTTGAGGCTGACAGCATGCCTAAGCACTATCACTCCAAAGAATGTTTCTGGTGGCATGAAAATAAGGAGTTAATAAATCAATATCTCTTTGACCATAATACCATGTCACTTCTCTTATAAAGTAGGTGTTTACTTCTTGTGGAAAACCAGTTCATTGTCTTAAGTAGTGATATGCTTTCAGGAATTTGTGGGTGCAATATTGAAAGCCCACATGTTGTTTTTTTTCTGTTTCTTCCATAAATATTTCCAGAAAATAGACAAAATTTCCCAGTGTCTCCAAATAGTCACAGCAACACTCACAGCATCAGTCACACTGATGAGTCTTGGCAGGGACTGACGTCTTCAGCTCTGGAAAATCAGCCAGCGTTACAAGGAGATCCCCTTGTTTTAAATTATGACAAACAAGAGAGATAACGAGATTGGTGTCCCTCCCCACATGTCCCATGCTCCCCTCTCCTCCCCTCCGCACTGCTCATTTAGCAAAAACAGTGGTAAAAAATAAAAGAACTTCGGTTTTCTACTAACAGGCTACCTACCACTCAGTTCACCTTCCTGTGTACATTTTCTACTGCTTTTTCTGATCTTTTTACGTCCTGAACCACAGAAGTACCTACACACACTGTTTCCTGTCACCAAGATGTGAGTATAAGCTTTAACATAATTCGAGTGTTCAGACCTCCAGTGGCCTAACTCTTCTCTCTCTAGCACCAGATTTATCACACTATTATTTTTCTGATACTGCTGAATTTTACCAGAGTCCACTAGCATGAGGCCTACACACCTCAGGTGAACCAGCCTGGAGAAATTATGTTGTTTATAGCTACTTTCACTTCTGACACTCATGTGGATGCATGTGATGTGGTTTGGGGTGAGGAGATAAGTAGGCAGCATGACGTCGTAGGAGGACATTATTTTAAGTTCATTGCTATGACCAATTTTCCCCCTTCAGCCGTGAATTCACCAAGGTGCTCCAACCCATTAATTGCTTCTAGGCTGGTTTCATACCAAAGAAAGGTGAATTACACAACTGCCCTAAACAAACTGGGGCTGGAGATGGAAAATATTTCTTTCTGTGTCTTTCTACAGCACATGTCATGGGATTTATTATTCCAGGTTGCTCTTTGGCAGATTGCACTACAACAACAACGACCAACACTTACTCTAATTATGAGGCCACCACCCACCTGATGCTCAGTGATAAGCAGCACTCAAGAAGTAGGAGGTCACACCATGACTTCCTTTTCCCACTCTCCTCTCTCCATCCTTTGTTTGTAGGACACGTTTGCTTATGGTAGTGTGGGATGGTGCCTCTCTGGACCCTACCCTTGAGTCTTGCTGTGACCCAGTTACACCCTGTGCCACGGACACTGCTGGGAAGGTGGTATTTTCACCTAAGTTTCAACAAATTTGTCAGTGTGCAGTAGATGTCAGTACAGAGACATCCCTTTTTAGGTAAGAAATAACCCTTGTCCTGAAACTAAATTCTATTCATTTTCCCATCTCTGACCCAAAGCTTAGCTGGGGGACGTGGGAATTGTGGTGGTCTGCTGCACAGGCTAAATCCCAGCTTTGTTGAGGATACAGGCAGGACTCTCTGGTGACCACTGCCTGCCTGTAGAGAGCAATTTGTAATTATGATAGCACGTGCCCAAAGTGGTGCTTAGTGAGAAGAAACTGAAGACTGGAAAATAACCAAAGTAAGAGAGCTCAATTAAACACTGAAATCTGGGGGGGAAAAAACCCACAAAAATTCCAGCATGTTTCCTCCAGCAGTCCCCCTTAATAAACAAAGCACAAGGACATTGGAAGCTGAAAGTTTGATGAGGCTGAAGCTGGACCAAAAACCAGTACTTACAGAGCCAGGGAAGGCCAGACCCAGTTAATACATGGGTTTGTGGACAGAGGGGTTATATACTAGAAAATCAGCTGGAAAATGCTAGGTGATATTCCAGTATACTTATATCTATTATGCTTCTTTCAGAAGAACTATAATGTCATTAAAGTGTGAAATACTAAAATTAAATCTTTTAGCACACTTTCCTGAGCAAAAGGAAAAATTAAGCACTGGTTACCAGCCACATAAGTGACCTTTGTAAAGGATCAGGTAGAAAATCATTAGAGATTTTTAACTTTTTATTTAGTGGTGGTGAAGGACAGGTGAGCAGATATTTTTCAAGAAAAAATGTAATGTCTTTTAATGTTTAATGTTGTTCAAGACATTTGGAAAGTTGCATAAATAGGTCCCATCAAGCACAGAAATTCTTTCTACTGCACATGCAAATTGCAGTACCAGACAGGAACAGGGATGCATGTCACTCTGCTGTGGCCTTTGTGTTCTAAAGCTCACTTGAATCCTTGGATGCAGGATGTTCTTGGAACTGCATAGCTGGATATGCTATATAGATACTGCTATAGATACAGTTGATGCTAATGTGATGCAACATATTCTCTAATCTTTCAAAAGTTACGTATTGGCAGTCACTGCAGCCACGCTTCCACCAGAAAGTTTTGGGACACTTGTTCTGCTGACAGTGAAGGGGAAGTTAATTTTAAAATGTTATTTACTTATTTGTCTCCATTGCTTGTGTAGATGGTAATTTTATTAGCAGAATGGATTGCACCAGACAAGGACCAGAACAACAGAGAAAGACTTCAACCCATGCACATAGGCGTGCTTTTATATGTTTTCCTGCTCTGCAGTGAGACACAGGGGACTTACAATATTTTCATGCATAGGTAAAATAGTAAATTATTCCACAGCATTTCAGTGTGAGAACATCTCCCTGTGATGTGAAAATTCTAGGTTCACGGTCTTACTTGACCTAGTTCAGAGCAGGAACTTTCACTCTCATCCATTACGGATTAGAGCTCTAACAATTTAATAATTTCTCTCGAGCAACAAATGTTAATTTTTGAAAGTTGGAAAACTGAAAAGATGCCTGAAGAAGATGCATCTCAGAAGAGTCTCATGGTTTGAGTATACCTCCAAGACAGAAAAAAATCTAGGGTTACATTTTGTTTTGGAGTGGGTCGAGCAGGAAGTTTGATTGGGCTAGGGGCATATGCTATTTCCCAGTGAAAGTCATAGACAAGATTCAGCCACAATGAATCACCACATTCCTCATGTAAAGGAGGAAAAAAAAAAAAAAGAAAAAAACCCAAATCCTCCACCACTTCCTTGGAAAGTTTCCAGTCAATTCTAGTATGTGCCTGGTTCACACAGTCTGCTGAATACTGTGGGCATATTTCCATTAACGTCAAAAAGACTTTTCATAAGGCTCAGGTAAATCAAATACGGTTATTGCAAGAGAAGTAAGGATTACACTGAGGAAAGAGATATAGAGGGAGAAAACTCTTGATTCTTAAAATGAGAGGGAACAAGAAATGTGATAAGTCACTCAAACCACATTTGAGTCAGGAAACATGCATTGGGTGTGGAGAAAGTAGAGGGCCTTGGACTCTAAAGCACACTTCTCCCAGATTTCCAAAGATACTGGAGGCAGACATTCTGAAATTGGTTTAACTTTGAGTCATCATGTTCCAGCTCTTGTAAAACAGTGAAGAGTAGATGATGAGTGAAATGAACAGTTTCTTTGCCTCAAAACAACCCTGTTCTCTCATACTGAAGGCATGACTGACTCACAGCATAAAAGACATGAGGGTTTAATGTGTAACAAGAAAGAGAGCAGGAAGGGGTACAAAGCTGACCTTTCACACACATTGGGAATGACAGCAGAAAGCTCATTCATTAAGGAATGAAGAATGCACTTCATTCCTTAAAGTACATAGCAAGATAAATACTCAGGACTGATTCTTCTAACAAAAGAATTTCCTTTTTGCTCACAGTGGTCAAGGGCATTACAGAGGAATCTCTCCAACCTTATCCTTCATATTTTTGGTCAAAGAAGCTTTTGCCATGATAGTGGATAGAGGATGGAGTTACTGAATCATCTTTACAGCTATTGAGTATATGAGAATGCAGAGACCCTGACCTTTGGGGCTTCCAAATCACGTAGAAAAAGCTTGTTTATTCAATCAAACAAAAAAGTGAAATTTGAGTAGTGGGTCAACCATAAGAGGTCTGAGACATTGATCTTGAAGAAAGTCTGGGAATGGAGACATGCCGAAAACTTGGGAACACCTCAAAATTAGCTTGCAAGGTTAGCCGTGTTATTGCCAAAAGCACTGATTCATTGAACATAAAATTCTTTGAGAAAGCATTTCCAGAAATATTTGCATTGTTTCCCTATCAGTTCATGCCAGTTCTCAGGCTTTAAGCTTTCTAGTTTTGCAAAGCAGGGGATCCCTAAGTTCCATTCTTTACTAAAAATATTTTCAGAGGAGGAGCTGTAAGGCTCAAGAGCCATTCAAGCTTTACAGATAATTAAGAAAGAGTGACATTTTTCAAAGTACTCACAAGTCAGGTACTTACAATCCCTTCACAAATGGATACAAAAACTTGTATTATCAAAAACTAACTGGGTGCAGCCAGCTGATGAACTGCAGAACTGACTTTTATTTCAGTCACTGCATGATATAAGGAAGCTTCCTTGTCTTTGGTAGTGCTTATACCACAAATATTGATCATAAAAAAGTGAAAAATATATTTTGTTTAACAAGGAGGAAACCCTATGAAAATTTAATCAAGGATTCTAATTCCTGCTTCAGACTGTTACTGATTTCCCAGGAGTCTAAATCTTAGAAGACTAAGCATCAAAGAGTTTTTAGGGAGAACTAAAGGGAAAATAATACTAGGAGTGCACTAATCCCATGTTACTGATGCAGGGAAACAGAAGCAGCAGAATTTATGCAGCATCAGTTCACATTAGAAGCTTGTGGTAGGATACTCTACCCAATTCCTGAGTCAGAGACTCGTGTCTCAACCACAAGATTAACATTCTTCTCTATAGATACTTTCCCTTAATTCCTGAGGGCTGGTAATGTTTAGTGGACAAAATTACATTTTTGTTGTTCTGCTTTTTCAGATACTCTCTATGAAGCAAGATAACCACGTGTTAGAGGAAGGGTCATGTTTCCTGATGAAGTCAACAGTAGAATGTCTGGAATTTGATTGATTCTGTAGCACACACTCAGTGCTACCAAGCAAATACTTTTGACCAATGAATAGAGAACTATTTTCTCCCATTCACCTTAATTTCACACTCTGTACCTTGAGAGAAGGCAATGTTTCCTTATAGAGGCACAGTCATATCCTAGGAGGAAAACATAAGAAAAAAATTATGTATATGAATTTGGGATTATTATTCTTATGGGTTTATTACCATTGGAATATTAGTCCTCATGAGGAAAATATCTGGACGGAGAGGTTGCTATTACATTTAAATGTGGACGAGTTCTACGGAGAATGGCTGAAAACAACTTCAGCCTTATGGAGCACTGACTTCTGTTGAGAGAGACAGATGTTGGTCCTGTGTCTCTTCCAGGAAAAGTAAGGAGGGTGGAAAAGAACATATGCCTAGTAGAAGGAAGGGTGATGAACCTGTGCCTTCTTCTCCCTGCCTCCCAAAATGTGTGTAGTATATTCTATGCAACTCTAAAAGTAATTCTTACGTAGCCAAACATTGTTACCGTAGGCTCAATGGGATTGCAAACAGACCAGTTAGGAGAAACAGACTGCAGCCCCAGCGTGAATGGAGGCAAGGGGTGGCACTGTGCGTGCTCCAAGGACTGGATTTTCCCTAGGTCTCCTCTAGTCAACAGAAGCAGTGGGCTTCACCCTGGCAGAGGGACAGAACTGCAGGGCAATCTGAGCTGTCCCTGGGGGCTGCCCATCTCCTCTGCTGGTGATCAAGGGCACATACATTGACCTGTAAAACAAAATGTTCCCATTACCCAAAATTTGGTTTTATGAACAACTTCACCATAACATAAAACTGATTTGAAAAAAGGAGAGGTGGCTTAGAATTTTTGTGGTGGAATAACAGCCACAATATTATGGCCTGTATAAATAACACCTTAATATCTTCCACCTTCAGGCAGGAGGCAGGGGATTTTAAACTCTGAAAAACACCTGAACACAAACCCCATCCTATGAAGTCACAGACAGGAGGGCTTGCACACAAACAGAGCCAGTTCCCTTGGCATAAATTTTGGAAAGCCAGGTTAATTTAGACTGAATTTGCCACTTTGCAAGCAGCCAACATAAGGAAAGCAAAGCAGGCTGAACATGTGCTTGCTCAGATGTGAACTCTTGAATGACCCTAACCAGAAACCAATAACTTGGTGTTTATGTAGGGAAATAACTCTCCCCAGTCCTCTGTGTTTTGGATTCATTTTGTGAAATGGAAGACTTGTTCCATAGCCACCCTCACTGAGAATGCCAGTTCCCTCTGCTCCACAGGCTCACACAAATGCCCACACCTGTGAAATAGATTTTGAATGCCAAAAACTCCTTTGCTGGATATGTTCCAGCAAAAGAACTAAAACCTTTTGAAGAAAAAACCTCACGGTTTTGCTCTTTCCCACACTCCGCTCCTGATTTCTGGGTTAGGCAGGAAGTAGATAACTTTGACCTATACTCATGTTGCTGCCAGTTTTTTCAACACATTTATTCGTGTTTGCACTGTCTTTGTTTCAGTGATGTGTTGTGTAATGTGAGCAAGCAGAAAACCAACTATGCACCAACAGGAAGGCTTAGAGTGCTCTGATTTTTTGGCACGATGTGATACATTGTGAGCTGGGTTTTCAGTATCTGACAGTTAAGTCCTTGGAATTGGCATCTGTATGCTGGAGACCAGAGCCCTGAATAACCTAACTTAGAGTACAGCTGTGACCAAACCATGACTTCATTCATCCCTTGTGCACACGTGCTTGTTGCAGTGAGCATTCAGGACTAGCTTGAGTGCATGTCCTGTGCTCAAGGGCAGCACCACACTCTGCCCTTAGCACATGCTGCAGAGCTAAGACAGGGAGCTCCATGCAGGAAAGTGTGTCACATGGACATTAGAAATTACTCATGGTCAACAAGGACCTAATTGTACCTTTACCTTGCTCCACAAACACACACTATAGCTTCTGTAACCTGAGCACTGAGAGCTAAGCACTCCATTGCTGGAGATGATCAAAGTTTAAAAAAAATTAAAATAATAAAGCTGAGAGAAAAACCTGAGACCTCTTGGATCTGTTTGACAATTACATGTATTAATGATAGTACCCCAAAATTGTAATACTGTTGTTTTCTGACCAGGCATCTTCAGCTTTGCTCCTGTATGTTCACTTCACCTCGCCTGTGGCCCCGCTGCCTTGGGTTCAGCCCTGTCTTCAGTCACATACTGAGAGGCTGTGAGGAAGGAAAAGCTTGTGACCCCATTTCCTACATGGGGAAGAATATATTTAGAGGCATTTACCAGACTAACAAATCAGCCTAGCAGACAGCTGTGAAAATTTCGCAGTGTGTTTCTCTGCATGATTAGAAGCCAAGATATCAGTTCCTCATTGATATCAGGGATGAGTAGGATTTCCTTACTCTGCAAGAACTGCATGATTAGCTCAGAGATTGTGGTAACAGGACATCTTAGATGACAGATTGACCTACTGCCTCTAGTGGGGAGGGCACAGGACAGCTCTGAGCCATAGGGTTTGTTTCTCAGCTGATTTACTGCTTCCTTTTAATGCAGTTCTGTTGAGGACCATGCTGTGAGTCAACCAACCAGTCATGAAACAAAGCTCAGTTCAATAGGATTTTACCAGCTACCTTTCCACTGAGTCAGGGATAACAGGCACTGCATTTTGGAAGGTGTTTCAAGGTGTTCCTTTTTCTTCTTGTGTCATGGAAGCAGTTCTGCAGAGACTCGGGGTAGTTGTTTTTCATGGTTTGTGAAAAGAAGGGCTCCTGAGGTCAAAAGCTGTCAGTACTTTCCAAATGAGGAGTCAAGTACCAGCTGCAAGACTCCCAAAGAGAGGTTATCTTGTCAGATACCCGGTTCTGTACTATGGCATCCTCTGTGCAACCCAGAAGCTTTATGCAAGCTCTAGCTCTTGCCCAGTGGAGTGACCAGACACACATGCTGTCCAGGACCTGGTGTACTCAGGCACAGCAGCTCACCCAGCTCTGGGTGGCTGCACACACCATTCAGCATCCTTTACGAAAGGAAAGTCCTGCTTATCAAACCTGATTTTCTTTTATGACAAGGTAACCCACTCAGCTGAGCAAGGGAAGCCAGCTGATGTTATCTTCATGGATTTCAATAGATCTTTCTGTATTGTCTCTCACAGGATCCTCTGGACAAAATGTCCACCACACAACTGGATAAACACATCCTGAGATGTGTAAGCAACTGACTCAAGGGTGGGGCACAAAGGGTTGTGGTGAATGGGGTGACATCCGACTGGGGACCTTTGGGGTTCCACAGGGCTCCATCCTTGGTCCTGTGCTCTTCAATGTCTTCATTAATGACCTGGACATGGGACTGGAAGGGATGCTGAGCAAGTCCACAGGTTATACAAAACTGGGGGGAGCTGTTGACTGCCTCAAAGGCACGGAGGCCCTGCACAGAGACCTCACAAATCAGAGGACTGGGCAATCACCAACCATGTGAAATTCAGTGAGGGAAAGTTCTGGATTCTGAACCTGGGATGGGGCAATCCTGAATGTACAGGCAGACTGGGGAACGGGAAGCTGGAAAGCAGAGCCATGAAAAGAGACCTGGGGTTCTCTGGAAAGTTGAACATGAGCCAGCAGTGCCCTGGCAGCCTGGAGGGCAGCCCTGTCCTGGGGGCATCAGGCACAGCATGGCCAGCTGGGCAAGGGAGGGGATTGTCCTGCTCTGCTCTGCTCTGGGGCGGCCTCACCTGCAGTCCTGTGTGCAGTTTTGGGTGACACAATGTAAGAAAGACATTAACCTGTTAGAGAGTGTCCAAAGGAGGGCAACAAAGATGGTGAAGGGCCTCGAGGGGAAGCTGCGTGAGGAGCAGCTGAAGTCACTTGGTCTGTTCAGCCTGAAGAAAAGGAGATTGAGGGGAAACCTCATTGAAAGGTACAACTTCTCTTCTCACTGGTGACCAGTGACAGAACCCACAGGAATAGCCTGAAGTTCTGTCAGAGAAGGTTTAGGTTGGATGTTAGAAAATGGTTCTTCACCCAGAGGGTGTTGGGGCACTTGAACAGGCTCCTGAGGGAAGTGGTCAAGCACCAAGCCTGACAGAGTTCAAGAAGTGTTTGGACAATGGTCTCAGGAGCATGGTGTGAGTCTTGGGGATGGTCCTGTGCAGGGCCAGGATTTGAACTCAGTGATCCTTGTAGGTCCCTTCCAACTCAGCATATTCTGTGATTCTGTGACTCCCTTCTAGACTGAAGAGCCAGACTGTGTTCATACAACTGCAGCCTCATTGCACCAAAAGAGATACCTAGTGCAACCAACTACAGAATTTAATCTTTTAAGTCTATTTCATCCTTTCAAATGCATGTTGCAACATAGTCACCATTAGTAGAGCTTAAGTCATCAGATCCTAGCTGAGAATGGAGATGAATTATAGTCTGAGATTCACTACTTAGCATTTTAAATGCTCCACAGACAGTATCCTGCCTGATCTGCTCAGTGCAGGCTCTGCTTTTGGGGAAGTTTTGCAACCTTATTTAACATGGAGAAGCTCTGTCAGTTCCTGCAGGGACTCCTGAAGATCTCTGCTTGTCCCTGCGTAACTTTGTTAGTCTGGTTGCTTTTCAATTATCTGTCAGTCCACAACCAGCAGCACCCCTGAAAGAATTGATTGAAAGCCTCACGGTCAAATGGCATCAATCTAGAACCAAGGAGGAGATATTTTTGTTCAAAACCCACAGAAATAGAGATCATAATGGAAATAAACATCCATCACACAAGTTAAAGGTAATGGAAAGGACGTTAAATACATGGATTCAGGCAACACAGGATTGCAGCTTTCTACCTGTTTCTTTCCTACCAGACAGCAAAATTGTGAGTCCATCTACTAGAAATATTTATGGGATGGTGTATACAAATTTTGCAATTCATAAGATAAAACAAACCACCCTAGATAAACATTATTAAAAGACTCTTCAAAAATACCAAAGGATATAATAAGGTTTTTATTAATAGTTAATAAAGTACAGACATAAGCAAAACCTTGCATCCATTTCCCCTTCACTATTGCAGTCTGGCTTTCTTTAATGCTGTTACACAACCACCCTAGGAGGAAGAAAAGAAAGGTTATTCCACATTTTATTCATTCATAGAAGGAGAAGTGACTTCCATTCAAATAGAGAAGAGGAAGCTGTATGCTGTAGATGTTGCTCTTCTCTCTCTCAAAACCATCTTCCCCTCCTTTGCCAGATCTGATGATCATCAGACCGTTTCCTGAATTCAATTCATCTCACAAGCCTGGCAGATAACTAACGTGGGAAAAGTGTGAATATTTTTCTGCATGAATTGAACTGGCTCAACCAAACATCAGCTGAGCACCAAAGCACGTAAAGAGGAGGAAGGCCCCAGGTGCAAAAGGGAAAGAAGGAATGGGTTTGCCTTTTTTTTTTTTTTGGACAGCAGTTGATAACTTCATTCAGAGACCATATCAGAGGAGGGAAATGAATCTGGTTCGTGCCCTCAACACAGAGTCATCCTATATCTCATATTAGTTATGGCCAGGGCTTAACCCCTCGTGTTCTGAGAAAGATGTTTTATGGTCTGAGCTCACAGGCTGAGAGCTGGAAGATTCATAGTCACAATTCCTTGTTGTGTGTAGGGATTCAGGTTTATGAGAGAATATCCTACACAGCCCTGAGCAAAAGGGAAGCATGTATTTCCAAGGAAAACAGGGAAATTCAGTCAAACACTAAATGTTATTCAGCAGCTACTTACTCTACATGGCCATTTTATACCCTGGAGATAAAGAAATCTCTTTTAAAAGCTCAGCTCCTTCATTAAGGTGTTAGCTGTTATTCTAAGGATGCAATTACCTGAAACAGAGGAGATGCTTAATTTTATTTTTTTATGGAGCATTATTCAAGTAAGGTATATTATTTTGTGACCATCAAAACAAGTTTTGCTGGCACAAGTGACATGGTGGCAAACAAACAACCAGCACTTAGGCTCATAATTTGACTTTTACAAAATAGCCAACATATTATGCAATGACACAAAAAGAAAATCATTCAAAAATCCAAATACACCCCAAAAAAAGTCAAAAAAAGCAAAGAGGAAACTGAAGTTCACAATCCCACTGTTTAATATAGTAAAACCTGGGGAAAAATATATAAAATTATTTAAGTACCCTTAAAATGCTACAAAGCAGAAAAAAACCCCAAAGATACAACCTAGTGTTTTTCATCCAAATCACTTTTAAAAACCCAAACAATGGAATGCAATTTTCCTGCCCAAAACTGCACAGTTAAGGGGTTGTTTTTGTATTCCTCGCTTGATCAGGGTTGGTTATGCCTCTTTTTGTAGTGTTTTTTGTCATGCCTGTAGCATAACAGCCCTTGGTAACAGCAGCACATGCACCACGTTATTGCAGCCACTAGCCCTGTCAATTAAGCCAAAATGGCTTTAAAAGAGAAACTTTATTGCTTTCTTCTCTACATTCTGTTGTGTTTCCTCCCAGTTCCTGCATCAAAGCAAATAATTCAAATACACTGAACCTTCATAATTGCTGCTCTCCTGCCCTTTGTGATTTCCCTTTCCTGTTTGACAGTGCTGGACACAGTTCTCCCAAAGCACTTCCCTCGCTGTGGGATTGGAGTGGTCCTTGGTTGTAACACAGCAGAACTCAGAAGCTGGAGAAGAAAAAGGAGTGACATGAAGACACAAAGTTCAGGACCCTCCTGCATTTCCCAGGTCAAAGTACTTCCCTAGATTATACCTCTGCTGAACAGAGCTGGACGTGGCAGCCAGAGTCCTTCTCCATCAATCCAGGCATTGTGAGACTGCACGCCGTGGAGCTACAGATGAGTATTTGCCAGCTGTATGCAAACTAGGGTATCTCCTGACTTTCCAAGGATTTGTCTAATTTACTGAACCAAAACTTTGCCTCCTTGCTGTCTTCAAACTATCTCAAAAGAGGTATAGCCAATGTCTGGCTCTCAAACCTTTTGGATCCAGTCCTACATCCATAGTCTTACTAGAGTCCACTTTACTGCTGTGCAAGAACTACTTGCTTGGATGAAAAGAAGCTGTACTTTCTCCCACTGGGAGAAGAATAGGCAGTATATTCCATTAAGTTCTATTCATTTTCATCTTGACCTGAATCATGGGGATTGAAGTCTCATCTCCCATGGAGTCCTGTTAACTAGGAGCAACTTCAGTAAGGCCAGTGGGGTATCATTACATGGCCAGGTGCTTTTCCTTCTAGCACAGAACAGCAATGAAAGTGCTTGAAGGCAACTGGGGACTACCTTACAAGGAGGCAATAGTCATATATAGATGGATTTTAAAACCTTTCCTTTTGCACCTACAGAGTTGTGCAAAGTGGTAATAATGAGGCACAGTATTGCACTGCCCTTCTCTGGCTTTTTGTTTGTTAAATAAAAGGTGAGAAAGGAACATTCTGTCATTGTGTGGCCAAGCAGCACAGTGGCCACAGCTGAACTATACAGAACTTTGCCCTGTGTAGCCCTCAAATGTAAATGTCATTTTAGATGTGGGTTTTTTTCCAGTTCTGTGAACTAATGTAACATTTTCATAATGTGAAACAAAGAATGTGTGTCAACTTCCTTCAGTGCAACATCAGGGTTTGCAGGTGCATAGTCTACCATGTACAGGGCCATACAAGGGGCCAAATCCAGGGCAGTCTTGTCTGTGCTGCCTATTGGAAAATCTGGAGCATATGCCATCCCCCAGGCATCACTCAGGCTAGTGCAGTTTGGCACATTTCAAGATCATGCTGCATACCATGTGAGCATTCAAACATTACTGATTGACTGGCCTGTGCTGTTCCTGCCCCAGACATTTTTCTTCACTGGTACCCTAGGTCTACTTGATTTTGCATAAACATTGAATCAGCAATGGAGCACAACTTGGCCATCTACTTACTGACTGAAGGACAATTGGTGAAGACCTCTGCAACTCATAGAGGAAAGATGCTCTCTGAGGAGAAAATGACATGAGTGTACCTTGTTCATCACTCTGACAAGCTATGACTCAAATACACATGTCAAAGACTAAACTGAGAGAAAAGATGGGGGTTTTTTTCAGGATTTCTTTTCCTTCTAATAAATGATAGCTCCACTTCACGGACTAAAGTGCATATAGTGCTGCTCAAAATTAAAACCACAGTAGCAGCTGAAGGACTTAATATGCTAATAGAAATGTCCGTACTTTTTGCGCTCTATCTTCTCCTCCTTTGAAGAATATAATCTAGAAGAGGATGAAATTTTAGCCCTTGTTATGATTAGGCAGGTGGAGCATCACTGTGTCTCACTGAAAAGTGTCAGCAGACAAATAGGGAAGAGAAACAAAACAAAAGGCAAAATTAGATCACAAACATAAAATATTCTAAGANTACTTTTTGCGCTCTATCTTCTCCTCCTTTGAAGAATATAATCTAGAAGAGGATGAAATTTTAGCCCTTGTTATGATTAGGCAGGTGGAGCATCACTGTGTCTCACTGAAAAGTGTCAGCAGACAAATAGGGAAGAGAAACAAAACAAAAGGCAAAATTAGATCACAAACATAAAATATTCTAAGACAGAAAACAAAAAAAAATGTGTGAAGGTATTTGATTTGCTTGAAATATGTTGGTATGTTCCACACCAGCTCTTAAAATACTCTGCTTCCTGCTCTCTCTTCCCATCATTCTGAAGGTACTGCAGCCACCCAGTCCAATGGTGGTGTGATTTAGACAGAAGTAACCTTTATGAGCCCCAGGAGAGCAGCCTCCCGACGCGGGCACTTCACAGGCACGGAATGAATCATTTCCCACAGACGAGGGACAAGAAGTCAGCTCAGATGGATGGACTGAGAGGGACCAAGGTGATATCAGCCTGACAAGCTGAAGTAGCAGTATATCACATATCAAATTGCTTTTCAAAGTTTTGTTGGTGTTACAGGAGAGGTTTTATGCTGCCTTTTCATCCTGGCTGTTGTGTGACATTTTAAAGAGAGGGACTCAAAGCTCCAATCCCTTTCTGAGAGCAAAAGGATGTTTTAGCAGAAAGAGTTGTCTGCTACCTGTCAGATCCATCCCCCAGCCTCCTGGCCTGGATTCGGCCATCAGTTCACTTAAAGGTCTTAGTCCTATTTCCAACAATATCTTTAGTAAGGGATTCTTCCTTCCTACCAAATATCTCTTTTGTCCAAGGACTCAGATCAACACAGAGCTTTATCAACATTGCAGACAACAGTGAGGGAGGTCACAGACTTTACAGGTCTTTTCCACCTTTATACGGAAAATGTATAAGGGCTTTTTTTTTTTTAATTTATTATTTAGGAAAAATACATTTTACTTTATTTATGGAAAAAATATATTTTCCATATTTGGAGAAAGAGAACTGATTCCATAACCTGATTTGGAAGTCAAGCATCCCCTTGGCCTTTCTGTCACATAATGATTCATCCTTTTGGCAGTAAACCACTTAGAACAGGACCCCAGGGGGCTTACTGAGACCAGGTATCTCCTGAGTGGGTCTTGGAAAGATTCCATCTCTTCAGGCATTGCTCAGGATTCTTAGTGCCATCCATTATCATGGGTGAGTGAGAAATATCTCCTTCTTATTCCCTTTTGAACATAGGTATGAGGGAAGGTAAAAGCTGGTGCTTTTCACATACTGTGACTTTTATGCTGATTTCACAAGGAAATACTCAAAGGCCTTTCATAACCCAAGATACACCCTTTCTAAGGCACTATAGACTTAATTTCCAACCTAGTTCAGATTGCTCACTAGTGACTCCCAAGGGGAACTCCAACATTGAACATCCCCTTTCTGTCCCTACTTGGCTTTTTCTATGCCACATGTATTTCTGTATTTCACAATATCCTGTGCTTTGCTTCGACAGAAAGGGTTTCTTCCCCAGCAGGTATCCTAACGTGAGATGTATTTCTATGTCTGAATTTAGTCCAGTATATCTGACCACTGCAATAACTATTTGGTCCTCTTTCTCATGTTCAGAAGAGTTCATTCCACTAATTGTGAAAGGGTCATTTCCCTAATTATACCATTTTACCCTTGTTGCCCACCCCACATCTTCACAGTTTAGCAATTAATACAAATTGGAGAGTACAAATGAATCACCCAGAAGTTCAATAGCTGCCTGACTTTCCTCATTTGACTTGCAAGAGAGGCTTTTTTTTTCTGCTCATGCCACACTCCCAGGCCTCCTGGGAAAGTGCTCCTCAAAGTGCTCCTCAGCAGAAAAACTGTTCTGTGCAACGCTTGGTTTCCCTGTCAGACTGTGAGCAGAAGAGTCTCATTTGTGTGGGCTGTCCCCATTTTCACCTCGGGCTGCACGCTACACCAGAATAGAAAACATGAGTCAGAAAGGTTAAGGGTTAAACTGTTAAAAACAAAAGAGGAGAAAACTCATTCAGAAAATAGTGGTTTCTAATGGATGAGAGGAAGTACTGTACAATTTCTCGTAAAATCACAATGGCCAGCTCTTCAGAGGAAATCCCTCCTATCAGGGGCTTGTACAATGCTCCCTGGAGTCTGAACAGCTGCCAAGTCATGACCATGCAGTTAAGGGAGTGCGACAAAGAACGTCAAATCAAGGGCACATTTCCATCTTCCGGTCCAGCTAGCTCCCAATTTATTTTTTTCTTCTTCCCCTTGCATTAACTATTTTATGACAACATAAGGCTTTTAGACTTCCTGTTTTTTTGTTTTTTTGTTTTTTTTTTAATTTTTTTATAATTCTCTAGCTTTCTTACAAGCTGCAAAAACAGCTTCTCTACATGGAAACAAACCATGGCTTCCACAGGACTTGCTGAGCCAACCTAATCGCTCACTGATTTGGAAGGAGTTCCGGAAGCAGCTGCCCCATTCTCCCAGCTTGGCTTCATGCTCTTAACTGCTTATGTGGAGGCTGGCATTCACCAGACCTCCTCCTGTGACCTCGTTAACTCAACAGTCTGCTCAAAACCATCACAGCATAAACCCCAGCAGCTTTCTGCTGTGTCAGCCCTCAGAGAAGGCACTGCAAAGCGGAACCAACAGGGCTGGGGTGGAGGCCAGAGATGGATGGCCACAAAACCTCTCCCGTTTGGTTGTGAGAAGCCAGTAATTCAGCACAGCTCTTCAGGAAACCACAGCTTCAATATGCCTGTGAGAGATGCTCATTCTAGATTACAGCATGCTGAGATCCCTACCCTGTTTGCATGCATTTGGTGAAAGGCTGATTTTGTAGGCTCAGAGATAGGGACTTTCCTGAGATTTCTGTCTTGGTAGAATTTGTGGAATAATAATTTTAAATAGGTTATTCAGACCTCTAATTTCTTCCTTCTCAGCTTCCCGTTAAGACCATTTTCTACCACAGAGCTTTCAAGAAAAAGCCAGTGTTGACCTCTCACAACTGTAATTTGCCCTAAATGACCCAAGAGTTACACAGCCTAGGCCTATTTAACCCAGGTTGGCTCTTCATTTTCTTTTTTATTACTGCAAACTCTTTGGAGTAAGAATGGTTGATTCCAGCTGAAAAGCTTGGTATTCCACAATTTACTATTTTACCATGAAAAATCAATTCCCACAAAGGAAGTAACATGATGGTGTCCTCTCCACAACCTTTCTTCATAGCATAAGCATAGATTTTCTTCAGCTGGCTGTTTAAATATCTTCAGAGATGAAATCACCATAGTCTCTCCTTCTCGTCCATTCCAAGCCTTCATTCTTTTCACCATGAGACTTCCCAACATCCCTGTGCCTAATGTTCAGCTCAATTTTCCCTTCCTGAATTTATGCCCATCACTTCTTGTCCTGTCTTCCACAGACACAGAAAATATAATTTTTTCCTCCTTGTAGCAGTCTCTACATAACTGAAGACTGTTACCTTACACCTAAGTTTTCTCAAACTTCTCTTACAAGTTCATGTTTTGTAGGTCTCTGGCTGTACACAATGGGATTTTTTTCACAGCTTTCTTCTGGAAGCTTGACAATTAGTCTACCACCTTCTGACTGTGCTGTCATGATGGAAAGAGCATTTCTGCACTTATCTGAAGGTTCAGTAGATAGAAGATTTTTCATAGATCCTAATGAGAAATAGGAAGCTTATTTTTCCTTTTTTCCCCCTCAACATCAGAGCATTGTCATCTTGTGTGCAGTTGAGGATGCAGTCTAGCTCAAAGATACTGATTTTTGCAGCTGTCTGATTAATTATTCCCCTCGGTGTATGCTTAGATATGTGCTGTAGACTGTTCCTGGGGGATGACTCCAAAGTGCAAAACACAGCACTTCTCTGGTTTTAAATAGAATCATATTTACTTTGGCAAGATCCTTTGCATCTTTATTCTTGTTCTCCATCACACCTGTAGCCTCTTCTGGACACTGAGATTGGAGGTTTAGTAAGTATATTTTATTGCAGAAGATACATGACAATAGTACAAGATAGAAAACAGCCCCTTGTAGAAACACACTGAGTACAACTTTCCATTTAGAAATAATAGTAAATAAGTTTTTTCTGAAAACAGTATTACAGATGTAACTGTAGTATTGCTTACTACAGTTCTATCTTGCACTATCTATATGGTATATATCTTCTATTTTCTAGTCCTCTCTCATCCATAGAAAGGGCATACGAGTCAGAGTAAAAGGTCTTACTAGAAAGTTAGAATATTTACTGCTTCACCCTTATTCCCAAAGTACCTTACTGTGAGATGGAAGAAATTCAAAAGAGTTTCATAATTTTTTTTCAGCTTTATTTCCTTTTCAGTTCCTGCAAGATACAGCACAATTAATTCCCAAAAGGAAGTATAAGTGTCCCCAAATTTCTTGAAAGATGTATAACAATATCAATACAGTCAATGACTGCTTTTCATGAGATTGTTTCACACGCTTCACAAGCATGTCCAAATGAAGTAGAAGCCATATAACTCAGATGCTGACAATACTCCTAGGCTTTTCCATGAGTCAACTGAAATGTAACTTACTGGATAGCCTTCTGCTGAGTTATTTTTAGCTTTTATCAACTCATGCATTTTCTTCCTGCAAGCTGAGCAAATTTCCACAAAGTCTCTTCAGAGCAGAGATATGCTCTGCAAATATGAAAAAAAAAAAAAAGAAAAAAAAGAAAAAAAAGAAAAAAGTGTCAAAGATTCCTTAGCAATATTATTTAGCATCAGAGAATGGTGTGGAGTTGTCAAGAGATGTCGTGTGTTGTATGTCACCTTTAATAGTTTTAGAGGTAAAAGGTCAGCTGCCGAGTTGGTTTGGTTTGATTTGGGGGGTTTTTGGGTGAGTTTATTTTTTATTTTCAACAGAAATTAGTGGGATTTGAGAGACTGTTCAATGACAGGAAACAGTCCAAATGAATGCACCAGAAACTGGTGTTCATTTAAAAACTAAAAATACAATTCTGATTATATTTTGAGTGTCTTTTGCAGTAAAACTGTTTTCTTCTTCTTCACTGATTTGAACTGCAATTATTAGCAAAGCCATTATTGTTGCATGCTATCAAGGAGCAATTGCTAGACAGTAACAGAGAAATGTAATTAAAATAGTACATATTCCTTTGTAGGTCTTGACACACATAGACTTTACTAAAAGTGGGCTCCTGGGCTTCTGTGTTACAGATACTCCTGTTCTGGTCATTTTAGACTGTGTCAGAAAGAAGCAGAGACTGTACCTGTCAGAACACACCTATTCACTTGGAAGGGAACTACAATGACTGTCTAGTCCAGCCTGACCTCTTCAGGGCTGACCAAGAGTTAAAGCATGTTGTTAAGGGCATTGTCCAAATACCTCTTAAACACTGACAGGCTTGAGGCCTTGGGCACCTCTCTAGGAAGCCTGTTCCAGTGTTTGACCACGCTCTTGGCATAGAAACGCTTCCTAATGTTCAGTCAGAAACTCCCCTGGCACAGTTTTGAACCATTCTCACGTGTTCTGTCACTGGATTCCAGGGTGTGGTGGGTTGACCCTGGCTGAACTCCAGATGCTCTCCAAAGCCACTCTGTCAGTCCCCTCCACAGCTGGTCAGGGGAGAGAAAGCATAACAGACGTGTCATGGGTTGAGATAAGGGCAGGGAGAGATCACTCACATCAGTTACCATTATGGGCAAAACAGACTTGATTTAGGGAAATTAGTTTAATTTATTACCAATCAAATCAGAGTAGAATAATGAGAAATAAACCAAAATCTTAAACACTTTCATCCCTGCTCCTTCCTTCTTCCTCATCTTGACTTCACTCCTAACTTCTCTCTCTTTCTCTCCAGCAGAGAAGGGGGGATGGAGAATGAGGTCTCTGATCAGTGCATCACACATTGTCTTTGCCTCTGCTTCCTCCTCAGGAGGAGAACTCGCGCTCTTCTCGTGCTCCAGCATGAGGTTCCTCCTACATGAGACAGTCTTTCACAAACTTCTCCAAGATGACTCCTTCTTATGGGCTGCAGTTCTTTGTGAACTGTTCCAGTGTGGGACACTCCCATGGGGCACAGTCCTTTAGGAAGAGGCTGCTCTGGTTGGGTCCCTCGTGGTGTCACAGGTCCTGCCAGCAAACCTGCTCCAGTTTGGGCTCCTTTCTTCATGGTGCCACAGGTCCTGCAAGGAGCCTGCTCCAGTGTGGGCTTCCCACAGAGCCTCCTTTGGGCATCCACCTGCTCTGGCATGGACTCCTCTGTGGGCTGCAGATGGATGTCTGCTCTCCCATGGATCTTCATGGGCTCAGGGGCACAGCTGCCCCACCATGGTCTGCACCATGGGCTGCAGGGGAATCTCTGCTGCAGCATCTGGATCATCTTATTCCCCTTTCTTCCTCACTGACCCAGGTTCATGCAGGCCAGTTTCCCTCACGTATTCTCACTCCTCTCTCTGACTGCTGTTGTGCGGCAGTTTATTTCCCACCTTATTAAATATATTATCCCAGAGGTGCTACCACTCTGGGTGGTGGACATTCCACTAATGGGCTTGGCCTTGGCCAGCAGCAAGTCTGTCTTGGGCCTGTCTGGCATTGACTCTGTCGGGCATGGGGAAAGATTCTGGCAGCTTCTCAGAAATCCACCCCTGTAGCTCCCCATTACCAAAACTTTACCATGCAAACCCAGTAAACAGGAAGAAGAGCTCAGCACCTCCCTCTCCCCTTCCTCTCCTCAGGAAGCTGCAATGAGGCCACCCCTCAGCCTCCTTTTATTCAAAGGAGACAAGCTCAGAGTCCTCAGCTGCTCCTTACAGCACATGCCCTCCAGTCTTAGAATCAGTTTTGTTGCCCTCCTCTGGATACTTTCAAGGACCTTCACATCTTTTTTAAATGGTGTGGGGCACATCAGATTTGGGAGGGCCAAGGTCAGCTGAACAAAGGTCAGCTCTGCAGACACACAGACAGCTGCTGGTGGCACAGGGGAGCAGGATGCACCCGCAGGATATTGAAAGAGGGGCTTGTTGAAAGTGTCTGCCACATTTACCAGCCTCACTGTGGCAGCAGGTGATGCTGCAGGGTTGGCTCTGAGTGTCTTACATAGAACAAACCTCTTCTGCTTAAGCTGTACTTTTGCAGAGGTGTGTGCTGAGGCGAGATCTTTGCAGTGTGCCTGTGAGGGATGTGGAGAGTAAACACAAGCCTGAGTGAAAAGCACACTACAGCAAAAACCGGCTCCCAATCTCATCTCAGAGTTTGGTTGCAGCAGGGAAGGAGGAAGCAGTGCTTGTGTTATCGATGATAAGGTGTGAGCCAATACTTGCTTACTTGCCAGAGTTCCTCAGAGAAAAGTTTCTCAGCAATCCCACAGTTTCAGCCTTTAAGCTTCAGACCTCTGCTGCATTATCCCAAACCCAAACTGCTGTAAGTATGACCCATGATCTTCATCACCCAGCACCCTCTCTGTGCATCTCATCTTGCAAGAGGGCTCATTCCAAGATGCACATCAGGACCACCTTACTCCCTTGATTCCCGACTTGTATATCAAGTGAGCTAATCTTTGATGAGCTAATCACAGAACATTAATGAACCATATGCCTGTGTATGGAAACCCTAGAAACTGAGGAAAGATGGATGGCTTCTACACTGTTTGCTCCATACAGGTAGAAAAAATTCCAGCCAGGTCACATGAAATTGCCTTGGAGCAGGGTTCTTCCCCTGATGCAGCACAAAAAGTGATTTGAAGGTATCTTTTCTATTTGCTTCTGGTTCTTCTAGTCACACAGTTTTCTTATTGTAACCCCAGCAAACAGTGTCTGGGGATGGAGATTGGGCTGGGCATACACTAAAGGCAAGTCCCAATCCTCTCAAAACACCAAACCTCCAATCATACCCAACATTAGTGCCACACTTCATATTTGAAAATCTGATTGGTCTGTAACTGGCTGCTGAGCACTAAAAATGAAGGTCTTTACACAGATTATGACTTTTGAAAAAAGCATTTCATTAATTTACTTTGACTAAACTTAGTCTGACACTGAGACACAGTAATGAAAAGAAAAATAAATATATGGATCAATATTTGCTTACACAGTCTAAGCAATTACTGAGTATTTGAGAGGTTCATTTTTCCATCTTATAAGTTAATTAGCATGGAGAATTAAAAAATAGCTAGATTCACTGCACCAGTCCTGCTCCTGCTGACAGCAGTACAAGTTTTGTATTGAACAGGAATAATATTTGGGTGTAAAATCTTACCCTGAAAAGTCAGAAATCATCTTCTATCTGTTCTCTGGCAATGTAATTCGGAATGCCAATGAAGACAATGTAATGTCTTGTTTTACAATGGAAGAGTAACATAAAAACTGTCATGTAAATCTCTCTGTCTTTACGTGTGAGTGTGTTTTAGGCATGATTTTGTGAAGTTCTGGACATTGGCTTCTTTTCGCTACTTGAAGCTAATGGAGCTTCTCCTGGATAACATAACTGTATGCCCTCATGTAACATAACTGGGGGGGAATTGGTTGGATATTTTTAATGAAGATATTTAACAACTGACCCATAAACCCAAGCTCCACCAGTGGTTGTGGTGCATGGATATCCAATTAGGAGCAGATGAAGTAGACCACTGGTCAGGAAAGCAGTTATGCACCTGGAAGAAACTGAGCTTCTTGAGTGCTTAATGATCTGCATTTGCTTAGGTGAAAAAGGCTCCAAAGCACCTGTGTGACTTTGGATCATGAAGTGTTCTCCATTGTGAGACAATACTATTTAATGCATTGATAAAAGGTATTCTTTATCCCTTGAATTGATCTGATTCCTCACTGCTTTGATATTATGTGGCTATGTGGAAAGTCATGAAGATGCAGATAACAAAAGTTTGTCTTTTCTCTGCATTTTTCAAGAGACAGAAATTTCTAGACTAAGTCAACAGATTTGGGTGTTCTGAGACTCCTGACCAGTCCAGCCTATGGATAGGATTTGAGGCAGGTGTCAGCATGCTTCTGACAGTATCTGGAGTTTAAATTGACCCTGACCCAATCAGGGTATTCCCACAGCAGGCTAATATTGAGTAAAGTGGAATTGATCTAGTGTGGCCTGTTAGATGTGGCATAAATCCAAGCATAACTGCCAAAGAGTTGGATTTCCAACAGTAATGTGGTTGGTTACGACTTGGAAAACCTGCTCCTTTCACTAAGCAGTCACAGTTACAAGTTCAGGGATTTGAGGCACCCTGGAGAAGGAACTAAAAGAAAGCCAAGGACAAGTGGAGGTCAAGGAAATATTCCTCTGAGAAATAAAGAATCAGCTCCCGCACTTAATTTCTTACTTTCATGTGTATGACTAAAACACCTCAGTAATATTAAAAATGGTGCTCAGTGTAATGTATAGCTTAATAGTATCTTTAGTCAGTAGATGCTAGACTTAAATAAATTTTTAGTTCATGGATTATTGCTGGACCATGTAAGTTGAGGAGATAGGTTTTCTGCTGCCAAAATTTATGACTTATCCAAAGTCAGCAGAATAGATAAATTGATGTATGCCTCATCTACAAAAAAGAATGTGATTGGGATGAATTCCCAAACAGGTGATTATGTGAATGATGAAAAAGCCAAGATGTATGTACACACTGAAGGAAAAGCAGATTGGTTTTGGCCCAGGTTCAGCAAAGGCACTCTGCAAGTAAAAAGTAGTTACTATGAAACAGATCCAGTGTCAGGAAAATGGAATAATCACCTGGAATTCAGCCCAATTATTTTCTGTAAGTTCTCATATTCTATATGTACCAAAAATGTAATGAAAGTGATATTTGATAACATTTTATCTCAGCCTCAGTCAGCTGGGGCGTATGCACACAAATAAGGAGCGGAAAAGAGTGAAGCAAGAACATTTTTACTTTTTTTTTTTTAGATCAACCACAGAAGTCTGTAGGTGTCAAACCTCATAGCTTTTCAAAAACTGTATTCTCATTAATTCTTTTTTTTTTTCCATTTAAGAATAGAAACACTCTGTTAGTAAGGTAAATGTGCTCATTTGCATTGTTAAGCAGTACTTCTAAGTGTTTTCACTACTTTTTCATAGAAAACAGAAACTTAAAATGAAGAGAAAAATAATCTTTTCCCATCAAAGGCTAACTGATTAATTCTTTGCTTGAATAATATCAAAACAAGAGAATCCATTATGGCCAGATTCAAAAATGGCATACATCACATTCTGTTCAAGCAATTTATACTACAGGTATTTGTAATAACATGCAGTTATTACTTAATTTCAGTGCTGATACAAAAGGGTTAGGATGAGGTTGCAAACCCTAACGCTTCTCACAACCAGGTAAAAATCATGAGTTTGAATTTGAAAAAATAACTAATTCAGCCCTAGAAGGAGGTGGGGTTGTTGGGCCGATGGGATCTAATGGAGAAGGCGTCAAAAGGGAGAGCCCTGATCTGCGTCACTTCTCGAACGGCCAGTCCTCGTGGAGCGCTCCTTGCTTACTGACACTGACGTCACCCTGTCACTTCTGCCACACAACCTGAGGGTTCACAGGATGCCAAAGAGCAGATTTCCCCTCAGATCTTGGCAATCCCTCAAGGTCACTGTGCCAAAATATAGTTCCTCTCCAAATAAAAGTTTGTTGGTAAGAAAGCATTGTCTGTCAGAAAGATATTGCCCAATCAGTCCCACCAATGTCGTACTGCCTCTACGTGAAGCAGCGTGTCCCAGCCTTGGCCAGGGATGCAGGAAAACACAGCAGGCTGGAATTTCCTGCCTGTTTTTGCGATGTCCCTGCTGCAAACTCCAAGCCTGTCATGTAAGTTCCTGCACGCCTTCCATTGCAGTCATCCGACTCTGCTGTCAGCTTCCTGAAGAGCACAGCATGGGCGCATGCTCTTGGGTGGGTCAGGAAGCTGCATGGAGAAGCACAGAGGCAAACCAGTGCAATTCAGCACTTCTGGCCTCTCCAAGAAAAGCAGCATCTTCCTACTGTGTCTTCATTTCCTGCATACATGTCCTAACTCTCCATGCCACCCTTCTGCACTGCTAAGGGGAAGGTTCTACAGCTCATATCATAGCACATCTTTCTGCAGCCTCCTAGTCTTCCACTGCAGCTACACCAGCCTGTCCCAGTTAAGCCAAGGGATGCACTCCCCAACACCTGCAGATGCAGCAAGTGCAATTTGAGGTGTCTTGCTGGTCCTTGCATGCAACATCTTCCTTGTACTTCACCACGACGGATGATTCTGGCTATTAAATTAAGAGGTGTGAATGAAAGAATAAGACCTGGACAAGGAAAAGCAGAGCTATTGTTAGATTTAATTGCAAATTAATATTATTGCAAAACATTTAATTGCTTCTCACTGTGATTTATCAGAAAAAAATTAAAGGAAAACTGAAAAAGAGTCTAGCAACAGCAGGAAAGAAGGCATACAGGGAAGCAGGTTATATCTGAATTGTATAAATGTACTTGATCTTCAATAACTCATTAACAACAGGGTCATACTATTTATTTTTTACTGTAGCTGTGATTTTTAGGATTAGGCCTATCAATATTTATTCTTGTTTAACAGAAGGCAAGCATCCGGTCAGCCCTGGCAAATGCTATCCAGTGAATGACAATTTCATTACGCTTTAGTCACAGAACAAACGTTTGGTTTCTAAAAGGAAGGTGAAAGTACAAAATGGGGAGAGTCGGTAACCACTGTGCCTAATGCCATGATAATTAATCTGTTACAAACCTGTGAAGTCCTTAGAAATCCCAGTTATCTCCTGTCAATGTAAGGAGCAAAATTTCTTTTCCTTTCATGGAGGTAGACTGAGGTTTTCCTAGAAATCAGGGCTGTATATGGGACTGTTTCATAGATCAGCAAAAACATCTGTAGAAACAGATTTTTCTGCAAACTGCAGTTTCCAGATGAGGTTCCTCTTTCAGAAAACTCATCTTGGTGTTACTCAATGGGGTTGAAATGCTGAGAAGCAATTTTGATTTTTTCAGTGAAAAAAATCATTTTCATTTCTCTGAAAGCCTCTGCAGGAAAGACCCTGAAAGTCTCCTGCATTTTTCTGACATATTGCTACTCAGGATTGCCTGTAACTCTGTATGTTCTGATATCGAGAGCTAATCTAAATTAGCTCTAGATATCTAAAAACTCTAAATGGGACTATATATTTTAAAATAACAAAGCTATCTAACACATATATCAGATGGAGCCTAATGAATATGAGACACACTTGCCAGAGTAAACTGAAGAAGGGTTTAAGGGGTGCTCTGTGGACTTGGCTGTATGCACAGTTCTTTGTTGTTGTGTATCTTCATAGCATTTGAGACACTCACAGTGGCTTTATCCTCACAGCTCCCTGGGATGCAGCAAAGATCTGCCAGTCCATGGGGGCTGGGGAAAGAGGAGATGCCAGACAGCCCGGCCAGAGGACCCGCGGAGCTGCACACTCGGCGTCACGCGCTGCTCGCACCTCTGCGCTCCCCACGCTGCTCCACCCACCTCACCATTGGACTCACAAGTTTTGTAACTCATCCCCACCAAAATGCAAGTTCTCTTTCTGTGACATATTTAGGGATGAGTAAATCACATAGAATCCGAGGAGCATACAATCATTAAGGGTGGAAAATACGTCTGAGATCCTTGAGTCCAACAATTAACCCAGCACTGCCACATCCACCATTAAACCATGTCCCTCAGTAGCACACCTATATGTTTTTTGAACACTTCCAAGGATAGTGACTCAATCACTTCCCTAGGCAGCCTGTTCCAATTCTCAATAACCCTTTCAGTAAAAAAAAATTCCTATTATCCAGCCCAAAGCTCCCCAGATGCAACTTGAGGCTATTTCCTCCTGTCCTATCACTTGTCGCTTAGAAGAGGCTGATCTCCACCTGGCTACACCCTCCTTTCAGTTGTAGAGAGAAATGAGATCCCCCCTGAGCCTCCTTTTCTCCAGGCTAAACACCTCCAGGTCCCTCAGCCGCTCCAGACTTGTGCTCCAGATCCTTCACCAGCTTCATCATCCTTCCTTGGATATGATCCATCAAGTAAATGATGGCAAAAATAATAAGAGGCTTTCTAGGAAAGCCTTTCCAGACAGGAGACATAAGCCTATGTTGAAGTGAGGCTAGGCTGACTTCAGGGATTTAGAGTAGCTTAATATGGTAGAATTGTATAAATAATGGTATCCAAGGTACAAATAATTAAAACATTTTTTTTAAGTCATTAATTTATTTTTGGGATTTGCCAATATTGTTTCTCTGTCTTATATAAACTTTATGCTATTCAGGGCAGGGAATACTTATATTCTGTTGTATGGATTGTATTTAGTTGAAAAACTAAGCAAAAAGAAGATTCATGTCTTTGCTTCCTATTTTGAATATCAAAAAAATACTTAGACACAATAATGTGAAAACTGATATTAAAGTGAGGAAAAAAATCAGCATATATATTCATCTCAGGATGATTTTGACCACAGGAAATATTTGATTATGATAAATGAACTGTAGTGCCACTCATGTTAATACAGCAGTGTCTAATGCTTTTTTTTTTAAGTATTCATTTTAACACTGGCAATGTTTACTTAGCAGGACATTAATAATGCCAGGATATTTATCATATAGGAAATGGCTAATGAAATCTGCTTCAGCTGTCAGTGGATGTTTATGTTTCAAGACTGCACTGGATTGTTTATGCACAATTTAGGGGAGAATGGTAGGGTTTTGTTGGTGACTAATAATAAGAGGAAAGTTAAATGGAAGTTATTATGGCTTTTATTAATATTTATATTGCATTAGAACTCATTTGGGCTTCATATCAATGCTAGAAGTAACTCAACTCTTTGCTGAAAGATTTAAGGTTGAGACAAAATACATCTGGTAGTGATGGGTCACAGGACTGGGAGCAAAAGCTGTCCAGCTCTGCAAATAACCTGATCCACTGCCTACTGCCCCTATGGTGAGCCCTTCTGCAAGCAGTCCTTAGGATTTGACACATCTCTTTTTAATGCATGGAGCTTATACAATTTCTGGATATTCTTAAATTCAACAGTTAAATTAGGGCCAAACTGCATCCTCTAGTTGATGGTTTTAGAAATACTCTACTCATTCCTAATGAGTTTTCTCCCAATGGCTACTTCAAATTAGATGCAAACGTCACCATAGTTAAGCACAACTTACACAGCTTCTGGGACCTTTTCCCCCTAACAACTGGACCCCATGGTTTGAACAACTGGGATTTAAAGGATTTCCTTTCCAATTTATAAAACAAATCAGGCATTTGAAAATTATATTTTCCATCTTCCTTTGCAAGTCTGAGATCATCATTTGAGGTTTTCCTTCCTTTCTTGAAAACAGCTTAAAGTGGTACATCCTTGTTGCAAGGACATGTGAGAGCTGCCAGATTGCATCACAACAGGGACAGGCATGAGTGCGGAAACAAGATGAGCTGGGGAGCTGCACCAGTCTTTGGATGTCCTTCACCAACCCTAGGCTTGCTCTTCACAAACAAGGGCAAATATTAATGCCTCCCACTGAAAAATTGCATAGTTTTTGGTCAGGGTGCACCTATGCATGTGTGGAATTTGATCCAGCATGCCACTGACCAGTGTCCAGTGATCTACCCTTTCTTCTTTTTATATGGTAAAAAAGTTTTGAAGATCGAAATCAGTGGAAAATTATGTCAGTCTGGTTATCTTAACTTCATGAAAAGGGAAGTGTATCACCATAGCAAAATATTTCCCTTTGTTAGTTACTCCTAAAGAATGAAATGAAAATTCCAAAGGCAATTCTCTTCCTCATTTTTCCCTTTCCTGGAAATCCCTGGGAGTAAAGAATACAATTCAGAAATGCTAAAACTTCTGCTGCATCCCTGCAACTACCTCCAAAGTCAATAGGAGTCATGGGTGCACAAGGAACTGACTTTCCCATCAACACACTGCAATCTTTAACCATTATTAAATTTAAATCTCTCTAGCATCAATATTTATTCCTGCTAAATATGAAGGATGTTTAGGCTTATGAGTCACCAATTCTTTTCCAGTTAGCACTTGTTCTACAAATTCCACCCTTGAATGGAACTAGAGATTTATACATGATATCAGCACACAAAGTCAACTACTAGGAACAGGCAACAACAGAATAACAACTGTGGAGATAAAAATGTGCATCAGTCAGAGCCTGCGCACTCCACTTTTGTTTCTCTGCTGTTGGTTTTGTACAGGCGTGAGTGGTAAATCACAAAGAGCATGAATGAGTACAGCAGGATTTGCTCACAATTTGCTCCATGCAAACTCGAGGTTGCCATGGGAGACAGGAAACATTTTTCGGGCACTCCCACAGCAATAAACTGTTGGCACTGTATTAAGGAGAGGCATCACGCTGCGTTTCCTTCAGCAGAAGCCTATGAGCTGACAGGCAAAAATGCCCAGGGTGGATGGTGCTTTTCCCCCACTTTCACTTCTTACTTTGGATGCAGCTCAGGGTTCTGGTAAAGAAGACAGGCTGCCCTTTGCTGTAAGGCTGTAGGTTCAGCCTAGTTTCCAGTGAGTGCAAGGTCTGCATAATAAAAACTCACTTTACAAAGTGCCATGGTATTCCAAAGGCTAGAAAGGAATTACAGAGGCAACTGAGAGACAGCTGGACTCCAACAGCAAGGTTGTATTCTTCGCATATGTTATTTGGTGAGAGATTGCACACAGGGAAAAGACAGCTCTCAGTGTGGTTGTAGCACAGATCAGTGGCTGCCAGCCCAAAAAGAGGGCCTTTGTCACTTCAGGAAGGGTGAAGTGACATTATGGAGAAGATGATAGCTTTCCTGTTTCTCAGAATGAATAATCCATCACAGCACTTCTGTAACTCTGGGTGGTGACTGCACCAATGTACTGAGAGCCTCTCTTTGATCAGTGAAAATACCTTGCTCCAAAAGGTACCTCTGTAATCCTGTTCTGGGACAGTAGAGTGACAAGGGACTAACAGCTGGCTGCAAAGGTAGCAGGTGAAACAGGAGCAGGCAGCAGCAGATGTTGCCTGTCTCTACTGAAGGACTGAGAAACAGAGTTGAAAAATTGCACATAGGAAACAAAGAGGCACACTTTTAGATAACTTAAGAAACCTTGCTTCTTATTTCAAAGATCAAACCTTGTAAAGGCACTGTAAAATCTGTGTGGAAAGTATGGTTCCCCAAGCTGGAGGGACAGAAATAGAAGCCCTACAGCTGCCATAAATCTCTTGCTTCCTAAAGTGGTCCCCAAAGGTAAAGATAGATGCTCACAAGCAGGAAATTTCGTGTTGCAATTGTCTTTATATAGACAAAGGCATCATTTCCCAGCTCAAGATAATATGCCTTGAAGAAATAAAGCATTTTCTCCCACTTTATCTTTTCTACAGTCCTCTTCCTTTCTATGCTCCTCCCTGAATTGCCAGATATTTTTCTTTCCTGGTAACTTGGCTTGAGAGACAATGTATTCTCACATGTCTGCTACTGAAGAAACAGGGTATACCTGTCCCCAAGGAACAGTCTTACCTGTGTATGACAATACATGGAAGAATAAGTGCAGAATCCTGCTTTTAAGAGTATATAAGTTTACTGCAGTTTTTCCTCATAATTGTAAGGAGATCATATGCTAATTGTATCCTTCACCCGCAGAAGAGATTGTAGACTAATATAGGAAAGGAGAGGAATACAAGGTATTTATTATTTAGTATCTATCAATCCTAGAAATTAAGCAGAACAGATGTTGATTTTCACCTGGGTACTTTAAATCAATTAAGCTTCTCATGGTGAAAAGACTTAATGAATGAAAACATCCTCAGTGCTAATTAGCATGTCAAATACAAATCAGAATAACAACAGAAACAGTCCCTTGTCCCTATGTGGGATAACACATCTACTCAGAGCACACAGATACAAAATTTAAAGTTTTGTTTTCTCCATCCTACTCCTTATTTACACCTACATGCCAACAGGCACTGCATTCTTTTCTTGCAGCTGATATACTCTCAGAATGTAACAGCACCAATATACCAAGTTCTCATTCTACTTATATTCACAGTCACATCAGCTCTGGATGTCAGGGAGAACCCTGCTGATCAGCCACTCTGCACCACAGCTGATTTCTTTTTAGTAAATCCTTCATTGTAACTCAAATAAAGATTTCAGGAAAGAATTGTCAGTGAAGAAACTTTCTTCTAGGTAGAATATTCTTTCTTAGATAAAAGTCTGATTTTACTGAGTTATCTTTTATTTAGCCCATGGACACAATCTGAAAAGCACTTTCTCACTTTAAGGTGGAAAAATCATTCTGAAGTTGCACAACAGCCACACAAAGCTACAAAAAAAAAAAGCTGATGCTGGATCCCTTGCTCTTAACAACCCACCTCATTCATCAGCCACTGCACTTCCCTTGCTTTATCTGTGCACCTACTTCCCACTGAGACGTGTGAGTTTGTGTGAGTTCGAGGTGCATCTGGGAAAAAAAACAAACTTTCTTCTTTGTGCAACAGATTAGAAGCTTTTTGCTCATCAGCAAAGAGAGGTTGTTTCTTCCCCTTTACTAACAATAGACCTGGTGGGCTGAAGAGTGCAGTTAATCTGCTCTGACTGCTGCAGCTGTGTGGGAGCACACAGGGGCACAATGCTCTCCTGTAAGGAGATTTTGACTCAGTGAGGCC
Source organism: Promerops cafer (assembly GCA_013398275.1). Taxonomy (NCBI): domain Eukaryota; kingdom Metazoa; phylum Chordata; class Aves; order Passeriformes; family Nectariniidae; genus Promerops; species Promerops cafer. The sequence continues at coordinate 6,954,430 of VZSE01014922.1, forward strand.
AAGAATAAATGTTTAGACAATGCTAACTTAGAAATTTTTTGGGGGTGTATTTTTTGTTTTGGGAAATAATCTAAACTGGCACTGAAGGCTGTAGCTTGTTTAGTCAGTTAAAGGCATGGGGAGCAGTTTGCTTTTCCAGAATTCATTAGAAATCTTGTGCAGATAATACTACAAGAAATGAAGAATCTTCAGAAAGAATTTATTTAGTCAATATGGTAGAACTGAATTGAAAAGAAGGACAGAATGAAGACAGCTGAGCTCAAGCGCATTACTACCCATGAGGCTGCACGAGGACTACTGCCTAGGCTCCTGGCTCACTCCAGAGAAACTCTTCCTTGTGTTAAAACAAGCAGTGAAAAGAAAAGGACAAACTGCCCTCTCAAGGTGCCTCTCTCTCTGTTTATTGGACAAGGACCATGCAGAACCAGCTTAGATAGTCACTTTGGTTCAGCTTAAGTTTACATTTTTAGAGTTTATTATAAATAGGGTCTAACTGATATTTTCATCTCATTTTTTTTTCCCTTCCCTGTATCAGGGCCAAAATATCTTTTTCTCTGTCTCTGTCTGAGCTAGTATATTTTTCAATCAAGAACTCTGTTGCCCAACAGTGACTAGTCCTACTTCACAGATTTCCACCAATTCCATAAATTGCATCAAAGTTTCATCATATCCTAATTCAGGTTTTCTCAGAAACATGACTCATCACTGAAGAATGTTCTGGTCATTAAAAAGATTAAGACATAATAATTTTTTACATTTTTGTGGGTCTTTTCTTTTTCAAAGAGAAAATATGGGAAAGGAAGCTTCCCTGCTGATTGCATTTGCTCAGCTTTCCTATATTTTTTGCTTCGACAGTTACTCTAATTCAAAATTTAAACCAAGCTTCTTTACAGAAAACCTTGATGCTGCAAAAATATTTTGCTAAGAAATACCATTGGAAAACCAAAAGGATAAATCTTCCTTTGTCCTTCTTATACTCAGAGACAGAAGGATGATAGAAAGTTGTGAGTAATGCTCTCTGTGAGCTTTGAAACAAGAACATGCTCTCATCTGAGCCACTGCTGACCAAAAAAAGAAGAAGGGACAGCAGGGACTGTTCCTCACACGCCTGCAGCAGCTGGGTGGCAAGAACAAGCACTGTAACACAGCTTATTTTTCTGAGAACACTGTGGAGCTCACCCTCAGACTTTTCTTTCTTCTGCAACTTGCACTGCTAGTCTTTTCCTCAATAATTCTTTGCCTTTTCTTAAAAGGAATCTGATTTATTATCAGAGGATCCCTAACTGCACGAAAATCTCCCCTCAAGCTTTGCCTCCCTTCATGCCAAGTTCTTAGCCTTGCTCCTTTTTCTCCCACTTCTTTCACTGGCTCTCCTCCCATGCCTTGCAGCCAGCACCTTTGAAGAAATACTCAGCCTCCTCCACCTTGCTCGTTGCCCTGGCTGATCCTCCTGCTACGCAATGGTGCCCATGCACAGAGAGCTGCTCTCCTTCAGTGAACTCTGCTTGTCCTCACGTACCCTCAGTGCCCTGGGCTTCCATTCAGTCATCTTTTTCCAGCTGCACCATTTTCTCTGTGCAAGGAACATGGGTTCAGTTGGTGTGTGCAGGTTCCACCAAGTCTGGATGCAAGACAGGGTGTGATGGAGTATGGACACTGGCTATGCAGCTTTCATGGACCTGAAGGAGCTTGTCCTTTCGTCAGAATCACTGGTGTTCCATGTGTGACACTGTGGTTCTGTAATGCTGTTGTCCAGGCTCACCACACTGCCTCCTGGCACTTGTGCAGGCCCTTTCCTGCTTTATCAGAAATGCATTTTCCAATCTCCCATTCCTTGCCTCTACCCCACAGGGGCCTCACTCACTCCCTCATTGTCACACAGGTTTCCCATATGTGTTCTTGCCTATTCCGCTGTCTCTTGCTCTCCCTAATGCCCATTTTCACTCCAAGTGACAGGGCTTTTTATGTGCTCCTCATGTTACACCTGCTCCAGCCAGACATGGTAGGGCTTCTGTCCCCTCTCACAGTTGTCTCTTATTTCCACTTCCATGCTTCTGCACGGTTTCTATCCTGTATTCCACTTACAGTCACTTCTCCAGATGGACTTCACCTAATGCAGCACAGTTGTGGCAACCCTCTGCTCCTCATTCCCTTTTATGTCACTCCCCAGGTGACCTTGGATAATGTTCTCCTTTGTTTCTAAGACCCTCTACATCCAACCTGTCATCCCTCTCCTATACTGCTACAACTATCCCGCTCTCTCCTTGGAAAATTTTGGTAATTTCCTAGGAGTCCAGTTTTCATACACTGTTCCTGGGCAGTTTGTAACAAGTTTAGTGCTTACTTGGGTTTCAGAAAGAGAGAAAAAAATCTTCATTCAACTAATGACATAAGGAAAAGTGGGACCTTCATTTTTCTCTCTATCAGGCTTTTCCAGGGTTCTGATTTGTATCCATTTTGACAAGGTTGTTCCTACTGATGCTAAAGAATCTCTTGACATTCTCAAATGGATAATTACTGTGTTAAAGCCAGACAAGCCCAGTGAATTATCTATTTTTATGCAGTGTCCTAGGCATCTGGGTGAGAAGCAAAAGAGCAGCTGGCACCTCAGTGGCTGTTTAGATAGAAAATATATGAGTGCCCTCTTCAATTCCTAAAAGGCACCGTTATCCTCAAGTGCACTGGACAGCAATAGCAACAGCTTTCTAACTGCATGATCAGAAGACGCTCTCCCACCCTGGGGATAATGCCATTGCTAAAACATTTTAGCACCAGAAACCTCAACAGCAGAGCTCAGCAGTTGCCATCACCTTCATACAGAAGCAAAGGACGAAAAGCAGGTGTTGCTCCCTCGTTGCACAATGGCTTCAGTGATCCTTGTGGGCCCCCTCCAACTCAGGATATTCTATGATTCTGTGAGTCTTTTTTGTTTTCCAAAGGGAAGACCATTGGTACTCATCCCTTGGGGCCTTAGTCTGGGCCTCCATGGATCTCCCATACCATTTTTTTTTCACTTTCTCATGTGCCACAGCTGTATGCCAAGTTTTAAATCCTTAAGATTAGGGATATCAACACTACTAGTGCCAAATGGTAACAACTCAAGATTAAGGGCTCGTTCAACAGTATAACTGAAAAATTTAAGCACTTCCGAGAATTCCAGGTGTGTTGGCTTCACATTTTCAACTGAGATTTTTTTCAAGAACACTTTGTTCCTGGAGCTGAAAGTCTACAACATTCTTCTAACTTTACCTCTGGTGGGAGTTTTTACCTGAAAATTTCTCTTTGAAAGGATGAAATTAATCTGGGAAGGACCTCAAGCGTCAGACCAGTGTTCCTTGTTTTAGTGCAAGGTCACCTTTAACTAGGTGGTAAGGCTTTATTTTTCACCCAAGCTGAGGTATGTATAACAAAGATGTCTACATCTAAGCTGATCCCTCATTGGTTTAGGAACGCTAATCTCTGTGGCATATACAATCTAGAGAAAAACTGGTATACCCCAACCCCATATTTGTCTTAGGATGCAATGGATGCCCTGAGAGGATCCACTGACTGTCCTTACTGAATTTCCACAGATCAGAGTGGAATTTGAAAACAAACAAAACAAAACAAAACAAAACAAACACGCAAACAAAAAATCAGGTGCAGGCACAACACTGTAGTGTTTAAATCCAGAGAAACCAAACCCCACTCCATCTGTTTCGATATATGCAAGCCATTTATCTTGTTCCAGTGCAGCTGGTGGAGCCTTGGCTGGTGGAGTTTAGGACGCAGTTTCTCCGGTCAGATGTGGACACCTGTGTGCTGATGAGATGGGCCACACCCTAATCACCAACAATCAACCAGTTCTCCAAGGCTCTGTAGGGTGTATTCTCCAAAGTCAAAGCCAACACCATTCCCAAAATCTTTATTTGTTGCTAAGGGTCTTCACATTCCCTCTACATAATTCATGTCACCACTTTGTACCTTTTACCTCAGAGATTTGGTAGCTTTATGCCACAGACTGCAATTTTCCAATGAAAGCCCATGAGTCCATTCCCAATCCGTTATGGATACAGGAAACAGAATATATCCTCCAATCATGTAGCAGTCTTTTTCATATTTGAACACTGTGCAATCAAAATTATAATTTGACAGAAATTAGGCTATTTTAAAAATTGGTCAATTAAATGCATGTATCTTTACCAAATACAAAACTGATAGATCTGCCCTGGAGATGTTTCTTTTTTCATTGTTGGTCTGTGAATATTTTAATTTCAATATGATAAAAATATTTTTTTCAGCTGAAAATTATGAGAAGCTATTTCCAGCTTCAAAGTATTATACAGTGTGTGCTACACTGGAAAAAAAAATTTTAAAAATCCTATATTTCTGTACTGAAAACATTTTATAAGAAAATTATGAACAACCTAAAAGTCCGTTAAATGACATTTCTAGCAGCAAAGCCAGTACCACAAAGCTGTTGTCAGCAACAGCTTCTCCTCCTTTTAACTTCCTGACTGAGCTGTTCTCAAGCCCTGTACCTTGGACTAAGCTACACCTTCTTCCCTAACTATTGTGACTGTGTATCTCTTACAAAAGTTATGTGAAGTAAGGAAGAATTACTGTCTACATAAGACTTTGCCAGCTTCTTCAAACAGACTGCTTAGCCAAGGAAAATTTAAACTTGTGAAAGCAATGCATATATTACTTTTTTAAATCAATGTGTGGTTTTGTTTTTTTTTTTAATTTAGAGATATGTATACATAGACACATACAGAGATTTTTATGTGTATACAAATAATGCATTTTCTTTTAGAGTACTGTGTACTGTGAATATAGAATATGGCCTTAAAATCCTATATAACTTTTCTGTTATTGACTATAATTTGCTACAACCACACTGAAATCTTTTGTATATAGTTTATTGATAATCAATTGTTTTGCCCTTGTCTATATTTTTGCTCTTCCCAAAATTTATCAATGAATTTAGCCACGAGTCAGTTTTATCCTGATCCTATTTAACTTCCAATCATTTTCCTTAAAACTTGCAATTTCTCAGATCAATACCATTTGAATTTATATCCTATAGGAAGATATTTACCTGGATATACCTATTTTTTCATGAAAGCCACCTCTGGCAATACTAGTACTGGCAAACTCTTGTATGTAAATATGTTTCTACCATCTCTGCATTTAAGATCATATTTACCCTGAGGTACTGACCCTTTAAATTCAGTCCAGTTTGTTTTGGTCACTTCATTTGTTTATTTTTTCAACTCTAAAATGAATGAGATCCAGAAAACAGTGTCAAAAGAAGATTCTTAAGAAGTACATACCATGTGTGCCTTCTCCATGAATACTGCCAGTGGAAAGTCACATATAAATATAAATGGTCTATTTCCAACTGCTAATAAATATTTTGTTCCATTTTCTGAGGAGGAAGCATACACATTGCCTGTGAAAATCAACTAAAGTTCCACAAACAGAAGATTTCCAGAATCAGGTACATATGATGTATGTATGCTCTAGACTGATACTTGGAACATTAAATAGAAACACTCCGTAAATTCGACTGTATCGCTTTTGTCTGAACAATCCAGTTGGATTATGCAGTAAAATTGTGACATCACTTAAAAAGGAGAATTGATCAGAATGCTGCTCTGTTTTTTGTAGTACTAAAACGATGCCACTTTTTTCCCCCAACTTTTTATTTTGAGGCATGCTGGGCATTGTTTATCATGGAAACTATTGGATTAGGTCTATGTTTAGGAAAGCACTAAACACATGGCTAAATAAAAAAAAAATGCAAGTGTTCTCCTTGAAATCAATGGGCCTGCTTCTAAAATTAAAGTTAAGCATCTGCTTAAGTATTTCTTGGCCTGGGTCTGCAATCCATACACAGATGGACTAACAGTGGTAGTGAGTTTCAAGATGTCATAATGACAAAAAAGCCTCCATTAGATCGTTAATCTATCTAGATATTTATATGGCATCCATCTCCATAAAAACTGCAGTACCTATCTTAGGGCAGCCAAGAGTGAGGTCATATAATTCCCCTGAATCTAGCCTGGCTCTTTACTGCTGGCCTTCCAGGGCAGCTAGCTGTGCCACCCTGAATAATTACAGGAACACTCTGTGTCCACTGCTCCTGGCTGCTCAAAACAATCTCACTGGCTTTGCACTGAAGGAAAAGGAGAATTTGCCAAAGACAAATGTGCTGCTCAGCTGAGGACAGCTTCCAGACAAGAGACAACCAGAAGGAACTGGTGACAAGACCTTCTTAAACCACTCCATCCATAAAAGGCTGTCTCATTCATTCCTACATGCCACCTCCCTCCAAAATTATGAACATGTTTCCTGTAAAGCTCCCCCTCTCCCTACCCTCAAACTCTGCTGACTATAAATCATCCCATAGTTCACTAGTTAGCTGGCTTCACATTCATAACACAACAAATATTTCCCCTCCAGCATCAAGTCATGCAGGCTCCATGGGGTATAATTTCTGTAGTAAAGTAGTGATCTTCAAGACAGAAGTTGCTTTCCACTCCACAAAAGAGAAGGGTTTGTTAATTGTGCAACTATTTAAAAGTCACTCCCAAGATGTACACCTGAGCTCAGAGTCTGTAATTTATAATCTACCCACCCACACACGTGCACTGCAATCAGATCACTGTTCCCACAGAAAATAAACATGCTGAAACACAAGACACAGCACTGTTCCAAGCAGTGATAAAACATTTAAAAGATACGGGATGATTTCATAACATCTCTCAGTAGCATAGGGCAGGGGCAAATGTACCCTCACCTGCTGTGGAGTGTTAGTTCAAATGTACAGACATAAGGAGAGAGAATTTCCTTTGATCTCATCTCGTCTTTACAAATCAGGTCTTGATATGAGGGAAGTAAAGTTCCCAATGCCAAAAGATGAGTGGTTCAAAAATCTCTCTTAGGGAAAGGATTGAGAGCTACTCAAAAAAACCCCTCCTCAACATGTCATTTTCCCATCACATAGTACCTCTAACATCAAGTAAACCTACAGTGGGGAGGAACTGACTGCAAACAAACCAGTAAACACAGATTTTGGTAGAACACTCTAACAAGAAACTCAAAATAAAATAGTGTCTTTTAAAACATTCTCAGTACCTACACACAGTTGAATGACTGAAGGGCTTTGTGGCAGCCATGGAACATGATCATTTATAATCCTGTTATTCCACATAAATTTATTTGTCATGGAACCACACCTCCCAGGAGGCAGTAGTCATGTCCTTGGAAGACTGTGGTACATCATGTAACATCCAGTTACATAATGTGCATCTAGATAAACTTTTTACCTTTGTTTAGGATGAAGACAAGTGCTGATATACCTGCATTTTTCAAAAGACAATTATTCCATTTTTTCAACTAATTTCAAAAAAGACAGTGCCAAATTCCTGCTGGTGTTCTGGTGTGTGTCCTCACCAAAATAACCGAGAACTTGAGTGTCTTTTAGTGGAGTAGATAGCTCTAAAGGTTCCTGGCACTGGAATACCTAAGCACATCATAAATATTAATGGAGTTAATCCTTCCAACTTTTCTATGAGTCTTTATTACCCCCATTTTGCAAACTGAGAATTGAATTTCAAAGTCACTTGCCCAAGGCAATACGGGAATTTTGTACTGGTGCCAGGATGGAGCCCGCATTTCTGGAGTCCTCATCCAAAGTGTCTTTTTCTACCCTCTCCTGATAGACACAAAAGAAACTTTTGTACCTCAGTATTTTCTGTTGGTCTGCTTCTAAGTTATTGCCTCCTATTTGTGATCATAAAGCATGCCAAAGTGAGCTCTTATTTCCAGCTAAGAGATAGCACCTCCATACAAGGGGAACAAAATTTAATTTGCAGTCTTGCTCTCTCCTTGGCTGTCAGGAAGCACAGCCCCTGGAGAAAAAAGGAGTGCTCTGTGTTGCACAACCTGTGGTGATTGCTCTGGATGATTAAGAAGTGGTATTAATACATTCCATGGAGGAACTATCCAATCTTCCTTAGCCTGAGGGATAGAAACTAAAATCCTGGGCCTAGATGGAGAATTCAAAAGAGTTGAAGAGAATCCCTGGAGAACAAAATAGTTTGTTTTCCCTTACTTTAAGTACAGTGACCAAATACACAAAAATATACCAAATGTCTTGTAAATAGGAAAAATAAGTGAATCTCACCCAGAGAGCCTTTCCTACCTGATGTTTTCAGATTGTTTGGGTTCACATCTCTGAAGGTTTGCTCTGAATTCAGTGCACTCAGAGATGCACATCAAAGCCTACCCAGAACTGTTGTCCTTAGTTCAAGACCAAATAGTCTGATTTTCCTACTGTATCATAACTATGGCTAGCTTTGCTGAAAATTTACTCCAGAATTCAGGCAAGAACCTTAACTTACCCAGAACAAGGCTGGGAATTGTCATTCTAGGCACAATCAGAAACATGAGCTAGAAGAGCTTACAGATGTCCAAGGTGACATCTCAGTCCTCACATTGTTGAGGGGCTGTTAAGCATCTAATGCACAAAATAGTAAAATATTTATGTCAATATTTTAAAAAGCAATGATAAATTATGCATTTAAGACCCCTTAAGCTGAATATGCACATCTTAATCATAAACTGGTGGTTTAGCAAATATTGCAGTGATTGACACTGAGATTTAAAAGCAATGTTCCATAGCTTTCACTTTGGGAAGAATGGGGCCTGTGATGCAAATCAGATGCATTTGAGAGCAGAACCAGCCTAAAATATCTTCACCGATGTCTAACCTTCATCTTGTAGATATTTAACCCCACTGTCTTCATCACATTTTTAAAAAATCTTCATAGTCTTGTGACTTCCAAGTCCATGACTTCTCCTGTCTCATCTGCACTTGAAATATCTCCTAAATTGACTTTATTAAGTGCTTCTAGCCTAATGAAATAGAACTTTCTTTTCCCCCATGGCTATGAAGCTGTTAAGAGGTAAGAAATTCTTTAGCATTTCATGGCTTTTTCCACCAGTACATCCAGGTATTCAGACACAAATATCTTGATACCACTTGGCTGATGTTCAGAGAAAATGTTCTGCTCTTGGTTTCAGTGTGGCCCTTTACAGTGATGGAAACCATCTGTTAAGCTAGGGTGTAGAATGAATAATCTTCAGAATTTGAGGATACTTTTGTCCTTGAACACTATTTGGTTTCAGGACCTCAGTCTGGTAGTTTCAAATCACCCTTAGAAAAAAATAATCCCAGTTAGAATTAAACTTCATACCCACTTTGAACTCCTATAGAAGCTGGGAATGCTCTTTCACACCAAAATTAGACAGAGTCTGTAGGGCACAGTCTCCTCCATAATGCTTAGGTCATGCAGGGATATTTCTTTGTATACTTATTAATTAAGGTGTCATGAATTAATTAGGCACAATGCCACTAAAAAAGCTACGATAAGCAGTGCATCTTGTATGCTAATAGTATGGGTGTCTCTTACATAAGTGAATCATCCCCCCCTACTTCCCAAATCAGCAATTTCACTGTGCCCTGTGGGTGAATGCCTTTCAGAGAAATTATTCCCAGAACTTCTTTAAAGAACATCTGAGACAGCACTGTAACACCACTAATTTATCTTTCCACACCTATGTTGGAGCCTGTTTGGCCGAGAGTTCTTTCACTCACGTCTCCACCCCAGGTGTGAGGTCCTACTCCTACCTTTCAATTGTCTTTGGGATCATGGCCCTGTCACAGCTCCCTCCCTCTATGTAGACTGAAACCACTGCTCCTGATGGAGGCTTTGTACCTAGGCCCAAAGAGCAGTGCTCTGCTCTCAGAGCAACCTCCCTGTTTTCTGAAAGACTACCCAGGAACAGGCACAACTTGAAATGAACTGGAGTACCCATTCTTTTCAAAGCTGAGTTTTCTGAGGAGATGAAATTGCAAGCTGTGACGATAAAGAAAAACCATTTCAACTTCTAAGAAAGTTACATACTAAAGAAAACCACATCCAAGTGAAAGAAAAAGGCTGAAAATGTGATAAGGTTAAATAAAAAAGGTCAAACTGTCAAGTCATGCCAGATATTTCAAGGAGTAAAAATGGCACCTGTAACTATAACATCTTGGCAGGACAAAGCATCCTCTGGTTCCAGGATCTCGGTACCACCTGGGTGGCAAGTGTGCAGCACCTCTGAAAATTAAGGCAGTTATTGATGCAGACAGATGAAGTTGCCTCAGTCCTGAAAGTTTTGCCTTGTTTGGGAGTTTGTTTGTTTGTTTTCTTGTCCTTTTCTTCCCTGAGGATTTAATGAAGTGGTAGTAAGTTTAAAAGTTACCATGCCTTATCTGCTGTCCTATTCTATACTGTCTCCAGGTCCAGATGAGTTGACTTACTCCTCTCTCAGGGAGAGGCAGTTTCCTTTGTGTTACCTGATCTTAATGTATTATCTGCACTTCCTTTAATTGCAAGGCACCTGTGGACATCTACAGTATGAGCACATGTGACCTGAGGCATTTTGGCAAGCCTATATGGAAAAAAGTAGGCATCTCTGTATTATGAAGTACCATAGCAGTTTAAAAAAATCTGTATATCACTCTGGGGATCTGCCTCAATTGGAACTTAAAGCAAGTAAGTAACTTTTCGGGTCCCATCCAAAATGTTTTGCCTGAGATTGCACAGGAGATCTGCCAAAATGAACTCTAAGCAGCTCAAATCACAGATAAAACCTCTGCCACTAACGCATCCTTTCCTCATTTATAGCTAATTTAATCTCCCCTATCTGGACTCTGCTCAGCTAGGATTGACAGCAGTGTAAATCACTGCAATAATGTCACTCCAGAAGCTGCACACAGTACATTTTTGCTTTGCCTAGTAATACATCAAATAAAAGAGACAGAAGAAACAAAATACATTATTAGGATTGACCTAACCTGCTTTGCTTAAAAAGCATCTATAGCAAAGCAAGATGGGCTAAAATGTTGAAGAAAGAGCCACATACATTGCAGTCCTCTAAACCCAGAATCAGAGGGGTCTGCAGGCATCTCTATTGAATTAAATGAGTTTTGTATCCGATCCTTATACTGCATGTTTAAGAGATTCTGGGCGGGATGAGCTGTCAAGGAAAGCATGTAGTTAAAATCACGTTTTGACAAAAAAGGGAAAACAAGATTTCCAAAGTACAGAGTGTTTTTGCTGTTACTGGGATGCTTTTTGAGCCCCACTGTTCCTGCTGTGCTTTAATTCTTTTGTAACTAGAACCAAAATCACCTTCCAGGCCAGGAAATCCAATGTCTCTGGAAGTAATTATCTTTACACACAGTAAACACAGAAAGCATTGTCACCACCTGAGAAGCTCATATGGCTAAAAGGTTTGCATGTAGATATTCCTGGGCCAGCAGTGGAGGGTGAAGTACGCTAACAAAAGAGCTAAGAGAGTGAATGAGGTAGATGCTTTTATAAACAACATATTTTCTTATTTGAGGGGTTTTCATTAATTTATAATTCTAGTATTCTAACTAAGTTAAAGATCAGCTGGATCCAGCCAAGTTCACACATGGCAGCAAGGCAAGGCAAGGGCAGAATCCAGGAAACCTGCCTGCTGTGTTTGAGAGTGATTAGTCAGACCCTCAGTTCTTCCATAACATTTTCCACACCCTAGCTCTCAAAACACCATTTCAACGAAAGCCACAGAACACTCTTGTAGAAGAAAGTAGCTAAGTCATGTCAAAGATCAGTGTCAGAGTAAAATGTAATCCTAAATCAGCATGTCCTTAATTGCTTCTGACTATGCCATCTCATACTAGCAAAAAAAGCAAAGTAGCAAAAAAGATGTATTTAAGTTCTAGATCGTAAAATTAAGGAAAACACAAACATGCGAATTAGTAAATGACCTCAATCCAGTTTTTGCTTCTCAGACTACTGCTAGCCATTACCTTAAAGCTTGAAATAAGAGATCTGTCTGATAGCAAATTGGCATTCAATAGAAGCAAGTATTTTGCATCTCTGTTCAGATTGTTCTTTAACAGCATGTACATTCCTCAAATCTGAACGGCCATTTGGTCTTTTGCTGTCCTGGTCTTGTCTTCTGAAGCATCAACTGGGTCCTCAATGGATGATTGCAAGGACATAAAGCCTGTCTCCCTGTATACCCTTCTGCTAAGGGCATGTAGGAGACAAACCTACAGCCAGACATACATATAGATGTGCAAGTGGTCCACACAACCAGAGGTTCAGATTTAGGGTCCTCTTTAGAAATTGAGTCCTCTCAAGGGAGATGGCTGAGATTTGGCAAAGAAAAGCGTTGTTAGTATAAGGGTAGCAGAACCTAAATATTAGTAAAAAACAAGCTGGTTAAAACACAGATCTGAAAGGGAGGACTCCACCCTCTTAAAGAGTTGAATTCTTAAGTTGCACATGTGGGGAGACAGCTTTGGTGGATGCCCTCCTTAGCTTTGGGATCTTTAAGCTCTCAGACTGCCACCAGCCTCTCAGCTTTGGGAGACCACAGACTCCTGCAAAATCTGAGGGTTTGGGTGTCAGCACTACTAAAGCAAAGCAGAAATCCTTGAAAGTGAACTTTGTTCAGAGATCTTGATGGCAACCTGACAGAGGAGACCACTGTCCAGGGCTAATAGGAAACTGGGAGCACAGAAACCCTGAAAGCATGATCAAAGTTCAGTTTAAATATGCTTTTCTTTTTCTACCAAAACATTTCTATTCTTTAAAATATGAAAAATGTTGTTTTGTTTTTTAACTTTCTAGTCCATGAGAAATATATGAGTTATATTTTCATTTTGAAATAGCAAAGGTTTTCCTCCTCCTCAAGTCTAATTGATGCCCAGGGCTATGTTAATCATAGAATCAGGGAATCATAGAATAGTTTGGGTTGAAAGGGGCTTTAAAGATCATCAAGTCCCGAACCTCCTGTCATGTCCAGGGGCACCTTCCAGTTGACCAAGTTGCTCAAAACCCTATCCAGCCTGGCTTTCACATGTTCAGGAATGAGGCATCCACAACTGGTCTGGGCAACCTGTTCCAGTGTCTCATCACCCTCACAGTGAAGAATTTCTTCTTTATATCTGATCTTAATCTGCTCTCTTCCAGTTTAAAGTCATTCCCCTTTTGTTCTATTACCACCTGCCCTTGTAAAACAATTTCCTCTCCAAGGTTTCTTGTAGCCCCCTTTAGGTACTGGAAGGGTGGGCTAAGACCTCTCCAGAGCCTTCCCTTCCCCAGGCTGAAAAGCCCCAACTCTTTTAGCTTGTCTTCATAGGAAAGGTGTTCCAGCCCTCTGATCATCTTCATGACCCTCCTCTGCACTTTCTCTGGCAGACCCAGCAGGTCCAATGTTCTTATGCTGGGGACCCCAGAGCTGGCACAGCACTCCCAGTGGGGTCTCAGCAGAGCACAGTAGAAGTGAGAATCATCTGCTTTGACCTGCTGCCCACACTGGTTTTGCTGCAGCCCAGGACAGTGTTGGCTTTCTGGTCTGCCAGAGCACATTGCCAGGTCATGTTGGACTTCTCATCAGCCAAGACCCTCAAGCCCTACTCCTCAGGGCTACTCTCAGTCTATTTTCCACCCAGCCCATATTTGTGCTTGGGATTGCCCTGACCCAGGGACAGGACCTTGCACTTGGCCTTGCTGAACTTCATGAGCTTCACAGGTCCCACCTCTCAAGCCTATCCAGGTGCCTCTGGATGGTGCCCCTTCCCTCTGGCCTCTTGACTGCACCACACAGCTGGGTGACGTCAACAGACTTGCTGAACATTCACTTGATCCCAGCCCACGTCACCAACAAAGATTTTAAACAGCGTTGGTCCCAATATTGACCCCAAGGAATGTCATCTTTTTCCTCTTGGACATCAAGGCATTGGCTTGGAATTTGAGTGGTGCCACACAGCCAAATCCTTATCTACCAAGTGATCCATCCACCAAATCCACGTTCTTCCAATTTAGAGACAAGAATGTTTTGTGAGACAGTATCAAAAGCTTTGCATGAGTCCAGGTATGTTACGCTAAGAAGTTATTAATTTAGTGGATTGACTCTGTAACATCTTTCTTTTTTTCCCCTGATAAACTGAGCAAACATGAGGTCACTGCAAGGGCTTGGAAACTGCAGCATGACAATGGAGTGGCAAAGTGGCTGAAGCATAGAGAAACTTTTAGAAAATCAGGCCAAGTTAGTCTGCTTCAGTGCTACTACCAGCTTTCATCTTTGAACAACAATCATTACTGAAATCTACTACTAATTCAAAGAAAGCCTGAGACAAAAATCCCTGAAAGCAGATAGGATGGATACTTATATCTTAAGATACTATACTTATTAGTATACTCTGCATGCTCATCCTGTTTGTACTCTCTTTTCTAGCTTATACTCTTCCTTTTTTCTCCTATCTTACCTCAGAGACAGGATGCTAGACTGTAGAGCCCTTTGGGCTGACCATATACAGGCCCTCTGATGCCCTTTTATTTATGCTACGTTTCAGAGAAACGTAAGATTTTCTCTTATTTCCAATCATTATCAACAAACAGCAAACCCCTCCAAAGCCATTTTCAACAGAGTCAACCTTAGCACTTCAGGGATTAGTCACAGGTTGCTGGAGTGAAAACAAAGCAAATGTAAACAGGTAATGATTTTGCCAGAAGTATGAAAGAGCCTGTGTGGGAAAGAATATAAGAGCTTGTGTGATCATACGTTCTTTTATTAAAATAAAACCTTTCACAACAATTCCTAGCATGATTTTTTTCCCCCAAGTATCACCATTCATTAAACAAAGCTTGCCTGTGCAATTATCAAATATGTAAGACTTGTGATATCTAGTAGATCCCTCTATGGGTGTATTTCAAATTGCTGTTGTTTAATTATTAACTGACTCCATCATGTTTTCTTTCAATACGTGTTCTTTATTTCAGAAATACATCCTACAGTCTTAAATGGAAAGATAAGCTCAGTCAAGAGTCTGAGGAGTAATACGAAAATCAGTTTATGTAGGTCTTCTCACTTTCTGTTTTTCAGTTTTCCCAAATTATTGCCAATGCCAAGATAGAGAAAGGAAATAAAATTCACTATGGAAAGTTACACTGGACTTTGTGGCTGAAGGTAACACTTCAGCTACCTCCATTTCATCCCTGGCTTAGTGAGATTGCAAGTATGAAACAAAAAGTGCCGTGGCATGAAGGTTTAAAGAAAACACCACCCTGGAACTGACTGCTACCATAGATATGGGAAAATTTTATTCTAATTTACAGGGTGGTTTTTAGGCCATTGTTGTACATCAGGTGGCCGCTCCATAAAATGCACAAGTCTGATAAATAGGAATGTCAAGGAACTGTTTCATTAGGTGTCAAAAGGGTTTGTCCCATCATAGCTAAATCAGGCTGTTTTGGCTCAGATTAGGATGAAGAAACAAAGAGACACAGGCACTGTTCACAAAACCATCCCTGTGGTGAGGGATCCTGTTTTGGCATCACCACAGTAGGGCAGCCAACTGCAATGCAGAAGGGGCGTGTTCACTCTGCTTAGTTTACCTGAGTCAAAGGCTTCTTCTTTCTCAGAAGAGGTGCTGACTGAGAAGCTCACCACTTTTTCTGAAGTGGTGCTCTTTTGTAATTAAAAAGTCACAAGAAGAACTGTTGGAACTCACCAGTGCTCTTTTGCAGGCAAGAGTCCTTATGGCAGGCTGTAATTCTGTCTTGAATGTAAGTGTAAATGTGTATAACTGTAAATGAATACTTAAATATTGAAATAAAATTGAAAGCCCTTCAGTGGGGGTGGAAGATAAAGCATTAGCCCAAAATACCTACGGTCCACCAATGTTCACCCACAAAATGAGGTATCAGGTTTAAAATCTCTGCCTTATTTGAGGTTAAAATATCTAAACCCCTTCAAAAATATCTTAAGTGAGGGCTTTAAAGAAAAAAGTAGAGATAGTTTGTGTGAGTCTTTTATCAGATTCCTTCACAGAATAATCCTTCCAGAAAGAGCAAAATATTTCTACAGTCCCTGGTTGTTTTACCAAACATTTAAAAAAACCCCAGGTTTAGGTAAACCTAGAATTTTGGCATATTCCTGATGTGAAGTTTCTTGCAAGAGGACTACACCACAAAAAACTTTGAGGAGTAAAATTTTCACTTTCTCTAGATCTTCTGTCCCAGCAATCCAACATGCACAGAGATTCCCATGCAGTTCAGATGGGTGCTAAAGCAGAAAACTTGCAGATCAAGCACTTGGACTCTGAAGTTGAGAGATACCTCAATATGAATAAGGAATGGCTCTATCCCATCTTGAGGAAACTTTCTAGGTGAGGAAGACTTTCAGCCCAAAGAAAGAAAACTTGTGCTTAATTGTGCATAAAATCTGCACTTACCTATCTTAGCACATGAGTTGTCTAGTTGTGGAAGAAAGGCTGCTGAGAGATTTCAGTTCCACAGACCAATACCTCCTCATCAGTGAGATTGAATGTTTTTTCTTTAGTCTTGAAAATATTTTTTCCAGACTATCTCCCTCCTTTCTCAAAAAATTCAAGTAATTTCTCACATACTGGAAGCTGCAATGTTCCCCCATTCCTTTTGCCTCATCAAGTTTCTAATTCCTAATTAAATATATATAAATTCTAGAAGTACATTTAACCGTTGGCTTACCCTCAGAACAAAACGGCTTCCCTCTAAAGCAAGTTACATGAAATCTCTTGGCTCAACAAGTTAACTAACTTTCTTTTGCCTAACCTAACATTTTAGTGTCTGGCAATGATCCAGGGCTTCTGATTAAGGAAAAAGATGCTGAGGGGACAGATATTTGAAGGCGCTGAGCACCCACAGAACATGCTGATTTAAGCTGAAGTTGCATATTCTGGGCCCCTGGATCATACTGCCCCGTGACGTCTTCAATTCACTTTATCTTGGTGTAACACAATATCACTTTCACTTGTTTTTGTTTTATTTTCTTGAACAATTTAATTCCACAGAACAATGATGTTTATCTCTTTCTGAGCTGAGCTGCAGAACAGAACTTTCATTTGAAAAATCAAGTACTTCTACACCTACTTCTCCAAACAGAGCCATTACAGGGGTTTGAGATTGCGCCTGTGCTTTCCATTGCTGCTTTGATTTATTCCAGCTAAAAGGAAAAATGGAAAGTGGAGGTTTTTATTTCAACTGCTGGACTGGTCCTCCAAATGGGTGATTCAGACCTTGCCATTCATTCCTTGTGCATTTCTCACATATGAGCAATGTATCTATAAAATTGAGATGATGTGGTTTCCTTTCTTCTGTTCTTTCACCCTTTTTTCTTTACTAGGTGGGCAATAAGGCCTGCAGGAATCCTTAGCTGAGGTCTTCAGGATCTAATGCTATAAGCTTATAGCTGTTTTTCCAAAATCATGTTTAGGGAGTTTAATGCTCAAAATGTTATGTGTAACATCTTGAAGAACAAGATGAAGAAAGTCATGAAGTCTTGTTACAGAAATACCAGCCTAAAGGCTCTGGCAATGCAAAAGTGCCACAGGGCACTCAGTCTCATATTTCTCCAGCAGACCACCTCTACCAGGAGAAAAAGGAGCATGTGCGGAAGAAGAGCTAGACAGAAAGAATCTGATTACTAGTGGCCAAAGGGACAGATTGTCTCTGAATGACTTGCTGCTCACTGCTGGCTAAATCATTGCCCCTTGTTTGGAGAAGCAGAAGCTCTCAGGCTTTATCATAATCCACTCTTCTCTTATATGTTTTATAGAAAGTTCATGACAGAACTTAGTTTTCACGTTACAAATGTGATGGAAAAAAAAAAATCACTGAAGAAGATAAAAAGGCAAAAGATAATACCTTAGAAATCATTGGGAGTGCCTCACTGAAAGCCACAGGGGTGGAAGGAAACACTGAATGTTCACTTCTTCCTGTGCTTCAAAGCTGTTTTCTTTCCATTTGGCTTTAAAGAATGTCATTTTGGCTGCCTTCATGGCTCTTGCATCAGAGAAATGGTGTGCCTTTCACAACGATTCTGTGCTGAGATGCACCCAAAAGCTAGAGGGGAGCAAAGGGAGAGGAAATAAAGCTTTAACTCAGAAGAAAATCAAAACAGGAATTTTTTACGATGCTCATTTTTTTCCTTTTATTATTGATGGCAGGGTATGGGCGGAAAAAACTGGTTGGAGTAATTGATTTTTGGAGGAAAAGCAAATGAGCAGATCAGCTTAGCAGTGCTAGCCATGGGAACACAAATACCTGAGAGAAAAAATATTCAACTTCATTGTTGCATACTCCTGCAACATAGTCTCTTCCTACAGCATAATAAGTCACAAACAGTATTTTCAGATAATGGTTAACAAAAAGGAACAATTTCAATATTGCTGCAGCATTTGACAACTCTCAGTACCATAAAATCTATGTAAGAAGTGCTGGTGTGTTCACTTAGAAGTGACAATTTTAAATATCTATGATTTATAGTTTAATTAAAATTAATGTCTTAAGTGTAGGATCATAAGAATCTGGAGATATACACTCAAAATCCCCCTGGAATCCACACAGACACATCCATGGCTTTATCAGACTAACCACACATTTCTCTTGTCCTGTGTAAATATGTTTTTCACATAAGAGAAATTTGGCAGAGGTTTTCTATATGTAACTCAACCCTCTGTCCCTCTGGCTTACAATTTGCAAGTTCTTGAAGTCCTTCTTACTCACACACTGCTGAGAAATTTCCACTTGTCTGCCTGCAATAAATGGGATCTTCAAACAAATAATAAAATTCTAAAAAATTAAAATTGCAAACCCAAGACAAACTAGTTGGTAATCAGACACAAACTAATTTGGAATAAAATAATAATAATAAAAAAAGTAACAAGTAAGTTTAAGGCGTTTGGTGCTGGAAATGCTCAGAAAACTGTGGTGTGGGTCTGTCAGATGTTCATCCTCAGGTTGCTTTGTGCCCCTTCTGGTCAGACCATTTGCAGCTGAAGTTGCTGCGTTCAAGTTTCATTGCTGCAACTAAGGCAAACCTACTTTGCTGCAAACTACCATGTGTGGGAAGATGGATGCACTTCCTCATGGTCTGGAACTCTGCTCCAGGGGTGACTTTCTTGGAGGCAAGGGTAAAAGAACACATCAGGTTGCTACCTGAGAAATCTGAGAAACATTTGAACTGCTTAGATTGACAGAAAGGAAAAGGCTAAAATTGGACATTGACACTTTTTCAATGTAGGGTTTTTTGTGTGTAATATCATCTTTCAGGAGTTCCTTGAGGTCAGGATGTTCTGCATCCAACCTTGCAAAAGACACAGAGTAAGGGGGATATCAGGCCACATCCCATCTCTCCCTACCTCGATAAAAGATTACAGGGGTGGCTCTAAGTCTCAAACCAACATTTAATGCCATTTGATGCCATTTTTTAAGAGTGTAGGAAGAATTTAGGTGGTTGACACCTAATTCTGTATCACCGCAGAGGTCTGGATGGGGGCTTGTCATTCATCTCTCTTCAGAAAGATCCTCCTGGGCACATGCAAAGGTTCCAAGCAGGAGTTTGGGAACTCTCAGATTAAACAGACAGATTCCTACAGGTCTAGGCAGTCCCATTGCAGTTTACAACTTGACAGGTTTCATGTAGCCAGTTTGGGCTGGGTCTAAACTGACTCAGTGGTCACAAGGGTCTGGGGGGAGTTAGAAGATATTGTACTCCTCGATGCACAGAGAGCGTTTGGGACAACCAGTGCATGCACAGACTCCCAGACTCTCATGAATGTCATTAAATGAACAAAATACTGGCTAACTCACACCAGTTTACTCTTGCATTTGCATATGACTTTGTGCTGAGATTTTAGGATTGTTCAAACTTCAGACTCAAAGTGAAACCTGGGGATGAACCAGCCTGGTTCGTAACTAACTGAAGAGAAAGTTCATGCAGCATCCTGGGAAGGAGAACTGACAAGTTCCACACATTCCTGTCTCTAGCACAAAAAAAGAAACACAATGAAAAGCTTATAAAAGGGAAATTATCAGATTACAGGACAAAAAATGTTCTTCAAACCCTAGTTCATGAACCTTTTGATGAACATGCTCAAAGGTATGTCTGAAGTGCAAGCACAAATTGGTACATTTTTCATTACTTCTGTCATCATCCTGCCAAATTTCCTGACAGCTTGGAAGAGCCCTCCACTTTTGTCTGGCCCAAGGATTCTCACCCTGAGGATTACAAGCAGTTGGCAGATGACTCTCATCACCCTGCCCTGCTCTCAGGATGCATCTCCACGGATAAATCCTGTAGTAACTGGTGGGATCCATTTTGATTAGGTCATTCACCAGAGAAATCACATGCCTAGACCCAGAAGGTCTGTCTTAGAAACAGAAGGCTCAGTGTAGCCAGCAACAGGATACAGGAAGGTAGTACCAATCTGACTGAAGCTGGTAGTGGGGTGAAGGCATCCTTACCTATTCCTTTCCACCCTGGTTCCCTGTAGGAACGTGACCCTTCTCCAGCTCTCCATCTGTTACAGAATAACCTGAGATCTGCCATGCCTAGGTTCTTCCTTGAAGGATGACTGTCTCTGGAGCAGAAGCACATTAACAGGAGCTGGAATGTGTTCCCCAGACTTGTCCGTTTCAGTGGTCTGAGTGTGCATGTCCAGCAGAGGAGCAAGGGGGTAGTCAGATACTAAAACCGTTTACTTGTCCCTGTGTAAATATGCTGCTCTTGGGAATCAAAGCCTTTAGCCAGCTAAACCTAATTTTCAAGACCACCAGGGTGCCTTTAAGGTTGTCTGCATCTCATAAGTATTTTAACATTTTTATGAATCTCAGTTCCCTGTTTTTAGCAGGGGACAATAACATTCCTCTCATTTACTGGGATGCTGGGGGAATAAATATTTATGAAAAAAAATTTTAATGGTGAGATTCCATAGGATGCAGCATCCTCGTAAGTACCATAAATAGACTGCTAATATATCGTGCAAAACAAAGGAGGTTTTAGCTTCTACTGCCTCCAGACTAACACAAGGAAACAAAGTTTGTTTAGCTCTGAGTGCTCTACAGCATCTTGTGAGATCAGGCAGTCTTTAATTTTGTGTGTATGCATGAGGTATCTACAAATACCACAGAGCCAAATCTTGTCATGATCTTTCATTCTGTCCGACTTCCAGTCCCAGGCAAAAGCAGGAAGTTTAGAGGGGTGGAAAAGCATACAAATCAAAAGCAACTGAGCATTTGTGTGTCTATAGAAAGACTTTTTTAGGCACTAGCATAGAGGATATAGTTGGGACAAGGATTTGATTTCACCCTTGCTGGCTCCCACGCCCCTAATTAGAACTGAGTTCTTTATAGGTAAATAACACTTAAGTGGAACTATTTCTGACCACTGGGGTCCTGCACTCTGCTGTGCAGTGCCCTTTCATTAGGAATTAGCCGACACCATGCTGAATAAACACATTGTATGTTTTGCAAGAGCTCTGATGTGGTCTCTGTTAATTACTCTCTTTAACCTATTACAATCATGTGCTGCTTAGCCACACACACCACAGGACTGCTTGGGAAGGGGAAGATTATGGGGTATGCACAGAGAAATTCTGAAAGGGACAGACAGCATAAAGACATGCCACAATGTCTGTTTGAACTGGTGTCAGATACAATAATGAGTGGGTAGGAATAAAAATAAACACATAGCACTTCAGGAACAC
This sequence comes from Promerops cafer, assembly GCA_013398275.1. Lineage (NCBI taxonomy): Eukaryota > Metazoa > Chordata > Aves > Passeriformes > Nectariniidae > Promerops > Promerops cafer. The sequence goes on from VZSE01014922.1 coordinate 6,976,052, forward strand.
TTCACATTCTCTAGGTGCTATTGCATCAAGCAATATAACCAGGACTTTCTCTCTCACCAACACCCTCTTGGCTCGGCTGAAGAGACCAGCCTGGGTTGCTTATTTGAGGGTTTTTCTGCAATGCCCTTGGCAGTGGTTTGTACTTGGAACCTCACCCTCTCCCCCTCACCCTCAAATTACACTTCTATTCATGACTGCCTATTCAAAGGGTGCTTAGATGCATGCTTAATGTTTTGTTGCTAAGCTTTCCTCACAGGTGCCTAAGGGTTTTTATCTTTGGAACAATAAACTGAAAATCCACCATTCCCCTCTTCCTCAGGTCCCTGTGCTGGAACTCCTAGAAGATTTGCAGGGAGGCAGACAGAAGTCACCACTGCAGGGGATCCTCACTGATCCAAGGATAATTGTGTGTCAGTAATCGGTGCTTTACTATCATTAGCAGACACTTTAATACAGTCCTCGCTTAGCCCCAAGTTAGGCTTATGACTATGGAATTTGCTCTGTCTTATCAGCTTCACTGGAGCATGTGAATGATCTCAACCTCCGACTATTTAGGCATATACTCAGATGGGAAAAGTAGGCAGAAACCTGTGGGTTTTTTGACATTAGTTATATTAGTCCAGTAAAACAACTCCTTTGTTTAGTCCTGGAGCTGTCTGTCTTCACTGGGTGTCTCCAGCAACACCATTATGTGGTAATTACCACAACACTGATTCCCTTCATCTAAACAGGACCCAACTTTAGATACCCTTGGATAAAAACTCAGTAGCCTTTCTGAATCCCAATTCCCACATTGATAAAGGAAGAGGTGTTACTATTAACACAATTAATTATTAATATAATATTAATATGTGCAAAGCCCTAAGGCTTCCAGATGAAAGGTGCTGGATAATTGTAAGGTGTTCTCCACACAGCCATGGGCTGTTAGCAACCAGCTCAAATCAAAAAAGATTATCAAATACACACACTTAAAGAGATTGGGCTGATCAAGTAAAGAATTGCCATGGGATATTGGTCTCCCACCGCTACAGAAATTATGAAGCATTAATCTCCAAAAAGCACCACAAAGGATCTGAGGCTTTTCTCTTCAAAGTGGGAGGTATTACCTTGTCACAATGTCTGAGGGCTGTGACGCTGTTACGCCAAATCTCTTGCTGAAATTGTAGTTTCATGCAATGAATGTCTGCAACACAGACTTGCTATTGTAGAACTCCTTCCCATCAGCCAGCCAGAAACTCTTTGGAAATGCTGACACTTTCAAATCCTTTTTTTTTTCTTTAATATTTCAGTCTTCATACAGTCTTTGATCTGCTGGGCCTAAGTTGTTATGAATCAGTCAAGGCTGTAAAGACATGTGCATAGGGTCCGCTTTGTTGGAAGTCCCAAATGACATTCCATTCCTGTTTTCAAGAGGTAGCCCAGATTCAACGTTATCTAGATTGTAGGTCCTCTATAATCAGTGGGGACAGACAGGCATTTCCAAAGGGCAAGATAGCTCACACCTATTTAACTTGCCCTCTGTAGGTACCTAAATTCCCTGAACTGTCTTCTCATGTACGCTGGGATCGCCAAGCCCCAAATCAAGTCAGTCTAGGTGCTTAAAGGAAGTGTTTCAGTTATGTGATCATGATGGGGTGGGATAAGTTTAGCATCCACTCCCCAACCTGTCATGGGTACAGCCAGACTACAGCAAAGAAAACTTGCAGGAGATTCCACCAGGGTTTCTTTGTCAGCAAGAGCAATGTCAGGACATCTTATGACACTGCCTTGCTGCTGACGCAAGCCTGTCGTGACATGACACAATTGGTATCCGGTATAAGCCTGCTCTCCAGGCTTTCCACCACTTCTGCAGTGAATTAACCTTGGCTAAGGCCCTCGCATGGGCCCTTCCCCAGGCTGAAGCTCTTCAGGGACAGCTGCTCCCACTGGACTCTCCACAGCCTCAGCTCCTGCAGGGAATATCCCCTGGGCTCTAGGGGTGGGTCTCTGCTCCAGTCTGCAGCGCCTCCTATCCTCCTCCTCCGCCTCCAGCCCTCCTCAGGGTCGCTGTGTTGTTGCTCCTCCCTCCTCACCTCCCTTCCTTTCTCCCACTGCCACCTTTGGTCCTTTCTGGAACCTGTTTTCCCCCAGTGCTCCCAGCCTGGCAGAGGGGCTCAGCTGTGCTCTGCAGAGGGGCTGCTGGAGCTGGCTGGGCCCAGCTGTGTCCAGCTTGGGGCATCCCCAGCCTCTCCCCACAGAGGGCCCTGCAGCCCCACTGCAGACCCTCAGCATGGACCCAATACACTCACTCTGCATTGCTAGCACACCAGTGAACTTTCATGGTCATCCTCCTCCAGAGCTCTGGAGTAGCCTTAGAAATGGAGAACCTGTTAACAGTGGTTCTTTAGCTTGGGACCAGCTATTCCTCAACATCTCCAGAAAGTTTTGCCATATTTCTCAGAAAAACTTCCTACGTTCTTTAATTCAGGAGTGGCAAATTTCTACCTCATCCCAGGTCACTCTAAGTACAGGTCCTGGTGCAGTCTAGACTTGGCTAGGTAATGTGACTCAGGGGATGGAAAGCCCTTCAGGGATCACTGTAATGCAATTTAGCTCCTCTTGCTCCTTCAAGAGGAGACTGAGAGGAGACTTTGTTGAGGTCCACATCTTCCTCATAAGGGGAAGCAGAGGGACAGGCACTGATCTTCTCTCTGGTGACAAATGACAGGACCCAAGGGAGTGGACTGAAGTTGTGTCAGAAGACGTTTAGACTGGATATTAGGAAAAGGTTCTTCACCAACAGGGTCATTGGGATCCGGAACAGGCTCCCCAGGGAAGTGATCGCAGCACCAAGTCTGACAGAGCTCAAGAAGCATTTGGGCAACGCTCTCAGGCACATGATGTTCTTCTTGGGGTTGCCTTATGCAGTACCATGAGTTGAACTTGATGATCCTTGTGGGTCCCTTCCAACTCAGGGTATTCTATGGCTCACCCTAAAAGTCAGGATGCTCCCATAAACAGCCAACTCATCTAAGCTGCTGCATACATCTTTGCATGGCACCTTTAAGTCATTTCACCTTGGTTTCTGTACACTCTCTGGTCTTATTATAGATAAAAGAAACAGCTCCCAGACCCCTGGAAGGAAGTATGGTTTTGGAAAGAGATCAAAATGGTCTGGTTGGGAGTTGTATGCTATAGCAAATGGCTTGCACTACCCTTATAAATTGGGTTGGAAGGCTGCATGCATGCATTTCTTCTTTTTGGACTGGTGGAGCTAATTGATTGCCCACAGCCTTAGCCTAGAAAGCCAGACAGCTGGAACCATCAAGGTCTCTTCTGCCTAAATGAATTAAGTAAATGAATTGAGCAATCAGACACAAAGGAGTGGGTGTGCAACAATTGCCTATAATTTGAAACGCAAGGAGCAAGTAATTGGTTGTGCAGTTTTTGTACTACGCAATGTACGTACACATTCCTTGCTCTTGTTTGCAATGTGGAAAAAAAAAAACTACAAGACACAGATAACAATTCGTCTTTCCCTGTGTGGTAACAACATCAATAGTCATTGTCCTAAACTCTTCCTTCAAAATTTGCTGGGCACTTCAAAAAAAAAAAAGGAATCCCTTGCCTGAAGGACTGACAGCCTGTGCTGGATTCTGCTTCAGTCGAATAACACCCAGCTTTTAATACTGGCTGGATGGATAATGGGTTAAGAGCAGCCCTGAGGGCAAAGAATTGGGGGTGCTGGTTGACACAAAGTTCAAGGTGATCTGATCATGTGCACTTGCAGCCCAGAAAGCCAACAATATCCTGGGCTGAATCAAAAGAAGTGTGGCCAGCAGGTCGAGAGAGGTCTCATGAGAACACACCTGAAGTACTGAATCCATCTCTGGAGCCCCCAACATAAGAAGGATGTTGGACCTGCTGGAGAGAGCGAAGAGGAGGGTCACAAAGATGGTCAGAGGGCTGAAGCACCTCTCCTATATAGACAGGAGAGTGTTGAGAGTGTTGGGGCTTTTCAGCCTGGAGAAGAAAATGCACCAGAGAGCAGCCTTCGAGTACCTAAACGGGTCTTACAGGAGATCTGGAGAGGGATTTGTTATAGAAGGGCATGTGGTGATAGAACAAGAGGTAATGGCTTTAAACTTAGATTAGGGTTAGATAACAAGGAAGAAATTCTTCGCTATTGGAGTTGAGAGATATTGGCACAGATTCCCCAGAGAAGTTGTGGATGCCCCATCTCCAGAAGTGTTCAAGGCCAGGTTGGATGGGGCTTTGAGCAACCTGATCTAGTGAAAACTGTCCCTGCCCATGGCTGAGGGTTTGGAATGAGACGCTTTGAGGCTCCTTCCAATTCACAATATTCTATAATTCATCACTGGGATTTTATGTAACAAAGTCAGATAAAAAAGAGAGAAAAAGAAGTAAAAACAAGAGAAGCAGAAGGAATACTTGGTTATTCTCTGCATACTACCTGGTTGTTTTTATAGGCTATGTCTTAAATATATTGATGCTGACAGGTGAGGAAGCACAGCAAAGCAAAAAGAAGGTGACAATTATGGTTGTGGCAATTTGGCCATTGGGATTTGATGACTAGCATTATTGACAGAGGAGATTGCAAGGGTCCCTCTGGAAAGAGACAATGGAATTCACTGAATAAATAAGACATGCTGAGAAAAAGTTATGAGGCCATATATCTTGGTTTACACAAAAGAGCATCCAACTTAGCTCTCCGTAGAAGCTTTCCACCAGCTTTATCGAAATTAGATGGAGACAAGGATATTTGTGCAGAGGTCAAGTTCTTTCTCATATATCATTTTTGTTTAAAAGTGGTTTCTTTCTGGAAAACAGTACCTTAGGTTTCTAATAAAGAGAATTTTTTTAAATACATAGAAACAGTATTTCAATACCTAGTTTGAGAGAAAAACAGAGATAAATAGGCGCTGAAATTATGTCAATTTGCACATAAAGTAATAATTTTTTAAGGACAGCATACCCTTATTCAGATGCCATTAAATTGCATTCTCTTACTCTTGTATTACTTCAGAAGAAAATAATTAAGGAGGACTGAGCAAACATCCAAACAGCTCTGACAGATCATCTTTCTGTCACAGAAATGTTTAGATTTTGGTTTCTCCTGTACAAATGCCATTTCACCAAGTCAGTCTTCAACCCTCAAAACTTAAAACATGAACAGAAATAGTGGACAAAGGATAAAAAGACTATGTTATTCCCTAAGTATTGGACTCCAAGACCCAGACAGTGATACTTAGTCATGATCAGTAGATCAATTTATGACAAAAGGTTGGGATTGAACCCTGCTCAGGGGAAGTCCATTTCAGTCACATTGTTTTCTTTCTTCTACCCACCTGTGTCATGATTGCTTCCATATAGTGACATATAGACATTGAAAATAGCAAGGGGAAATGACCTGGCTGTTATGGCAGAGAATTCAGGTGCAAGTTAGTGTGTATATGGAAAAGAACAGGACAGTAATTTTGTGTAGGACAGAATGAATTTCTGCTCTGCAGGCCTTGTCTAGACAGGTGGGATGGGAGGGATTTGATGGTAGCAATTTGATTTTAGATAGGAAACATCCAAGTCCTTATGTGAAGATTGAGAACTTCAGCTCAAAGATTTCAGGAGCCTGGGGCTTAGGTTTGGTTATGGATTTCCTTCATTTGCATTTTCTTCAACTCTTTGATACTGGGCCAAACTTAAACAAGAACTCAAACATCCTTTGCCTTGATAATATTTCTTATGTATGTATGTGTTTTTCTTCTGTTCTTATGTATGCTCACATATAGCTGTGGGACTTGTAACCTCAAAGATGTAAATGCCTGTGGGTTGGAGAGGTCTCTGCCACAGTTGATAATCCAACATGATTTGTCATCCACCACTGGGAGACAGTCTGGGATGAGACTGGAGCTGTGCTTGTTTTCCACAGTGCGAGAAGAAACTGCCCTGACCTCAAGTAGACAGAAAGGAAAATCACCAATTTCTCAAGACAAGGAGAGAAACTGAGTTTTCAAGCCAAATTTTGGAGTAAAAATGTGTCCACTTTGCCAGAAATCAGAAGTAAATCATTGCAATGTCCTGTCTCCCAGAAATACACACATGCTGATAACTCAGGGTGTCCTCTGGCCAGTTCAGCCTGCATAGTTGGAACCTTTGTTTTTGGTTTTCAGTCAAAAGTGGAGTAAATATTTGCGAGAGAATATTTTCCTAACAGGGACACTCTCAAAAGTACATTTTCTGGAAAAGAACTCTGCCATGATCCTCTTTTATTGTACAGTCCTGCAAGCCCAGGGCAGGCAGGGACAGAGAAATAAATCAAGTGCTCTGAACCTGCATGTTCAGCCTTTGCAGTAAACCATGTAAGAGTGGTTCAAACAGGAGAGTACCGATAAGGTGACCTGACTTCAGAGAATTTTGAAGAGCAGTTCTTTGAACTTCGAAAGCCTCATTTGTAAAAGATAAGATTTACGGTCCTAAAAAGGGCAGGAAAGTGTTGGCAAACTGTTGTCACCTGGGGAAGCCTTCCTGATAATTTTCCTTTCCGGTTCCAAGAACAGGGCGTTTTAGAAACACGAGTGGACAATAACCTTTTGGCTGAGTCTATTTGACTTTGATTCCAGTCAAATTGACATTTTAGGCTTTACTTAAGTAACTTTGATGTACTTTCAAGATTAGGTCCTGATAGTAAAAGAACCTGTACTGTTGTCTTTGTTCAGATGCTATTAAAAAAGGGAAAAACATCTAAGAACTTTTGTCACCAGCTTTGTCATTTGCTGGGTAAAGCATTAATACTGTTCTGTCAGTATTCATATTTTACTTGCAGCCTCTGTATCAGAACCCTCTGTGATAAGTAGTGCTTATTAATGAAAGACAGTCCAGCCTGGATTCTGACCTAACTTGAGACATTTACCTGAGAAATCTAATTTAGGACCAAAATTACTTGATGCTTCTCCTATAAACAATGGGACACTATGTAGGATGCTTCAGACATTTGTCAGCCACTTGCCCTCTGGAGGTAATTCTCTGCCTTGGCTATACATAAATAGTGCAGACACCTGAATTGCTGAAAGATAGGTGAGATAAATCTGAGCTTTCCTTCTCATAGAAGGGAGTAGAGTAAAATAACAAAAGAGAAAAAGTGTAGAAGATAGAAATTTTTTAACCCACTGTCTATACAAAGAGTGTGAGCAACACAGCTTAGGTGATTTGCCCAAGGCCAGACAGCAGGACACAGGCCCAGGTGTTGATCATGATACTTTGAAAGCAGCATTTTATCTATTAAAAAAAGCTTACATCTCTGGCAGTGGCCTTGAGATTTTCCGTAATATAAACAAAGACAATAGAACTGGAAAATGCTTTAAAAAAAAAGTATTCATTCAATTTATTTATCTCCCCTTTCAGAAAAACATTGAAAATTACTAAATCTTAATACTTTTCACTTTTTCCATTAAAGTTCTAAGGAATTTTTTATGTCCGTAGGATATGAAGTATATTATCACATAAAAGCTAATGCTGTAATTTGTTTCTCCTCCACTGTGTGTAAGAGTTTTGGCCATACAAAGCACCAAGAGTCCAAAAACCAGTCATGTCTCTGGAATGGAGCTGGAGTTGTGTGGTATATACCTGTCCTAAAGCATGACAAAACCCAAAAATCTTCAAAGTTTCCGTAATTATTGATTTCCCTTAAATATAATTTAATTTTTATTTACTGAAGCTTTGAAGGGAAAAACTGTGTTGCAAATAACAGAAAGAAGTGTTCCTTTTGGGCATTGAAGATTTGGGGGGTATTAACATTTTCTCTTTAACTGTTGTAGATTCCTTAGAACAACCTAAATCATAAGTTTTACTTCTGATTTTTTTTTCCTTTTTCTGGGGTTTAAATATGCACAAATAAAAGAATGACTAGAGAAGATCAGAGCAAAGGTCTGTCTGATTCAGCACACAGTCCCATGACAAGGTCCATTTTTCATTTAAAAATGACAAGTAGATTGAACAAGAGAACTGAACAGCCAGAGACACAGTTGGCAAAAGTAGCCTGTGCTCAGCAAATGGATTGAAATATTCATGCATAATGTATGCAAGAAACAGTTCCAAAGTTGTAAACAAATGCACAACAAATAGAGGTAAAATGAAACTAATATAATTAATTATTTGCTATAAATACTTTGGCTGCTTCTTATGGATAAAATTTCTGCTGCAATGAAGAGAAAGAAAATTTCTGAACTGTGGAAAACAGAATCCAATTCAGTATTTGACAGTAAGAGTTTGCAATTTTATCATATTAAGAAGGAGAGGTTCACAGATTAGCAAAAAAAAAAGAAGAAAATACATTGCATGAGCAGTGGAGTATGAAAAGAATTTTGCCAGGGTACCCTATCTTTGATGTCCACTTTAAAAAAAACAAATTTAAAAAACAAACAAACAAACAAACAAAAAATCTTATGGAGAGTAAAGAGAAAAGCCAGCAAAATAATGTGAAAATTACATAAAATGTACTGCTGTGAGGCACTGAAAGAGCTGTACTTGCTTAGCTGCTTTCTCAAACAGAACACAAGCAGTGAAATGCCTGACAGCTTAACCAACAGGAGACACTTAAGGGAAAAGGCAGGTCGTTTATTTCTTGATTTTTTATATTCAATATGTGCATTAGTGAAACACAAATTAATTAATAGTGCGGAGTTGTGTGAGAAGCCATGCCAGATTTGCAGATATTTGTGAGGAAGACAGTGTTTGTTTGCTTAATAAAAATAAAGTCTAAATAGTCCTCTCCTTGATCAAGAAATTTGGGGATCCAGAAGTCAGGGTGCCTAGGAGCCTGGCAGAAAGAGAATTTTATGTGGACAACCCCATTGTTTCTGCCTGGGAGAAGGCTTGTTATACACTTTTGCTCCAGAGAGTTCACTGTCCTGCTGTACTGGAGTTTCTTCTACTTCTAAAAAGGCTTTAGCCATAGGTGAGTTTGCAGTAAACAGGCAGCTGATCACAGGGAACTTTGTTCTATGTTGACATCAAAAATAATCTTCGTGCCAGTGACCTAGAGAGCAAAGAACCATCAAAGTGGCAAAGCTGCCAGATCACTCCACCACAGTCAGTTAGAAAAGGCCATGTGCACACAGAGTGTTCACCATCTCCAGTGGTCTGTTTGTCCTTGGAAGGCCAAACATATGTATTGCCCAAATAAACACAGTCCTTTAAAAACAAAAACAGTCAAGTCAGCAGTCCATCAAACTACTCAGGAAAAGGATTCAATTCCCTAGAAGCTGTGATGCTTCCTACCCTTCTCACCTTTCCACCATTGCCCCTCTCTGATAGGACTTTCCTTTGCCTTTCCCATGTCACATAAGATGCCCTTAGGAAAAGGCTGACAGGGATGATAGCATGTTTATTCCTCACACACAGTTGGAAAGGAAAGTAATTAAAGTCATTTGTTCATTGGAAGGAGGAGAGAAGAGAAAGGAGATAAAATAGATGAGAGAAGGGATGGCTCTCTGGGCCACAGCTTAGTTTAGGTCAGTGAATTAGGGAAAGAGAAATGAGAATTCACTTTCCAGATCCCATTCACATTCATGTATTTAGTACAAAGAACATGAGCAACTAAAGCCACTCTAAGGTCATATTAGATGAGGCTTAACCATGTGCTGAGAATGATCACCAGATTGTGACCATCAAGAGAGATCTGCAGGAAACACTTGGTGAGTTTTCTGGGGATCAGGCAAAGAAATCCCTGGCTTATGAGGTTCTTAGGATACCCTTCTTCAAATCTCTGTTCAAACAGCTCCTTGGGTTTTCACAGCAAAACCTCAGATTAGGTGCCTGGAGGCTTGGAGTAGACACTTCCAGTTTTGGTTTGTAAAAGTGCAGCTGCCCGGAGGATCTAAATTTTAGACTTGGGTGTTAAAAGTGGGAGGTAGGAGGCAGCTGATCTTTGTAGACCTCCAACATTATCTATTGCAATGCCTCATTAAAGTATTGCATTAAAGAGTTTCAGCCTTTCATTCTTATCATCTTACTGAAGATTCCATCACTCCATGGCTGGAGTTAAGTCTCTTCTCTTATACTCCCTAATCCCTGTCATTGTCTATTTTCCTCAACTACAATTGTTCACAATGCTTCGCCTCCAACACAAAACCACCTGGATATATTTCTTCTTCCTCTTTGTTTCTAATATCGTTTTATTGTCCCCTTTCTTACTCTTTTCTGTAAAATCTCCTTCTGCGTCGACCTTCTAGATGACAAAAGCAATTTAAAAAGCAACTACAGCTAAAGCTAATATGTTCGAGTTGTTTTGCTGCAGTAGGAGTACACCAATGACATTCTCTTCCTATACATGTTTATCTACACAAGTAAGAAGTTATTCCTCAGCTGTGACATATCTGAAATCATAATGAAGTCACCTTGCAGAAGGCAAGTGGAGCTTAACAGAAGGTTTTCCATTTTTTGTGAAACCTCAAAGTCCTGACACTTGTGGCTATACAAAATAAAGATTAATTTTTTTAAAAATGTCAATATATGTTACAAAACAAAAGTTACATTTAAAATTTAATGCTGAAATGTCATACTCTCTTTTGGATATGTCCAACCACATCTGTTTGCACAATTTTAACACAGCACAATTTTATCCTCTGGCCGGGTTTCACCTCTGTTTGCTTGCCAGAGCAGCAGGACTCCATGTTGCAAAAAGTCAGGCAGGCAAAAGAAAAGACCCCAGCATATCATGGAGTACTTAAATTTTCCTGCCTCTTTGTTTCTTTCTTCCATCTTCTCTACATGCTCAACTGTTATCTCCAGATGCTACCATGTAGAGGAGAAATAGCTATCTTATTCTTCTCTCCAGTAGGCAAGGAAAAGAGCAGAACTGGTTTCTTCTGAAAAGAAATGTAACTTCTCTCACCTGCAGTGAGCCATCCATAACGTGGATGTCTACATCTGAGTGAGTTCCCTAAGATCCTTTTATAAACATTGGGGAAAAACTGTCAATTACAGGGTGTGAGGTTCTTTTTTAGACATTTTTCTGAATCATCCACTAATATCTGTATTTCCCTGCTGATTGTGAGAGGGATTAATAATGGTAGTTCAGATGGACTCTGTATTGGAAATATTTACAATGAGACAACATGGAATTGCTCAGTACAACAAAACTTTCCTACTCAAACAAGAAAATATTGTCATAAATAGCAAAAATGAAATTCTGAATCCATGTTAGATTCAGAGTCTATATAGTTGCCTATTACTGCTAGGACTGTAGATTTCAGTTATATTTTTTCTGAGTTATAGATCCACAAATCTGGGGACAAGTTTTAGATCCCCTTACTGTATGCAATAGCTATTGACCATTTTCATTGGTTTGACCACTCTGAAGGGATTAAAGTTGACTGCAGAAACCAAATCCTATCAGGGTCTGCTGAAATTCAGTAGTAGATTTAGAATAAAATAAAAAGTACATTGCAGGTGAAGATGAACTTCTCAGGGTGATTTGGATAAATTAAATACCTGGAGCCCTCAGTCTCCTTAATGATTTGCAAATGAAACCACTCTGATTATGGCTCTGAAAATAAATCAAACTTGAATTTTACATTTTGAAAAGTGGCATATTAAAATTATTCTAAAACAATTTCATTTCTCTCAAGCTTTATTTAAGACAAATAAGTTAAAAATTAGGGGGCATAATATTGGTTGGCACAGCCTGAAGGATTACTGTGTTTCTATCTAGGGAAAATATATACTAAAATCTAGAACACAGTATTCATGAAACATGCTACGTACTCAGTGAGTTGTTATTCATGATCTTGAAAAATCTGTTGGGGGCCTTCCTTGACCCTTCAAAAAGAAGCAAAGTGCAAGGGATAGCTATTAACCTGATCACTCTCATAGTGAGAATGTTGGCTAACCTCAGTCAGTTGCTTCCAAGATGATGAATACATTGTCTATTTTCATCTTAAAGTCACCCTGAACTCCCACTTTTTCAGGATGAGGGCTGCTCATCTCTCTTAAGGAGCAAACCATATGAGAATCAAGTTTAGTTAAGAAGCCTCGGGCTCGATGTTGCAAAATATCCTCTCCAAAATCCAGCATTGTTTAGAGCTCAATAGGCAATGGTCATAACACCATATCTAAAGGAAGTAATTATGGACATGCATTGCACCTTACCAGTAGCATACCTGTACCGCAGGCTTCAGGCTTTACAGTCAACAGGTACAAGTGAAGCCAGCACTGCAGCACTCGGAGAGACCTGAGCTTTAGCCCAGACTCATCTGCCATCCTGACTGAGTCACCTCATCCCTCTATTGTTCACCTTCTCACGTCTTCACACTGTGAACGCTAAGGCAGAAAAGGGCTACAGAACCTGCTGGAAGAATCCACCCACATTTTGGGTTGCTGATTTACATGTACTTCTCTTGGGAATGAGCCAGAAGCAGTCTATAAGACGCAAAAATTTTTCTGGTAGTAGCAGTCTTCTCTCTGGCCATTCCAGGAAGCTGTAGCTTCTACCTCACATGCCAGAGATACCTCTGGACATGGAAGGGCTATGGGGCTATGGGGCATGGCTACAAAAGCCACTAAACTTCTCATTTATAACATGTCTAAGGATAATATATGTATATATATATGTGTATGTACATACATATATATATGAATATTTAAATATATATTTATAAATAAATATATCTATCTGAAATATAATATATGGTTCTATGCAGTTATTTGTTTATCTTAACAAAAATGTGTAAACATAATTAAATAACTTATAACCTTTTAAGTTTAACATTCTGACATGAAGGAATTGAGGAACTTCTTTTGAAAGTACTTACTCCTTTCACTTGTGTAGCATTTTGCTTTTATCAAAATCAACAGATTCCCATGACTTTTTATTTTTTGAAGAGTTGAGAACATTTTGTTCAATTCTGGCCTTGAAACCTTCTTTTCTTCTCAGGAAATTTTTTCCTAGAAGCACGAGGTCCCTTTTGCCTGGCTTCTCTGTGCAGATAAGCCCCTAGACAAATATTAGCTAATTATTTTTGCTTAAGTCCTGTTCCATCAGAAGCATTGGAAGGGCAAAGGACACTTTTTCCCCTAGCACAATGGATCTGGCAGGACATTATTATCCTGGATAGAAATATCAAGTGAACTTGTAGCATTACAAAGCAAATTCACCATCAACACATTCTGTTAAGCTGACAAGAAAAATTCTGTGCAACTACACTGCTCTGACGGTATTAGTCTGTTTATTCTTTTTTGATAGTTTCCTGCAAACATCAACAGAAAAGGAGAGAGGTCAGCTTGGATCTACAGGAAGAAAGAGAGCTCAAATGCAATCTGTGGCTGTTGAAATGGGCTGTTCTTTGGTTACTTGAAACAAACATTTAAACCTCTGGATAAAGAGATTTATACTGTGTGATAAACACAGGCAGCAGCTTCACCAGAGGTGTATTTTTCTTTCCCTTTATTTATATTCAGTAAAAATATCGTACATACACACACATGTGTTTGTGAACATGCTCAGTTTTGTGCATTTTGAAAGCGTGTTGATGTATGGCTAATAGGTCACACAAGCTTCTGAGGGAGCTCTTTCTTCTTAACTATTTTTTTTCCCTTTCCTTCCCTTTTTGATCATGGCTACAGGAGTAGATGGTGACAAATGATACATAGAAGGACAAAGTTGGAGAATTTTTTTAATTGTCTGGAACAAGTTAACTTTATTTCTAAGCCCAGCTGACTTAACCAGAATTAAAAATGCTCCCCTTGAAAAGGTTTCCCCAGAAAAATTACACAGGATGGTTTTAAAATAGGGCTAAGTTGGTCAAAGTGATGATCTGTGTCTGGTCTCCTGTCCCAGACCTGGGGTAGTGCCCTGGTGCTCCCCAGCACAGACTGGCTCAATGCATCACTTCTGGCTGCTTCTATAACCAACACAATGTGTCCACAAAGTGCAAACACCGGGCAGCTCTGAGACGAACAGATGCAGTTTGGCAAGTCATGGAAATGATGTGAAGGATCCTCACAAGGAAGAAAGGCACAATACTGGTTTTTGTGAGAACAGGATCAAGCCTTAAAGATATCCAGTGCATGAACCAAAAAATTTTTAAATATTATGGAAGAACTGGCATCTCCTTTACTGGAAAGGTTTAGAGTTAGGTCTGGTAATGGAATTATTCTCTCGATATTACAGAGGCTTATAATGCTCTAACACTGTTTCTAACCTTGGAAAAGATCAATTTCTGTTCCTTTCACACAGTCTTATTTCATTAATAAGTACAGATGCTGCAAACTTGGCTCAGGTAATGGCAGGCAGATTAACTAAAGTACTGCCACACCTCCTGCAGTTTTAGGACCCAGTGGGAATTGCATTTTGGAGCTGATCTGAGCAGACTGTTTAGCCTTCTGTATCACAAGAAGCACTAGAGAAAGCCAGATTTAACAGGTTAAATGGAGACAGCAAAAAAAGCATTTTGCTATGTGCAATGGCTTTCCTCATAACAGCATAAAAAATAAACTTTGGAAGACAATTTACTGGCTAAATTAAAAGTTTTTATGCCTCCCTGGTTGGTAACCCTTAAAGGATGCAACCATTTTCCTCATCCAATGCAGACTGGGAAAATGAGGCAAAGTTGTCACTTATTAGGTTGAGATTTTTTTATCCATTTTTTTATCTGCTCCATGTATGGAATCTGACTTGAAAGACAAAACAGTAGCATGAATAATCACAAAGAATTTTGACACCCTTTAGAAAGGAATTCCTTGAGAAAACAATGCTGGAATTTATGAATTAAGAATTGTGGGGACTGTATGGCTGTAAAACCTAGCTAACTGCAGGTTCCATTTAGCCACATGTGTTAACATTATTCTTGGAAAAACAAGAGAAAAATAGTTTCAGGGCACAGAGATGTGTTGCTATTATTATGTATAATACAGGAGTATCTATGAATTCAAGACTAATGTGTACTTAAATCTAATAAACCTGTATGACATACGCTGATAAAGATTCAGTTTGATTTTGTCGAGTTTGAAAAAAATGTACATTCCTTACAATGTACAGTGTTCTAGTAGAGCCTAATGGCAGAAGAAGAGAGAGACCTTGCCTGTAGTTCATGGCTTTCTCAGCTGGGAATATAAGATTAAGGACTGCTAAACTTCTGACCACCCAGGACAGAGACGAATTGCAACCAAAACAAGCTCCGAAGTTGTTTGCCTGGTGGGCTTAGGCTTCAACACCTCAACTGGGAGCACACCTGGCAAGGACTTGTGAGAAATGTCAACTTCATTTGCCCTCTGTGGGTGCAATTATGTAGTGTGGATTTGAGTCTAATCTCAAATTTTAACTCTTCTCCTGATCTGTTTGGATACATAAGCACACACTCCATGCGGATATTAGCCAAGGTCAAGAGTGCAGTAGAGCAAAAGAGGAGAAACCTGGCAGGACTAAGAGTAGAGGGCAAAGTGCACCAGGAGACCTTGTCCTAGGCTCTTCTCAAGAGCCGTAGTGAAGGCCCTGAGCCTGGGCTGTAGGGTCAGAATCAGTTGCTGGAGAGACTGGCCTACAGTAATTTCACCTATCTAGTGGACACTGTTTTCTCTTACACTGCACAATAAGGGTGGTCTTGTTGATACAAGTCCCAAGTGCAACATTTAGTGTGGGTTTACCAAGGGCTACTCAAGCCTGGCTGACTTGACTGCCTCCAGGGATGAAATGTCTTCTTGTTTTGATGATGAGTGCCTATTGGATAAAGTATACTTGATTTCACTAGGACTTCTGACTCATCTCCACAGTCCTCTCATCTGGAAGCTGAGGATTTATAGTCCACCAGATGTCATAAAAGCTGCCCAGACTGTTGATCTCAAAGGCTACCAATCAATGTCTCAACTGGTAACCATCAACCACCTGTTGACCAGTAACAAACAGTATCAATCATCTGAATAATAAAACAGAATAAATCCTCAGCAATTTTGAAGATGCTAGGAAGTTAGGAGTGGTTGACACTGATGCCTTAAGTTTTAACTTTCATATTTTTTAGATTCTGTCCTTCATTGGTGTGTAACTCTGAACTTCATGTTAAGTGTTAGTAAGTTCTCTTCCCACGGTAGATAGACAAAAAAATCCTTTTCCAGCTTGAGAACCAAGGATTACCATTACAAGCCTCAGGCCCAAAAAGCATAAACAACAGTGAATTGAAGAAAGCAAACAAGGAAGATGGGACATCGTAACCTGAAGCTGTAATTGGATAATTAACCCCAATATATAAATGGAGCAAAATTTATAAAAGTGTGAAACCTCATGACCCGTCGTCCATTTTGTGACCATTTTGGGTCCATCTTGGGTGTAGCCCTGGCCAGGCTCTTATATNAAGTTCTCTTCCCACGGTAGATAGACAAAAAAATCCTTTTCCAGCTTGAGAACCAAGGATTACCATTACAAGCCTCAGGCCCAAAAAGCATAAACAACAGTGAATTGAAGAAAGCAAACAAGGAAGATGGGACATCATAACCTGAAGCTGTAATTGGATAATTAACCCCAATATATAAATGGAGCAAAATTTATAAAAGTAGAAAAACCTCATGACCCGTCGTCCATTTTGTGACCATTTTGGGTCCATCTTGGGTGTAGCCCTGGCCAGGCTCTTATATTGCCCAAGGTGTATTCTTTAAGGCCTTTTAGTAAATACCTACTTTAACTCTGTCTAGTCTCTGTTCTAGGTCAGCCTCTAAAGGCATCAACACACTGAAAAGCAGAGCCTCGCACAAGCTAGTCCTTGATAAACCTGAAGATAGGGATAACAAAAAATGTTATGAATGTCAATGAAATGTGATGTTCTGCACTTGGCTGGGCCAGCCCCAGGCATCCAAGCACTGGCTGCTGGGGAGAAGCCTGGTGAAAAGGACAAGTAGACACTGGGTGAATAGGAGCCAACAGAAAGCTCTCCCTGTAAATAAAACAAACCATATCCTGAGCAGCAATAGGAATGTGTCCAGCAGATCAAATTGTCATCCACCTCTGCACACCTGGAATACTGTGTCCCACTGTGGATGCTCCCACTCCCAAGTTAAGAGAGATATACAGACCCAGGAGAGATACTAAAATGGTCCAGAAGATAGATGACATAACATGCAAGAAGTTGTTTTATCTGATGAAGGGGAGACAATGAAGCGAATAATGAGCAACGGTCACAAGATGTGGCTGGGGAGGTTCAGTTTGGAAAGTTTTCCTTTTTTCATAAGGAAAAGCTTTACTAGGAGGGTAACAGTGGAGGAGGTGCCCAGAGATGCTGCAAAATCTCCATCCCTGGGGATTTTCACAACTTGCCTAGACAAAGCCACAGCTGACAGCAGGTGTTGGCAGTAGTCCTGTGTAAGAGGGAGGCTGATCCCAATTAGCTCCAATCAGTTTCTCTGTAATTCTGTAAAACCTATCATAATTTCTCATTCATTTCATTCTGCAATAATTACTAATAAAGAAAACCCACTGATTGGTGAGTTTATTTTGCTATTTATAGAAAATATAATTACCATATTTGTTTAGCTTTCTATTGTCTAATGGTTGTTTAAGCCATTTATTTTGCTGTTCTGCATACTTCCAGTTCAACTGATAAGCGTATCTGGCTATATTTAGCAAAAGCTGTGGCTGTATTACTGCCTCATCCACTTGACACGGTTATGTTTCACATGAGGCAGCCCATCTTGGTCCTGATGACTCATTGTCATTGAAGATATTTCTGTTCAAATTACTTAAGCCATTTCACATGGTTACTTTATGAGCTTTCATGTCTTCTCATAAACCATCATGCACAGCTTTTGTTTTTATATGTATTACGAGTCATACACAGTGTCCCCTTTGAACAGAAATCCCATTAGCAGGGAGAAAAGCAGGCTACAGAAATATAAACCAGAAGAAATAGGCAAAGAAACAAAGCCACACATATGGCAGTCTGCTGCTATTTCATGGTGTGTGAACTCCCTCTCCACAAGGCCTTGTAACCACTGATGGTGCTGATGGGAAGTAACTGCTACACTTCTCCCTTGTGCTGGCCTTCCCTCAGCATAGGATGAGGTTTCATGTAGAGTCTGTTACAAGAGTTGGGATTCCCTGGGAGGCAAAGAGTAAAACTCATTATAAAATGTGAGGCATTGACTTGAGTGCTGAAGCATTTATTAATGACCTGATTCAGATCTAAAGAATCTCTCCAACAAAGGAGGCTCTTCTGCCAGTGAAGCACAATTTGAGACTCATAGCTTGTATACACAGGGAAAATTACCAGTATAATTATGCCACTATAATTATACTAGTTTAGCTATGCCAATAAAATTCTCCCTCTGTGGACATTGCTGTCCCTGTAAAAAAAATGCTTCTTTTCTATGGAGCTCATCTCAACATAATTTAAATCAGGACATTCATCTTGAGATAAGAAGAGAATGGGAAGTTTGACTGGCAGGATATACTGGGACAGCTATACCAGTATAGTTAGCCATTTCCATACAGGCAGCCTTAAGTTGTTCACAGGCTTGTGAGATTGTGTCTTCTTGATGAAAGCCCTGGGTTTAAGTGTTTTCACATTGCTTCATCTACTGAAGTCAGAATAAATAATTATAAAAGGGAATCAGCTCAGTAATAGGATCTGATAAGCATATATCTCTGCTCAGCAAATTGCTGTGCTTGCCTCATTAGGATTAACCACCCTGCAGACAAAGAAGCCAAGTCACAGCTTCTAAGGATGCAGTGCCAGATGGAAGTTCCTATTCAAAAAATATCTCAGGAGATGTCTTGGCATCTGTTACTGAAGAATGTTATGGGTAAAACCTTAAGAACCAGCCCAAAAAGGGGGCAAACAGATGCTGGTGAAGCTTTTGTGAGGGTCTCACAAAGAAATTCTAGAAGTTCATATTTTTTAGCTGAGCTGTTGCATCACAAAAGAATGCATTATACAGACCCATAGCCTGATAAAGATCCTTTTACCTGGATCTTCATGAGAAAAGCCTTCAAATTACTGCCATTAAAGCTTTGGCTCAACTCTTCCCTGTGGTTAGTCACAGAGACTCACAGCTCTTTAAAATCAATCACGTTAAGAATTTTGTTAGAAACTGGGGATCATGCCTGCAATGCATGAAAGAAATAATCAGGAAGGACACTTACCACTGGGCTTTCCCTTGAAGCTTTTGCAAAAATCATACCAATACAAGACTGAAGGTCTCAGAACCTCCACCATTCCCTGTTTTCATCACTACCCCAACTGGAACAATTTTGGTCAGGGACTTGTGAGAAATGTCAACTCTATTTGCCATTTGTGTGCACCTGTGCAGGCACCATAGTGTAGATTTCAGGCTAATCTCAAGCTCTCTCTTCGCTGCTATGGACTTCAGCCAAGGTCTAGGGCAGGAGCCAAGAGGAAGAGCAGGACTGAGCAGAGCAGGCAGAAGAGCATTAGGACACATTTCCTCAGGACTTCTCAAGGGCCCCAGTGAGGGCTCTGAGCCTGAGATGCAGCAGGGATAATATACATGAAAATAGCAGGGAAAGAAGCAGCCCATGGGATAGAGCATACTTGAAGTCACTCTTAGATTAATCCTTTGTGTAACAGAAAGCCTGTGAGAAATGAAAGAATGAAATCCAAGGCAGTGAAAATGCTACCAAAAACTATCTCCAGCTTTTGTGAAGTGGTATGCTTGGTTTACAGATAAGAGGTTTGATGGACCTTGCTCAAAGGCCTGGCCAACTAAGAAGGAAACAGATTAAACTGGTCTGAATTTAATAAAATATCACACTTTCTTCAGCATTAACCAATGTCAGGCCTGACCCACAGCAGTGACCATCTGTTTCCCAGAAGATACCCATGGATGTTAACTCTCAGGACACGCTAAATTCATCAAGAGATGAGGCATCCCTACATCCTTATGTAATCCATGATCCAAAACCGTGTTCAGGATTGCTCAGCCACTAGATGTCCCTGCATACTACAGGGCAAAGCAGAGAGGATGAGCTCCAGGCCACATCCAAAGAAAAAGCTGGAGAGCAAGCAGCATGGAAGCCTCCCTATTTGTGTGCCAGTTTTCTGCCTAGGTGTAGGTAGCAATGCAACGATTTTCACTTGCTGACACCCATGTAGTTGTGAGCATACCTCAAGGAACGTGCTCCTTGCATGTCCTGGCTTGAATTATTGAGCTCCAACTTAGGAATATTCACAGAAAAACGGGAAGAGAAATCCTTTTCTTTTAAATCTCCAAATAGGAAAATCTGACTCCAGTTTCTCCAAAAGAAGCTTTTCTAAACTAACCAGCTTCACCATCCTAGCAGACTGGCCCAGAGTGGAAGGAAATTCAATAGCAAAAGCTCTTATCTACTCTTTCTGTTGAGTAGGTCATAAGAGGACAGCAAGTGCTCCCTCAATCCCTTTCCCTGTGTTATTTCTGCCATGTGTACTCACATACACTCTTCTAACAATATTCTTGTGTTCAGGACGTGTATTTAACTCATCAGCACTTTGGAGCATGTAAGGTCAAGAGCCATAAAAATAGGTTGTACAAATCTGATGGGGTCTGCAACAAATGCCAGGCTCTGATCTGACTGCAGAGGTAGAAATCAATAGATGAGGAACGTGTTTGAGTGGCTGCAGAAATCTTTTATCTTTTGCCTGGCAAACAACCACTTTGGCTTGTGAGTACAGGACCCGTACCATCACACAAGTACTGGGGACACACAAACACACAAACTAAGAGGGAACAATATTAAAAGTCTTCATTTTTTTCCTGAGCAACACAAACACAGGCACAACTATGGATGCCAGCTTGGAAATGCCCTTTCAAAGAGCTTAATTTTTAGAAGGTGAAAGACAGATATGTCAAACTGGGCAACCATGAAAAGAAAGCTACATAAATCATGCTTTTGACAAGCTTACGCATGAGATCTCTACCTCTTTCCCATTTTACTTTCCTAATCCCAGCTCACTTATAAGCAAGTAAGGCAGCAGCCAATGGGTCTGATCTGAAAGCAATGATGCACTGCATCTGCAAACAAGAGTTCTCTGGTGGTATTAGGACCACCACAATATTTCATAGAAAGCCTTACATTTTTATGTGAAGAGCTGGTATATAAAGAGCTGGTACATTAAAGGATACTTCCAATAGTATATCTTATTACTCATCACTGACTCAGTTTGATAATGTAAAGTCAGTGAGAGAAGTTGCCAGCATTCCTTTGTGTTATAATCATTAAAGAGCAACCGCCAGCGTTCCCACACTTTCAACTTCTGCAAAATTATTGCTCTTTGCCCTTTACCACATCTGTGTTTGCATAACCAAGTGGTGTTCAGCTTGTCAACACCTCTTTATGTTTTACCTTCCTCCCTCCAGGGCTTTGTTTATGTGTCATCAGAGCAAATCCACTTCTGAAGATTAGAACCTCCTTTTCCACAGCATACAAAAGGGATCGATAATTGCCATATTAATTCTCAAGCATGAGCTCTGAAGGAATGAAAAAGACCTGTACAATGAAATCCAATTTCAGGAGAAACAGTTTGGCTAATTGCCTCACACCCTGCACTGCGGGGGTTCCTTTTTGGTAATGTTCAATGTCGGGTGAAACCACCCAGTATGTAGGCAGGCGGGAAGAAGGTACCAGTGCTTGACCTCTGGCCAGGGTCACTGCAAGTCCAATGCCAGTTCCCTTACCTCTGGTAGCACACGTGTTGCAGTGCCTGTGGGCTCAGGTCACAGGGTGTAGGAATGTTCCATCTCTCCTTGCCAGAAAATTTGGGCCACGTCTGTCTTTGATAGGATTTGGGTGCTTAGAGCCATGTTCATCACCTCCTTTGCACCCAAGTGTATTTTCTTTTCCCACTGACATCTGTCAACAACTCCCTGCTCTCTGCCCTGCTTACATCTTCTGAATCACTTCACTTCTCACCGAGTAGGTGCAGAGATTACAATGAATTTAGGATATCTATGAACACAACCTCTAGGTCCAAAATGATGGCCTGTACCAGTATTCAGGACTGTGTGATATTGACAGTGGTGAAAAATGTATTCAGCCTCTTTTGCTCAGAGTTGTGCTCAACCTTTTCTCCTATGAAGAACAGTCAGGTTTGCTTTACTCATCTTCTAAATTGTTGCTGCTCCGAGGCAGACAATGAGGCTCTGACATGCTACCTCAGAAAGGCTGGATTTATTAGGTGTGCTCAGACTGTGCCTAATACTGACAGCATCAAAACAACATTTGCTATTCTGACTCCTGCATACGTCAGGACGTTAAAGACCAGACTCCAAAGCCTGTCCAGGCATATATCTTTGCCTGCTGTTTCCCAGAACCTAGCCAGATGTCCACTCGGTGTCTCTCAGAAATGAATCACACCTATAAATGTTCAGTAAACTCCCTGTATTTGCAATGAAGAGCAATAGGCTCCTCTGTGGAGCACCTAAATTGCCCACTGTCTATTTGAGGAATCGTAGGTGCCCAGCTTAGGTGGCAAGAGACACCCTGATGGATTGGGTAACTGCTGCCATTATGATACTTACATTTGATGTCCATGGTAAAGCGGTTTGAGCATGGATTTTATCCCTTATTCAAATTGTAGCAGCTTGTTCAAGCACTGAAACTTCTGCATTCAGTTCTTGGTAAGTAAATACAGGAAAGTTGGGATGGTTTCCTTGAACATCAGACTCTGAAACACCTTTTAGGGAAAACTTCCCTCTACAGTTAAACTTCAGCTGCTGTAGTTTGCCTGTTTCTACAGCAGGCAGACATTTTCTGGTCTTGATTTCTAAATGCTATTCCAGCTTCTCTCTAAATTTCCTTTTTTGATCTTACATAGGATATTTGCATAAAACTGAGGAACTTGGCCAAATACTTCTCTTACCACTTCAAAGCTACTGACCTCCAAGAAGCTGGACTGGTGTAAATGAGGGAGGAATCTGACGCAATAGGTTCAGTTTAATTATATATCCACTGTCCAATACCACCAGGTAGCTGCAGTTGTGTCTGGCCAAGCCCAAGGTAAGTTTGGACTCAGCACCATGCTAACACTTGCATGTGTCAGACATCTTCTGGATCACAGCTGATTCATGCCCTTCTACTTAGAAACATAGCCAGGACTTGCTTTCATGGCTCTACAACAGACTCCAGTAGGTATTTCCTAAAGATGGAGCTTAGACAATATTTTAATACAAAGAAAGTCATTCTATGTTTCTTAAACTTTTGCATCCCAATAGGGAAATTCTATTTACTGTTTGATTTATGATATTACCAAAGGTTGTAGTCAAGCTGGGAGGTGAAGTAAATGCAGAAAACATGGGATTTACAGAACCCAACTGTCCAAAAGTGGTGGTTACATTCTGTAAATTAGGAAAATCCCTCTGTTCAATAATCAGGATAATAGGCAAGTGACTGAAGCAGTTGTGCTTCTTCACATTCCTTAAGACTGGTCATCCTGATTAATGTCTTGAAATTGTCACACAAGTGACATTTTGAGTTTTTGAAACAGGAGAGGCTAGTTGGACTATCTCTCTTTTTAGTAAATGCCCAGATCACTGCACCATAGGTAAGCTGTGACATCTGGGCTTAGTCTGAAATGCTTCAGGTATTTTGTAGAAGAAAGTAAATTGAATACAAAATTCCTTTAGCTGGGCAACAAAAACTGGGACTGAATAAGCCAGGCTTGACAAAAATTAAAATCCAAATTTTGAAAACTCATGTTCATCTATAGGTTCAGGGATAGGGATATTATTGACTCACATTCTGATACAGAACATTCATTCTGATCTGCATTTATTTTAAATTAAATTGTGATAAAATTCTGTGCATGAGGAAATTGATCAAGCCCATAAGGCTTGGTTCTATGTGATTTTTTTAGGCTACAATAAACATCGTTGACTCCAAAACCTTCTCATGGACTATGAGCCTGGAAACTCAGAATTGTGGCCAATTGCTCACTTTGCTTGAGATTGCTTGGATTGATCTCTGAAGCTTTGGGTCAGACACATTTTTGGCCAATAGCTCTTCACCACAGTTGCAGATCTAACCACACTGTATATCTGTGCTTGAATGTGTTAAAATTTCATGAATAAACTGCAGTTAGGACAAACCCATATTCTTTGGCAGTTAATAGACGTTAAAGTACTGCAACCTGCTTTTTCACTGTTAGTTTAATGGTTGATTCCAGCAAATAGATGAATCTATTAATTAACTGCAAATAAATTATTTCACTTTTCCATAGCTTCTTTGTATTCTACCAGGCTCCCTACATCCTGTTATTTCAGGATGTGGCCTTGATGTGCCATAGCATATATAATTCATAGGGACACAATCAGATGTACTACAGCAAAATAAGGATCTGGGAAAAGGAGAGCTCACTCTTTGATGACATGTAATTATTTCAGATAGCAAACTGCTGCAGGCAAAGTCTGATATACTTCCATTAACCATGGGCAGGTGTGCCCATTCTTGAGGGAAGACATGCAGTCTAGTGGCTGGAGGAGAGGACTAACTTTGGTTTTGAGCTCTCTATTGACAGTGACCTCATGCGACCCTTTTGAATTTACGCTGATAACTGTGAGCGAAGGGCAGAGGATAACTGAGCCATCTTTCAGGGACCATTATCAGGCTTGACTCACTGATATCAATATTGCCTGTAAGGTTTTGGAATATCACAAAGGAACACATAACAACAATAGGGACATGAGGGAGCAGAAAGAGTAGCACTGCTCCACAAAGAAGGATGAGCTGGGAGCTGACATTAGCACAGGTTGTGCTCTCATCCACAGCTCTTGCTGCTCCTAATGACACGCTATCCTGAAGTCTCAAAGTTAGGTATGTTCTTTGTCAATCTGAATTTCTACCTGTTGGCAACTGATGGCCATTTGTTGTCATGACAAAAATTGCCTTTTCTTGAAAAGTTTCTTTTTGGGGTTTTTGCTGTTCTCAGCTCTGGTTTGTTTTGTGTTTTACTGTTGCTTTGGTTTTGGGGCAGGGTTTTTGTTTGTGCATTTGTGTTTTTTTAAATTAAGAACAATAGTATCAGTTCCTCCTTATCACTACTCAAAATGCCTTATCTGCTGTGTGGCATTTGCTCATTTTACAGCCACATCACAACAGTTGCACCTAATTAGCCCATGATTGACTAGTGCACACTATTTTGTTCTCTGTCCTTTCCAGTAGATGCAAACAAAGTTTATAATGGAAATTGTTGTGATTATTCACTAAGCACATGACCTTACACCTCATGTAGTTACACACATCCATTTCTATTAGCTCACTCATCAAAATTCTTCCTTGCCTTCCATATTCTGATTCTCTGCTGTATTGATGATGCCTCTCAGCTTTGTGTCAACAGCTAATTTAATTTACATGTTCTTCCTGTTTATGTAAAGGTCACTAATGAAAAATTTGGCAACGTGTGTCAAGATCAATCCCTGATGTTTTGTATTTGTACCCTCTTCTCACAGGGTCAGTTGATAAATTCATAGAAAATTGAGGTTAGGAGAGACTTCTAGAGGTCCATTAGTCCCTTGTTCAAAGCAGCACTGATAGCAAATCTGGATCAGGTTGCTCAACCCATCAAATCCCTTTTCAAGATGTCAGCAGTTGTTTCATTTCTGTCTTATTTCTTGGGAAAACCTGAATCTTTAAAGTTCCCTTTTTTTGGTTGTCTTTTCTATATTAAAAACAGTTCTCATTTGGCAGTATACGGAGATATTTACCAAAATACAACAATTATAAGTCTTTGTGCTTCATTTCTCTGGAGGTGAAGTATTTTTATTGACTTTCCTTTTACTACTAATTCTGAATATCTAAAATGGGTCTTTGGCCGATCCAGTGGTATGGAGGTTTCTTTCATATTTCCATTTTCTCTAGAGATTATAAGAATTTAGGAAATGGAAAAGATGGGCCTATGAGATCTCAAACTACTCTAATTTCTTCCCTCAATCAAATCATGTGACATAAAATTTCAATTTTAATTCCATATTAATTATTATTCTATCTCCTTCCTACAATGCTACAGTCATATAACCTGTCTTTAAATGAAATTTCCTGTTGCCACACAGGAGACCAGGTTTCCCATTCTTCAGATTCTTTGTAAGTCAGCTGGAACCTACTAGGAACTTAACACCCACGTACAACAGTGTTATCCAAACACATCATTTCTCAAACTTCCCTGAAGTTCAATGTTTTGGCAGAATCTGAGGTACCTATTTTGGCAATACGGCATCATTTCAGAGAAAATATCAATGCTGAGAAAAAGGGGAAAAAAAAGAGCCCTTCTGACCACTATCCAACAGAGTCAGTGGATAATGAAGTTTCTAGTTTGGACCCTGCTTCCTGCTGACCACTGAAGCATTTGCCAATGCATCAGGCCAGTTCTTCCACTAGTGTAAACCTCCACAGCAGATAAAGTTTATGCCTATCAGCAGCCAAACAAAGATGCCGCTAAATGAAGGCCAAACTATGATTGCTGTGCACAGCCAGAGAGAGTTCAGACAGCTTGAAAGAACAGCAATGAGACCAGAAGACTTTCATCTTTATGTCACTGATGCAACTAAATGTAGAATAGATCAGTGATGATCAAAGTCTTCTGAAAATGCCTCATAAGAAACTGGTGGTGCAAGCTTCACTATTTTACTTGAAGATACAAGGGCGAAGTTACTGTGGCAGAACCTGGTCAGATTTAATCCTACTTGGTGACATCAGGAGTAGGGGTTTTTAAGATAAAGATCATAAACTACGCGCAAAGTAGGAATAATAATGTATATTAAATGGAATGAGAACATGGCTTTCTCCTCTTAGATGTGTAGCCCAAATTTTTAAGAAATGTAGTTTGAACTTGACATCAAACGTAGATTTTGTGGGTCACTCATGAATCTCACATTTACTAGTATTATTCTTTTTGATGTTAGAGTTCTGCTTTTGGGAGTCCAATGCCAGCCTTTTGGATTTCCATTTTTCTAAGAGCTGTGCAGTGGATCACAATCCCTTGGAGCCACCATAGCCAGCCGAGGTGGTTAATGACCAAATTCCACTGCAGTATAAATTTAGAAGGAGGTGAGAATTGAGAGAAACAGGAATTTTGACTCTGCTATAGGGCTGGGGTAGAGCCGAAATAATTCCCAGCACAGCAGTAGGAGGTAGGCTCGTTCCTACTTGCTAAATCATCTGCTTGCTTAATGCAGGCAGGCACACAAAGCACAAAAAAAAGGTAGAAAGTAATATGGAAAAAACTGCTACAAATGTGACAAAAATTACCTGCAACTGGGTGCATCACAGACATGGAGGCAATGGAGCGTTTGATCAGACAGTATTCTTGGCTAAATAGCAAGCATGAAGGAAACAGAAAATTAGGTTACTGCTTGCTACGCAGCTAGAGGTGCCCATGCACCAGCAGGCACAAAATGGGACCCATGAATCTCTTTAGCCATCAGGCAGGAGTGAAAGATCATTTGAACACTGGGACTTGGGGTAAGCAAACAGGTACAACATCAAACTATGTCAAACATTTCTTCAATGGATATTTTGTTCTAAATCAAAGCATACTGCCAACTAATAAGGTAAACACAATATAGTTCAGTTAGGAAGTAGGTTAAAGCAGCTGTTCATTTACTTTCTCAGTGTCAGGAACAGGAACTCGGCAAGTTCCTTGAACTCGGCATTCTCTTTTCTTTCAGCTTTATATACATGCCTTCACAATCTCCTGCTACATTTTTCTTCCCCCTACATACTGCAGGCAATAACTATGAAGCTCTTTAATTTAACAGTATGTTCTTTGTCCTGCAATTGTTCCTGTTTTGCAACCACATAGATTATATGTACAGGCCTGTAGGAATAGTCAAACAGTTAATAAGGGTAGGGTTTGGCACACTTCACTATGTACAAATTCTATAATCAAGTCCTGACAGGAAAGTTCTGTATCTTCTGTGGTTCCCAGTCCTGACTAAAATATGCAAAATATCACTACTGGGAATGATACCTATTTCCCAGAAAGCTGCAATACCAGTTTTTTCTTATCAATGCATCATTGAAACATATTTTGTTTACACCATTTATTTTCCCAGGCATATTAAGTTTTCAGAAGTGATCCATGGCTCATTGTGCCTGTCAAAGGGACAGAAGTGCTATTTCAAATTTCATTAGACTCTTAATGCAGTATAAATGAAAGAACTAAAGAGAGACCTGTACCAAATAACCGCATTAACCCCTGAGGTTAAACGTCCATCTGCATGATTCCTTGGATCTTAGGGTTTTCTCTTCAGCCCCTTTACCTGGGGGTAATGTACATCCTTCAGGCAGGCAGAAATGCACTGTGCAACAGGCACCACAGCACAGGGGTACCACAGTCAGGATGAGAAGGTGTGCTCTGCAGAACAGATGTTCAAACTCATTTGCGGATCCTGCTGATGAGATGAGAGCAAGAGTGAAATCCAGTATGATCCTCTAGAGGTATGTCAAGAGCAGCAGGAATACAAGAAGGGAAACATAGTAAACAAAAACCACTTTATTTGTGTCTAATAAAGTAAACAGTCATCAGTGTGAACACCTACAGAACCCAGATCTGTAAGGTAAGGAAGTAATATCTTTGCATAATTCCTTTTTAGTCAAGAAAGGTATTTAAAACCCTTAATGTGGGCCTGGGCCTTGAACTTGGAGACTTACTGAAGCAGAATCTGAAGACAAAATTCAAATATGAATTTTCTTCTCTTTAAAACTTGCCTTTTAGAGGTAGAACCTCAAAAGACTTGGAATTCTTCCTCTGACCTCAGAAGACTTTAAAAAAATAGTTGCTTACTTAAACCACTGGAATGCACAGGAGCAAGTTTTCTCATGAGGTTCATGGTCAGCATATAACCAGAAGGGAAGAGAAACCAGTCAAACATTTTAGATGTCTACAAGGCAGAGATTTAAGTTTTAAAGAAATGCGAGAAATTGATGGTTTGGCCATGCTGTTGCTCATATTTCAGATGGGAACCCAGCTCGAAGTTCGGCAAGAGTAGGTCCCATCACATTGTCTGTCAAGGTCCATCCAATCTGCTGACCAGGGTGAGTATGGCCTTTCAGAGGAGAAAAGTGCTTTCCTATGATGCAGTGGCCTCTAATCCTGGCCGAGCTTGGAGAAACACCCTCACTGATTTTCTCTACTAACATTTAGTTCAATTTGAAGCTCATTATATTTCCTGACCAATTTTCCATGTATGTGGGGCCATCTGCCCTGAAAATCATAAGCACCAAGGAGCACACTTCATTCTGCTTTCAAAATAAGCACTCAAAGGAGAAGTAGTGAGAACAGAGAAGCAGCCTAGAGAAAACAGAAAAAGAGCCTAAGATAGAGGTTAAAACAGGTGGGGACAAGAGAGAGACACCTCACCACAGAGTTCACGAACCATCAGAAATGATGGTGCAATGCTGTTCTGCAGTCCAGCCAAGGAAAAGGATCAAAGTTCTCTTCTTTATAGCAGCAGTTGGAGAGACAAGCTCTCCCAGCTTCCTTTTGCTTTAGGGACAGTCCTGCTCACCATGAAAGTCTTCTCCAGGAGCTTACCAAGACATCACACTCTTGGCAGTTTTTCTCTAGGACGGATGAAGAGACAATTCAAGGTGTTCTGTATGTTGTATTCCACAGGTCCTCTGCCCCCTGAAATGCAAGAGGATGGACAGGAGTAACCAGTTCACGTCTCTCCCCGTGATTTGAGTGTGTGTGTCTGATATGGGATTTGCACAGATGCCATGTGGTCCTGAATCTTTGCCACCTGTGGGGAGACCAAGTCTCCACCCCTGTGCTAAGCTCTCTCCCCTTTGGGCTTGGCAAAGGACATGTATTTTTCTCGGAACAAGTCTCCAAGGACTCAGAAAAGCAGCATCTATGTGCAGTGCCATATCTTCCAACTTCCCTAGACCTGCTGTCTAATTAAGCCTGCTTCACTCCTATGCCCCAGGTAGTCTAGGGTCATTAAGCCAGAGCTAGCTGTTGCTCTTGCCAAAAATGCATTCCTTTGCGCCAGGGGCCATAGACAATAGTAAAAAGTTACACCTCCTGGCTAATACAGTGTTTTATTCAGTATAGACTATTGTTCTAGCTCAGTGGTGTTTAAAGAGTTAGCTTTCCTCTCACCAAAATTTGTTTCCCCCTGGATAGATCTGTTACATAAATGAGCATATTTGCCCATAGCACCACAAGAGACAGATATTTTTACTTTTCATTCAAAATCACATCACTAGAGCTAAGCACTTTTCCCACTGGTACTTTTCCCACTGTGCGCAAGGATTGTAGTGATACTCAAAATCAGGTTAACACAAAATCATCCATGATTGCTTTAAAAATAATGTCCCTGGGGTGTTTATATGAATTTACTTCAGTCACTCACAGGTCCTAGAAAAAGGAAGAAAGCAAGCACTGCCCTTAGTGTTTTCCATCTAGAAGGCAAACCAAAAGAACTCACCAAATTACAAATACAAACAGTAGACCTTATCTGCTTATATTGTTTGGCTGTCTTCCAAGTACTTAGACTTAATATTCCCAACAGTTAGAAATATTGTTATCTGTAAAGTGCCATGGACATTTATGGTGCTATATAAATGCATATTATTAATTAGTAACTACAATATTTAATGCCAACATTTTAAATATTTACACGAGCAGCCTCATGAACAACTGCACACATCGTTTTCCCTTGGCTCATTGTACAATCAGCAACACCAGTGAACCACAGCCAAAGACCTCTCTGGACATGACACAGTCTGGGGGACAGACTTCCCTCTTCCCACATCCCTCCCTATTCTGTACTCCTTCAAGCATCAGTCTTTGAGTCATTGCTGCTCCTGTTGCTCAAAAGCTGAGCCCCAGTCACAGGCCATGAGAGCCTGGTTACCAGGTGTGCTTAGCCCCAAGATGTGACTCAGTTCCAGCACCCACAGTTTCACCCTGAAGCAAGTTGTGATCAATGGTGTAGGCAGTGATCAGAAACCTATTTATGCAAACTGTTGTTTATTTAGTACTAAGAACAAAGCGTTCAGAGACAAAAGGATTTCAGAACAAGTAGGCTTAAAAATCTTTCTGTCCCCCAAGGCTACTGTGCAAAGTAGACCTCTCATTTCTTGAAACTTGCTCTTCCTCCAGCTAATACTTCTCACAGTAGTCAGTCTCCTAAGAGAGTGTGTACTTTGAGCCATATACTTAGACTCTCATCCTTAACATTCAGAGTAAAGGACTTCCATCTGAAGGTGCATCAGTGATAATCAACAATCTGTTGTATTAACATGTTCATGCTTTAGTGGGATTTGATCCCGCCTGCTGGAGTCAATAGTTAAATGCTGAATTCATGAGAATACATTGTTGACTGGCTACAAATTTGCAGTGTGGAAAATGTTGCACATGGCTACAGAGCACAAACTCTTCTACCAGATTGTGGCCTGTTTACATTTTCTACCATTTGCCCTCACTTGAGCTGTAGTGTCCGACTGCCTCTATATCTTAATCTATTTTATAAACTGACTAGCAACAAATTATCCACCAAATTCTCATCCAACACCAAGTTCCAGATAGGAGATCCTACACTAAGCAGGACAAAGAGGAAGACCATACTGAGATGTCTTCCTTGCAAACTGAGGTTCAAAATTATTTCTCTTAGCCAAGTGATTCCCCTTTGCCTAGAGGCACTGAACATAGGTTTGTCCTGATTACTGATGCTCCATTTTTCCAGGCTCTTCATCCTGTTCACACCTCAGCTTTCCTTATAACACACATGAAATCCAGCCCCTCACTGAACAGAACCTTTTCACAAAGAGCCCTTTCAAACTCTGCAGCAGCCCACTACGGAGGCCTCCATGGTACGGCAGCTTGTCTAGCAAAGCCTCAGAGAAGACTGTTAACTACTATCAAGGAATTTGGCCACGGGATGAATAAATGGTGGAAGACAAACCGGTAAACTTGAAAATATCAGAGGCATGTAATGAAGAAAGAAAAGAGAGTCCTGAGAGGAGCAGAGGGCTCCAGCCTAGGGCTAGGCTCAAAGATCTTTTCCAACCTACTTAATTCTGTGAGTCTGTGATTCTATCATTCTGTGATTCTGTGTGATTTTGGCATAGCCTTTGCCTGCTGACTGTACCAACCCTGCAGCATCTCTATGCATACGGGGGCTGTGAAGACCTTTTCCTTCTGTTCCCACCAAGCTTTTTGGCCTTTTTGATCTCCTTGCTTCCTCTCCACCACCTTCTCCTTGACACCATTACTCTTGGACTGTTTGTTTTACCCTGGTGCCTGAGGTCTCAAATTCTCCACATCGTTCACGGCCTTTGTATTGGGCCCTCGACAGGCACTACCTGTTTAAGTGGATAACAAATTGAAGGGAAAGTAAGAGATGTACAATAAATCACAATGAACTCACAGGATTTTGATTGTGCAAGTAAGAGGAGTGTTCAGTCAACAGAGCCTGTAAAGTTATGATACCATGGCAAATTGAAGAGAGCGGATATATCTTTTCCTAATCCCGGTGTAACCTAGATTTATCCTGGAACAAAATGTCTCCCTAGCATTGTCAGCTCAAGGTAATATTTGTAGAACCATGAAGTGTCATGCAGATTGCATGATGGAGTTGCATAAGATAACTTCAATGGAGTCAGCTTTTCCTGAGGTGTAATACATATATGTCAGATTAATTTTAGCTAGATGAAAGGTACATTTTTAAGAGCTCCTTCCTCCTGGGATGGTAAATGTTAACACTTAGCAGACTAATCATTAATAAGATATAATTATATATAATAATGGGGTTATATAAATACTGCAAATAAAAAGCTGGGGAAACCCAGGGCAGTGGCAAGCAAGAGTCACAGAGATGTAGGCTGGTGTAGACAAGGACATGATGATAAGCAAAGGCCAATGCACAGAGAAGACTTTGTCTAATTTCAAGAGATTCCCTGCAGATATTATTACTTTTCTTTTCTACCTAAAGATTTACTTTGTTCCACGTAATAGGATTTGTGAGAAAACAGTAGGCAAAATACTGACAGTAAATCTTGAGGAGAACCATCAGAAAATAAAAAGGAACTTCTTCCAGGAGGAAACAAATAAAAATAGGATGCTCAAAGAGTCAGAAAATATATTCAGTTCTGGACCCTTGTGTCTGTGAGCTGCATGCTGCAACCACAAGACAGAATGGCTTAAAGAGTGGTTCTTCCAGGATCTCTTAAGATGTGTTTAGATGGCATAATGTGATTCCAACACATTCCTCAGATGCCTGAGCATATTTATCCTGGCCACTCTATGCTAATCACCTACATATTTACTATAGGCCCTCAGCCCAAACTATAGATACAACAATTCCAGCCTACATTTCTCCTGAAAGTAGACAAGGTCCTGTTAAAATAATGTTGACACACATGGTGCCTAAGTCTGACTGTAGTCAGCAAAACGTTCTAGAGACTAGTCAGCAAATATCCTGGAGACAGTATTCAGAAAATAAAAAAAATCCCTTTGGGTTAGTATTCAAGATTCAGCCTGAGCTTTGGAAAGAAGGCAAAGAAAACAAAGGGAACAAAGGAATAAAGGAAGCAACGAGGAAAGAAGACAAGAAAGAGAAAAAAAAAAAGAAAAAAAACCCAATAGAATAGAAAGGGAAAAAAAATTCTTCAGATGGAGAAAAGTGTCCTAGTCCTTTTCTGTCTCCAGAATTACTAATTTCAAAATCAGTTTTAAATTTATAGAAGCTTTGAAAACTCATTACTATTTTTGTCAGCCAGTGGCCTCCAATTTTGACTGTACTGATCTGACAGTGGGTGTGAAAGGGTGTGAAATTCTCTTTTGGAAGTCCCCCAAATTCCTGGCTTTCAGGGTCTTTCTGGCAGTAACTCAGGGCTGCATCCTTTTTAATCCCCAGTGCAGTTTACCCATATACCTCAGAGATATTGTACCTCAAAAATAAATGCTGGAGGATTTGCACCCAGAGGCATCTGGCACAAAATTAGATGTGCAGCAGCACAGGAGGAGAGACTGAGAGGAGCAAGAACAACTTGAGTGAGGGAAGAGGGTCAGAGGTAGGACCCCTCCCCAGTGGGGGGGGCAGAGGAGGGAGATTATCTGGTACAGAGACAGTTCTGGGGAAACTTGTTTTTTTACACACTTATTATATATGTTGCTGCCAACCTAAAGAGGATCTTTTGGTTTGAATGTTTTTATTTATCTATTACAGGCAGACCAAAATTCTACAAGTGGAAATTTCTGCTGTGGCCAATGCTGTAGTAAGTACTCTCAGGTTGATGGTTTGAGGAGAGTAGGTGCATCTATAGATAAATGTAAAGCTCTATACAGCCTTTTTACCCCTTCTTCACTGGGGCAGTCGTGTTGGCAGTAGTCTGATTGGCTATACCCTATAACCTAGCCCTCAATTTCTCCCAAGGAAGTGTTATTCCTACTGTGTAGTACACTTTTCTTCTGTTAGCTTACTCAGCTCCAGAATTTCTTCTTTGCCTAGAGCCTTTGACTGTGAATTCACACTCCTCTGCCCCCAAACAAAGTGTCATCTCAATAAATGTTTACACTCCATATACAGAGAAAATTATGTCTTGGTTACTGGTGAAACATTTCAGTATGTAAACAGTGTTCTCAAAATGTGTTGTCTTCCAAGAGCATAAATATGTGCTCTTTTCTTCCAACTCAGTCTGCTGGAATATCCACACAGAAAAATACCTTGTTATTGTGTAAAAAATTATTATCATACAAATAAACACATTTCTCTTTGTTATCAATAGCAAATATTCCTGTCTTAACATGTCTGTACACAAGGAGAGGATTTTAGCTTTCATTTCTACCATTTATGTTCTTTTCATGGTGCTTAACAGACTGATCTTATCTATCCTATCTATCTATCTATCTATCTATCTATCTATCTATCTATCTATCTATCTATCTATGTCCTCTTTTAGTTTTAGAAGAAACCAGGTATATGGTAAATTCCCTGACACCTGTACCCTGTAGGGAGCTTCTGCATCCCCTGAAATATGTCTTTAGGTGTGTCCTAAAGGATTTTCAGTCCCTGCTTCTTCCAACAAAACACCTTCTCTGGAAAATTAAGTGCTTGACATACTTCTCACCCAGCACTTGTTTTCACACCACTGTTAGAAGTGTTGCGATTTAGAGATTATTATTTTTTCCTACACATTAAATGCAAATATATACTGCAATAAAGATAAACACTTACTTTTCACCACAACACCTCCTGTTTTAATGCCACTCTTTTCAGCAATGCCACAGCTCATGTACTAGTGTGCCTAGTGTAAATTTAGTTAATGAATGGACTGCATTAGGTAGACACCCTGGAGTGTTCTGCTGCATTGAAGTCCATGAGGAATGCCTGGGGATAGTCTACC
Source organism: Promerops cafer (assembly GCA_013398275.1). Taxonomy (NCBI): domain Eukaryota; kingdom Metazoa; phylum Chordata; class Aves; order Passeriformes; family Nectariniidae; genus Promerops; species Promerops cafer. The sequence goes on from VZSE01014922.1 coordinate 7,011,369, forward strand.
CTCAGTCAAATTCACACATTTTCCTGCCTCTGAACTATTTAGAGACATATTACCTTCTCCATCAGATTCAGGCTACCAGATCACCATCTGCTCCCTATAAAAGTCATGGTGGACTCAATTTCATTTGGCTGGCAAATTCAAAACAACCTTGTTGGATTAATTCTGAATCTCTTATTAGTCTCTGTCAAAGTTTTATTATGACTTCAGTGTATCCTGGTTTCTCACACAGAGTTCCACTGAAGCTTCTTCCCAAACAGGTCTTCAGCATTAAAGTCACAATCTGTTCTACAATTAAGTTTTCCTTTGTCAGTCAAATGCTAAAACTCTTTTCCTCTGAATTCCAATTTTGGGGTTTGAATTCTATACACTTAATTTTTTTATGTTGCAATATCATATCTATACTCCTCCACTTGAATTAACTGAAAGCCTTTAAATGTAGCAAGGATACCCTGCTACATTGTTTTCATTTACTTCATTTTCTTTGAACCTTTGCTTACAGATAGAAAGTTAAGTATCATGTAAACCTCTCTAATTATCTTTTGTCTTTCCAAAGTGTTTCCATTTCAGCTGCAAAATACTTGGTTTTGCTGTTAGGATTATTTCTCTCACTATGCTTGCCCTCCTTGTAGTATTTGATGTCCAGCCATCTTTGCTTCTTCCTCTGACCCAATTCAAATTGCTCCTCATAAGAGGTGAGCTCCTCATAGGAGGTGATTTTAAAAGAGGCTGCTTCTCTCCATGACTCGCCATGTATGGGATCACAAAGCACTTTAAAGATGAAATTCCCGATATAGCAACAGTCGCTTAAACCTGACACACATGGTTTTGAAGTTTGGTCATTAATGTTCACTAATCCCACACTAGCTCATGTCTACAGAGTATCTAGAGAACAAGGGTTAACCTCTGCAATATCACATTGAGATTATTTCATTCGGGTCTGAAATGGGTTTTTTAACACATGAATTGTGTTAAAAGAGGCTGCTTTGGGTATCAGCTTCAGGAAGTAATTATGAGGCTGGCCGTCAATGAGATAAAAATAGTTGCAGACAGCTTTTTTATATGCAGGCAAAAGTCAATTTACGTGAACAAGCAGATTAAACATCATAATTTTGCACAGGCTATGAGCAGGAGCGCTGCCGTTTTATCACAACAGAAACCGGGAAGAGCAGGCCTTAGGAGTCAACTGATCCAAAACCACTTTGGGCGATCCATTTGAAGCCAAAGTTACATGATGTCCCATTCCTGAATGGTGGTATTTTTCTGTGTTTGTTTACTTAAACAAATAATTGCCAAATTTGAGCCTTGCCAGAGAACAGCATGCAAAACCCCTCCCAAACCCAGCTCCACAGGGCAGGATAGATTTTGATCTATCACCATATCCCAACAGTCAGTGATGTTCTTGTAACACACTCCCTTCTTTCTAGTCTTGGTTTGATGTTTTCCAAGGCACTCATAGCATTTGGATCCTTTTTGGAACCACAGGGCATTTAATGTACCAACCACAGGGATATTTTTCGTTATGAATTTCCCTGCCCATTTATAGAATATATATGCTGTCTCTTCTTGTAGTGTTAACAGGCTTCCTCAATAAATTAAAAAAATAAATGTAGAAAAACAAAGCATATCCTTCAATGACTTAATAAGACTTTGCATCATCATCAGCATTATTATTATTATTATTAAAGTACCTAGGCAACAGAATAATAAAATTACACTGATGTGAGCAATTCACACAGCTTTGATTAAAGATGTGTCAGCACTTTCCTACATGAATCCTTCTTTTTTGGTGGAATGAGAAGGAGTAGAAAAGAGATAAAAATCGCCTGCTGTAATTCTTTGTGGGCTGCTCCATAGCAGATGATGTTTTAACAGAGGAGTAGCTTTTTATTAATCTAGCTTTACAGAATAAATTAGCCTGAAACATTTATGATCCTTATTTTTAGGACTGTCTTTACATTTAATTTGCAGGCCCCAGTGACTGCCTGACAGGTCAGTTAGTTTGGGGGCTGTAGGTCTGAGGGCACGTTTACTGATGGCCTGTGTGAAGTCATGGAAACCAGCATGATTTAGAGGTGATAGCAGGGTTTGCCCACAGCCATGTTCACTCGTATCCATCTGAATCCAGGACAGAATAAATCCTTCAGAGCAGAGTCTGTCAGTTTAAACCACTGGTGCTCTTATACAGGTATAACAAAAACCAGTATAGGTGGAAGGTAAAGTCTGAAGTGGGTTCTGAGCTACACCATCCATCTTCAGGTGCCTGACTTATCTCCCCTGTTGTCTAAGAAGTTGGTAATTTGCTTTAGTAGAACAGCTCAGACACCCAGACTTCCCAATACAAGCAAGAACGAGATCAGACACCTCCTGAGGGCAATTCAGGGCTCCTACATGCTAAGCCAGGAGTTTGCTTGAGCTTCTGGATAGGAAATGGTTCCAGTGTGGGGAGGAGGAGGCCTTATTCCAGGCCAAAAAAAACAAAAAAAAAAAAGGCAGCAAAAGCTCTAGAGCATCAACTCCTCTTCTAAGAGTAGCGAAGGGGAAAAAAAAAAAAAAAAACAAAACAAACACAAACCCCAGAACAATAACAAAACATCCTCAAGAAAATTCTCCATCCATTTTTTGTATGGTAGTCTAATAGTTAAAGTACACTCCTAGGAATGGAGGGTCCCAGACCCTCTTCAATTTGAGGGGCTTCAGGCTTTCTTCTCCCACCTCCCCCAGGCATGATCTGATCACCAGCCTCCAAAGCAAGCTGATGGCTTGTACATCTCCTGTCCACATGGCCCAGATGGCTCATCCAAAATGGCACATGAAATGAGCAAACAAGAGAGACTGTGACTTTGTAACCATGTGGGTGAGTTGTGGAATCCCTGGAAGTGTTCAAGGAGAGGCTGGATGGGTTTTTGAACAACCTGGTCTGGTGGAAGATGTCCCTGCCCATGACAGTGGGATGGGACATAGATGATCTTTATGGTTCCTTCCAACCTAAACCATCCTATGATTCTCTGAAGTGTGCTGTTGGGAGAAGAAAAATGTGATTTGGGCTCGTTATGTTCTGACCCTACTTTTTCTGGGTAGTCTGTCAATAAAACCCATGAATAATCTGGGCTGTGAGTTAGTTAATCTTGTTGATTGACAAGCCCAGTTAAATGTTCATGTAGTAAAATATATTGCAAGGTAAGTAAGGGTACCACTGGTCTATCTCTTAGCATTTAGCATTTATATTAACTCCAAGTGGTAACAGAAAATAGCCTGTGTCTATGCCAGTAAATTAAACAATCCCACAGAGCATTGCTGGACACCAGAAGCCATCATCTCTATCATTTGATTATGGAACAACTCCTGGCACAGTTCTGGCCTGTGACAAGTAAAACATTCTGAGATTTAGTAGAGCCCACTGCCTGCTTGCAATAAGCAGCCTGGATGCAACCACCCCGTCTTTTAGAATGGAAAAGAGTTTAATAACAGGGGATCCATGCCAGAGAATGGTTGTAGGCAGGATTTTAGTGCTACAGATGTTTTCAGCAAGAGTTTCAGTGTGCAAGGCACTGTACAAACAATTATTAGGTTGTCTCTGAAGAGACAGAGACTCTGTTCTTAAACAGGCTCCAGTACAGCTGTGTTCTAATACCTCTTAGTTTACAGATGGCTCTTCAAAATAAATTTTATGTGCTGGATTGCAGCAATTTTCTGTGCCTGTGAAACAGTCACACAATAAAGAGAGCTGATGAAAAAGAGATCATTGCAATGTGTCCTTTTAAAAAGAAAAGGGTGGAAACTCAAGATGAACAGATATTGCCTTGGATGAGCAGATATTGCCTTGGAAGGACACAATTGCAGAGGCTGCCCCACATGCAATGCTGCCAGTAAGGATGGACAGCTTAAAACCACAGTCTGAATTACTCTTCTGTACTGTGCAGTGTGTTATTACACATGCAACAGAGCTTGTGGGCAACACTGAGGAATCAAGGAAGTATTTTAAGCAGTGGTTTTCACAATTTATGGCTGTGACAGATACAAAGCTAATGAACAACACAGGGAAAGTGACCTTGTTAACTCTTTCACAGATACTTATCCAAGCCCTTTTTAGTGGAGCGAGGAGTCTTTTCCCTAAGCTTCTATGAAAATTTGAGGTGAAAAATTTCTTAGGGGTAACAACAAAAAAGTACTTATTTCTACCTTGTATATAAGAAGGAAAATATTAACACATATTTAAAGTTCAGGAGTGGAGTCTCAGTAAGGAACAGAAGGCAGTAGTTTCGAAAATCCAGGTACCTACACTTACTTTGGCAGGTAATTGAATATCCGGATTTTCAAGAGGTTTTTCATTGGCCTGCAGGGCCAAAATCTGATTTATGGAGCAGATGATTTGGTCCATCACAGCTTCCCAGATGACTCTGGAGATCTCAAGGAATCCCATGGCTCAGAGACTACAGGCAGAATCACTCAGCTTAGCAGTGAAAAAACATTGTACAGCTCCTTCTATAGAGGGCCACTGAATACATAAATAATTGGATATACAAGTGGAGGGAGGGATGAGAAAGAGCATCGTGCTTGGGAGCTGGCAAGGAAGGCTCTGTAAGTTATGCAGGGACTGCCACAGTGTGGGGTTACCTGACACAGACATCAGAGATGTCTCAAATCCAGTTTCTTGTATGAACCCAACCACATGTTGCATTTCAAGAGAGTAAAATACACAACTGCTGTATTCTTCCAAGCTGCATAACATGGGAAGCAGAAAGCACACAACAATACAGGTGGGTTTTTTCCATTGGCTTGTAGTATTAGTCCCAGTTGAGTAACTAGCAGGTCAGCTGCTCACTTTTAGCACCCATTAGTAGCTTCATTATAGTATTTTCATCTGAAAAACAATTGTTTTCAGCAACAGACATTGGTCTGGTCTCCTTAATATCAGTAGCAAGCATAGAGTTCGTGGATTTAAAACTGCCTCTCTGAATGCGGCAAACGATGCCCAGCATACCTCCCTAAATGAAAAAGATGAATGTCCTGAAGCATATGACAGACTCATTTCCCATGCTGGGAAGATGCAATCTTCACTCAAAGAGGAAGAGGATTTTGTTTTCTTTGTTATTGTTCCAAGTGACATAGTAACATCTCCCTGAAAGCAGACAGTAATTGCGACTGATACGTATCAGGGTAAGTAACTTTATACAACAGGATTTGACACAGCACATAGGGAACTCAGTCATTTTGTTAAAAGTTGAGTGGTTACCAAAAATGCATACAATAATTTAAGGACAGGATTCTTGTCTGGCTCTATGTCCTTCCAGATAACTGTGTTACAGAACAGTTAGTTGCACTCAGAACTGTGCATACTGTGGACTTTTTAATTCTTTGTGATTCAAAGGCTGAACTTTAAAGTTGCACAGTTGTCTCACATCAACCCCAAATATATTTGCCTGTGTAATTGCTTAATAAAATCAAATAACTAAGTATCACTGGGAGGAGAGGTGTTGTACAACTAAGACATCTTGTTCTACTTGAAACAAAACTTCTTACTTAATTTTACAAATATTTTACCTACATTTTATTTTATGTTCTCAGTTTTACATTTTTTTCCAATTTTCTAATTTTCATTTGTTTTAAACTGAAAAATTCAAATGTGTCAATCTTGTCTAAATTGCTTTGTTTTCTTGTTCAGCTGGAACTAATCCACAGATTTAAGTTTAATTTTAAAATAATTTCTGTAACTCTGCAGCAAATTATATTTTGGGGGGTCAGGTGCACAAGTCATCCTGTGCAGTCCCATCTGTGTCCCTGAGGGCTTTGGAGATGGCATGGCTTTACAGGGTGTGAGACAGCTGAGAGGTGGGAAGGGCTTGGAGCAGCTGGTAGCTCCCTGTTGGTGCCTGGTCTGTGAAGCAGCAACCCCCAGGTCCCACCATGGTGTGCTGCAGCCCTCAGGATTTCTCTCCCCACGGTGAGAGCAGCTGGCCAGGCTCATCCCTGGTGTAGTGTTTGGGCAGATTCCTGTTTCTGAGGAAAGAGCATGATGGTACAAGTCTCTTCCTTCTCGTGACCATTGTTTTTATAAATGCCTACATTTCGCAATGAATTCTGAATTATCTTCTAAAATTATACATGGCATCTCTGACCTGGCACTGATGTCAGCATGGCACATGTTTACCACGGGAACCTGAAGAACACTCTGAACTTCGGCAAGGGAAAATCACCTAATTTCACTGTTAATGTCAAACCTGCAGCAGTAGCGTGGTTTCTGAAGGTGGCAGCCAGCCTCCCTGTCTCCTGCAAGCTTGGATGCAGCTCTCCAAGATTCACCAGAACCTAATCACCTGGGACAATCCAAGGAGGATCCACCAGGACCCAGTCACCTAGGACAATCCAAGGAGGATCCAAATATCCCAAGCTTTTCTTTGCAGTCCGTCACTCGGCCCACCTACTGCCTGAAACTCCCTGGGGACAGAGGAGGCAAGCCCAGACCTTCCTGTGCTTTTTCCTCCTGTCACTCTTCCTGAACCTGCAGGAAAATACTGAGTTTAAAAACTCAAATATATTTCAATGCTCACCTACAACAAAATTAACTCTGTTGTCACAAGCCTAGAGCAGGCTTCAAAGAGGACTTCAGTAGTCTCCACACAGAAATGACATCCTTTGAAATAAAAACATAAAAACCACCTTAGGTAGTAATTTTGATATTTGACAACCATTTCAGTCATCTGTTCTGCATTCTTTTTTTATGTCAAGAAGTATATAGTCCTGACAGACAGTGATGGTTCCTGAGACAAACTGGTCCCTCGAGTATTTCATGCATTGGTCTGTGATTCTGTCTGACTTCTGGAACATTCAAAAGACTTAAATGAATGGGAAAAATGCTGTTTTGACATTCGCTTTTAACCTATTTCCTTGAAACAATAAATTTTTTTAAGGGTGGAGATGGACTCCTTTGTTCTCTGTTTTTGCAGCACCTGTTTCAATGCTGCTACATACATGAGGTGGCTCCACTTACTACTGGTCTCATTTACTATTAGAGTTTGTGTTTGATGATGATCTTTCAGTGCATTTAACATGCCTTGATATGGACTACACTATTCTATTATCATTTACTACTCCACCCATTCAGTAATAGCATATTATCTCATTCAAATAGGACTTTCTCAACAAAAAGGTGCCAAAATTTTAATGCAGAAATAGGGGATTAACCACATGAAGGAGAAAACAAGGTGTAGAGCACCAAAAGATCATTATAGATAATTTTAGGACTGCCAGAACTGAAGAACTTCATAATAATAGTAGGTAGAGACACTCACACTTTCATTTTGTGCTGTCACTCGTGTAGAAACAAGGAATATGTAACTAAATATAGTAAATAAACCTTGAGTAGGTTCCCAGCCGTGAAAGCTGACAAACACCTCCATCTCCTTACACAAGTTACATGTTTTTGTTCTTCACCAGAACAGATATGTAATGGTCAAAATCATGAACAAAAAGGAAGAAAATAATGAAACAAACTTGTAGGTTTCATGCTCTGACAAATTTGTAAATTCTAGTTTTTAAGGACGCAAGAGTCTAGCTGCAATCACATGAACACCACAGGACCTCTCTTGACTAATTTCTGCTTGATGTCCAGTTGTGGAAGTAGAGCTGATCACAACCGTTTTAAAAATGCTTTATCGTTATTTGCAAATCACTTAAAAGTTCCCAGGAGTATTTGTCTAAATAGAAGAAAATCAAAGCTACTGCTAGATCAGCTCTTTTTTTGTAATGTTCTTGAAGCAGCTCATTTACCTGCAGCAGTCCTTCGAATACAGGAGGATAAAACTATGAAGCTGTGTCAAAGAGGGTTTGCAAGAAGATGGAAGAGGGACTTTTCACAAGGGCTTGCAGTGATAGGACAAGGGGCAAAATCTTCTAGCTGAAGAAGGGCAGGTTTAGATTAGATATGAAGAGGAAATGCTGTACTATGAGGATGGTGAGGGACTGGAACAGCCTGCCCAGAGAGGTTGTGGACTCCCCATTCCTGGAAGTGTTCAGGACCAGACTGCATGGGACTCTGAATTACCCGGTCTGATGGAAGATTCCCTGCTCATGACACTGGGGTTAGAACTAGATGATTTTTAAGGTTTCTTCCAACCCAAACCATTCAATGATTCTATGATTCTATATCTCCTATTTTAATTAAAAGCTTCCTAATGATGGACTATCCACAACAATCTTAGGAAGCTTTTTCTCTTATTGAATTACCATCACTGTTAGAAATGTGTTCATTATTTTCAGTTTTAAATTTGTCTGGCTTCAACATTCAGGCTTCAAATCCCATTAAACATTTGAATGCTGGATTGAAAAGCCCTTTGTTTTCAAATAACTGCTCCTCATGTTCATCACTACCAGTATGTATGTGATCAATCCATAATGTAACCTTCCATGTATAAACAGATGAAATGTGCAAGACATAAAATGTGCTCAATATCTACTGATCACCCATTGTTAAAAGGGGTTAAAAAAAAAAAAAAACAACTGAACACAAATACATCCATAACTTCACTAAGTCCTGTGCTCCATTGCTTGGTAGTTTGCCAAGAATGTGTTAACATACCTGTTTCCGTATGGGCAATAACTCCTGTGATGGGAGTGTTTGAAATGTCCTGACAGGAAAGCTTGAACTGCAGCCAAAGGAAGCTTTCACTTCCAAAAGGCTGGGATTTGTGAGCTCCTGTGGTGGATTTAGTTACACACGGTGAGCCGTTCAGGCTTGTCACCCATCAGATAACGAAAGCAAATGAGGAGTCCAATCAGCACTGGGGCCAACCTCCAACATTCGGAAAAGTATCCAAACTCCATCCAAATTTCTGATGGGATTGGAGGCAGCAGGTAGGGCCACAGCAAGGGTGTCAATTGGAGGCCCATTTCTAAATTAGACTTTTTGAAGCTACCAGGAAATGCAAATAGGCACAAAGCAAAGTACGTGATTCGCGTTACAGTCAACATTTGCATAACACAGTTACGCACATCTGTGTGGATGGGTGTAGAGCAAGCACAGCTAATAGTCTGTAATTATGCCTTGGAAAAGACATACTCCAAGGAATTTCCAAAGAGTCTGACCTGGCAGAAAATGCAGTCCCAGGAGATCTGCGGCAGTTTGCTGAGGAAAATCCCAACATACAGTGAAGCTGCATGGGTAAGAACTGGGTCGGTCAGATAAATCTGATGGGACTCTGCTTTTTCCCTGATTGAACATATGTACAATAACCCCTTGGCACACGTACACATTTTAAATTTGCCTTCCTCAGATATGCCCATATGCAAAAATTACTTTCAAAAATGTCTCTGCCAGTAAAAATCAGCTGCTTAAGTATTCCTGGAAAGTAAAGTGCCATAATCCTTAAACAAAAGGGAATTGGAAAAAAAAAAAAAAAAAAAAAAAAAAAACTGGACCTGGCAATTGCCACCTTTACAAAAAATGCTGAGATACACTCACAAAAAAATCCAAATTTTGTTTGGTCTCTAGACATGAAAACAAAAGCTGATTCTCTTTACAACATGAAAACAAAAGCTGATTCTCTGCTTATATATATCTACTTTTTGCAAGGGTATGTGGTGATAGACAAGGGGTAATAGTTTCAAAGTGAAACAGAGGATTTAGATTAGATATGAGGAAGAAATTCTTTACCCAGAGGTGTTGAGGCACTCGAACAGGCTGCCCAGAGTAGTTGTGGATACCCCACCCCTAGAAGAGTTCAAGGCCAGTCTGAATGGGGCTTTCAACAACCTGGTCCAGTAGAAGAAGTTGCTGCCTATGGCAGGGAAGTTGGAACTAGATGGTCTTTAAGATACTTTCCAACACAAACCTATCTGTGGTTCTATACTGTTTCTTAAAAGAATGATAATACCCATTTAATAAAGCTGTAGTAAAATATTCTGCCACTGATGTGGCTGCTCTGTAAATGCCTGTCACTATTGACTTCTGTTTCACCTCTGCACAAGTCCTTGGCTTATAAAAGAATTTAAAAATACACAGAATTTTTCACTTCCTGCTTATAGTGAACTAGGTTCTTTATTAGAATAAGAAAATAGAATCACCCTTAAATCTGGAGGCTTTTTTTTATTTTTACTCCATTTTATAATTTTGATGTAGAATAATTCCCAGTCTCTTTCTGTGTCCTGAGTTACCCCTATCGATGTCTTTCTCTCATGCTTGCCAGATAGCCAGGTTTTACTTCCATCAGAACTTATGATTTCTCAAGCCTTCTTCATTTTGACAGGATTTTGTTTAAATCTGTGGACCTTTTCCTGGATATTTCATCCCAGATACCAGTGAATTTCATGTGATGCAATAGACATCAATTCTTCTATATCTGAGAATAAGTGGCTGTTTTCATATTTTTCACCTTGGGAATTATAGGCATTAAGATATCTCTAAGGTAGGTAAACACAGTGACCAGGCAGAGGAAGCAAGGAGATTGTTTTACACTTGGTTGTGTAGCAACGTTTCAGGAAATGAGAGAGAAGATACAGACACACACAAACCACCCCACAATCCACGATGTGCATGATTGGCTGATGTAGGAGGGAGAGCTCAGCTCTCTGAAGGATGGAGTGTGAAGTGGGGGGCTGGAGACCAGGAATCTGATTCACGGATCAGAAGCAGCTGTCTTCATTATCTCTGTGCTCCTGCTTTACTGCAACTGGCTCCAAGGAAGTCACAACTTCTATATGCCAAAATGACTGATGAGAAAAGACCCCATCTCCCTCTCCACCATACAAATGGGTTGAAGTAATTTGCAGTGTGCCAACAGCTAATGAGGAGAGAAAACTGTCTTGAACCATTAAATGACAATATTATGGCTGACTTTATAAAATCTGAGTTTTGAGTTGAAAAAAGCCGAATGCAATCATCATTGGTGTATCTGCCCTTGTCTGGGAAATGTCACATTTTAGTTCAGCAGTAATTGTCTCTCTGTTATTTTTTTTTTCTTTTCCAGAACAGACAAAAAATATTTTTCCAATGCTCTAGATGTTACAGAGAGATTTTTCCAGATTGTCCTCACAAGAACTACCAGGACCCCCTTCTTTTGTTTTTTAATTCTGTCATCTGTATCATTATTTTCTGCTTTTTGCTCTGCCCCAGATTTACAGTGTTGCCAAACTTGTGTATGTCTGCAAAATATTCCTGTCTGGCGAAGACTGAGTTACTTACACTATTTTTCTGTTAAAACTCATTCAGTTTGCGCAGAACAGTGACTGTGGAAATAAGCATCCTTTTGTTTAACGAGTCAGCATTAGGCCTTTATATATTTAGTTGCTCTGTGTTTGAAGATAATGAAAGAAAAGTGTATCATGACAGACGATCTTGACTTCCTTAGGGATAGGGGGCTCTGAAAGATTAATTTGATACAGAGTACAACATTCATTACAGAATGAACTGCACCTTTTTAGACTTTGACTTGGCAAAGTTGGAGGAATTAATTTATTTTTAATCCTTATTATATGTCTCAGACATCTAGCATTGAATGCCACTTCCTTCCCATGAGAGCTGCACAGGAATAATTAAACATGCCAGAAAATACGCAGAAATACGTACACAATTTCACTGAAAACAAATGGAGTAACAGTTGTTTTTACCCTTAATATAGTCTCTTGCTTCATGATGTGATAAGGTGACATGATGCTTCCTCACTGTGTTTCTGTCTTTGTGGAGTTAATTGGTTTTAGTATGGATCCTGTGTATCAACAATATCTTTAGCGGATGACCCTGTAACCAAATGGAATTTGTTGTTATTGCGAAGCCTACCTTTTTCATATTAAACACATTTTCTGCAAGCTCAGGTGAGCTTCAGCATGAGGAAGAGTTCCCAGAATGGAGTGCAGAGCACCAGATGAAAATACACAAGGAGCTTTGGGCATCTCTGGTACATTGGACACATAGAACTAGAAGAAGCCATTTGCAAAGAAGGTAGCCCATTGCCTGGAAAGGTTTGTCAGCACATTGCAAGTTGGCGTGAAACTGTGATTCACCTTCATTAGCTTGTGCCCAGAGGGGAACCCAGCATTGCTGAACCACAGTGGTGTTATCCTTGTAGGGATATGTGTCTGCATTGCACAAAGGTGTGACTTGCTAGACTAGAAACCACAGGCTATGACAGGCCAAACTCTCAGGTTATATCTCATTCTAATCAAAAGTATGATGGAAGTGCATGCAGACATACCCAACCAAGCTTTCAACACCTCCATTTGCCTTCAGAATAAGATCCAGCCCAAATTCTGTGGGATTTGGATAGACCTTCCCTCCAAAGTCTCAAGAGCAAGACCTCTCCTGCAAAATTTACAGTGGGAGGAGCAATGCCTCTTTCCTGGAAAGTCTCCAGCCAGAATGTGTAGACTCTTAAGATCACAGATAGGCTCATAGATGCAAATATGAAGCTCTCAAAACTGTGATACTGCTCCTAATAAGTTCAGACTCACCTCTAATTCAGATGAAAGCTTCACCTTAGGGTGTTTATCCAGATTACATTCCAGTGACAGTTATTCAATGTCATAAGAGTTTTACATTTACTTTTTTACATTAAAAAGGAGCAAATATCTCTTTTGCATATACTTTTATGTTAGAAAGACTCTTCAAGATAACACTGCTAACTATTGTAGCACCAGTTCAAAGCCCAGCTGACAGCCTACATACAAACACTGAAAATCTCTAATCTTTTGAAAATAAATGGCAAACAGACAAGGCAAACACAGTTGTGGGAGTAGAGCATAGCAAAGATGTGACCTGCAGGGCCATGTTGGACAGGAACAGAAAGGGTGAGACTCTAGGAACAAAGTCCATTGAAGTCAAAGGGTTTGGACACAGCGCTCCATGATATTAGGATTATAGTCCAGACGGATCTAGCAAAAATGGGGTGTCCAATATTTACTTCACTCTTTCAAAGCTGAGAAGCATAATGGCTTTAGAGTTTCTTTGTTCTTCATTTGTTCTGTTTAGGCAAACCAGAAGGTATGTCAGCAGATGACAGTAAGAGAGACAGCAAGCAGTTGGTGTACACCAGTGGGTGCAAGTCAATGTATTTCTGTTGATTTCAACTTTGCTACCCAAAACTGTATGTCCCAAGATTCTCAGTCAGCGAGTCCATAACACCAGCAAATCAGGTGTTATGAACTTTCAGGTTTCAGTGTTACCAACTGAAAATGATAACTCCTTCAGCTTCAAGGGTATTTAAGGGCCTTTTACCTAACTACTTATATTTGAGGTTTTAGGATTTATTTGAGTTATATTGTCAAGCTCTTTTCCCCAAACCAAAGAAACAACCATAGAAAACCCCAAACCAAAAACCTAAACCATATTTAGAAATGTGAGATTCTTACCTCCTGCAGAATTTCAGCATCCTGGTCATGAAGAGAAAATTGAAATGTCACAAAATGGACAAATGGCAGCTGTCCTGGTGAGACAGGGGAGTACAGTAAAGCAGTAACAGCAGTGGAAGGTTCTACATTGAGTAGAAATAGAGCATGAAGATCACAGGTTTGGTTTTGGCACCAGGAGATGTTTAGGAGTTCTCTGATGTCCTAAGGCTGAATCAGCTGCCCATGTGAGTAACCAAGTTCTTCTTCCCAAATACCTTCCTTAATCCTCTTCCTTTGTTGAAACATTTTATTTGGTGCAAGTTTTTCAAGAAAACTGGAGAAAACTTCACATGTAATTTAGAGATTTTTGCTTTTCCTGTTTTTTTTTGCCAGGAAACAAGGTTTATGCTAACTGTTTGAATGCATTTTGATGATAATTCTATGATTCTATGATTTTGTCCAGCTTCACCCAAATCTGATAGTAGGGTAGAATACTTAATGGAAATTATTTTTAACAAGAGGCCTGTACAAAACATATATTGAGGTTGCATGTAGCTTGGAAAGCCACTTTTTCAGTCCACCACCTTCAGAGGAACACGGTGTTTATTTCAGCTTGTTTTTAAAGTGTTGGCTGCTCAGTTACCCATGCAGATCTTGATGATTCGTAACATCTGTTGTCTTTTCCAGAAAAAAAAATGAAATGGAGAAAAAGTACCATGGCTCAATCAAAGGCTACTTCATTGGTCTGCTACTTGTGGAACTTTGAACTACCATCTTCCACATGTTACAATCAGCAGAATGCTAAAATGTCCAACTGTGAGACATGACTTTTCTCCTAACTGCTTGAGTTCACTTGTAGAATGAAAGGGCAAAATTAGCATCTTCATGAGCCTTCTGAGACCTAAGATACATAGACAATAGAAAAGATCATTGCATGGTAGCAGAAACGAAGTATTTGTGTACTCAGAGATCACTGTATTCTAGAGTGGAGCAATTTCACTCGGGATCAGGTGCCCCAGGCTATGTGGTTGCTGTGTAAAAAGCAACTCCACACCTTATGAAGGCATGTAACCTTATATGACAAATGGGAAATTATTACACAATAATTATATGCTCTTGCATGATCTGATTGGTAGTACCTATCATCCCAAAGTATATCTTCTAAGATTGCTATCAGGTGGCTCACACTGGAACAGTCCCTCCAATAGTGCTCTCCCTTTAAAACCTGCAATGTGAGGGTTTTCACTGGCCCTCCTCCATAGACTCTCTTTGAAGGATCTCAAAGCCCCTGCAGAAGACCCTAATGCCTGCAAGTTGACTATGAACTGAGTGCAAAGGACACAACTGAGGTTTCAAAGATCTATCTCCATATCTTCTCTTTCTAACATTGAAAAAAATACTTCTGTTTGAGCTTTCTCAGCTAGATCTGTCCTCCAGGACAGAGAATTATCTTTTATTACATGATATTTCTAATACCTAGAACGACACTGTCCTAAACTCAATTATACACACAATTCTGGTTGTGCTATGGAAAAGGAATAGTAACAAACTCACTGCTATTTGGAGCTGCACCATTTTATGTCAGAGGGGCTCATCATCACTATCCGATTAAAGTGGGTTGCTGTTAATCAGAGGCAATGAAGTTGTTGAGGGAGTAGTGCTGACATGGGGAAAGAAAGAGATTAAATATCATTAGCCATTCTGTTATGATATCAGAACAGGTTCTCTGCCTAAGCCAGGTTAACTCCCACTTTCCCATTGATGCACTGGAGGATATTTTCTAAAGGATTCAGCCATATGGCTTTCATTCACTACATTCTTCCTCCTTGTGTGAGCACTTTTCTTACCAGTGTGATATATCTAGTCAAGACATGCAGACTCAACTGGCACATTTTTCACATGCAAAATCTATTTCAAAATACTTCAAAGTATTTTGAATTCTTATTAATTTCATGAGTGAGGGTTTGATGATTTTTTTTCATTTAATGAGCTAGGCTTAGTCTGATCTTCTAAAGGTCAAGGAAGGAGTGACATTTGGGGCATTTGCCCTTATTACATCCTAGAATTTTATTAGAGAGATCCTCTAAGAAACATAGACTTCAGCTCAAAGGATCCAGCTAGGGTCAGGGCCCCATTGTGCTGGACACCATATACACAGAGCAGTTACAGTTCTCATCCTTCAGAAATTACAATGGAGTACCAAAAAACAAAAAAGATCATGGAAGGGAAGAGGTTCAATACAGTAAGGAGTATTGGAGTATTTTGTAGTCATATAGCACCTCAGAGGCCTAATCCAAACCAATTCAATGTATTGAATGAAAGAGAGCTCACTCAGTTCTCCCCACCTGCCACAATGGGGTGGCTTTTCTCAAACCTAAACCAACTCTGTGCCACTTGTCAGTGGCAGAGCAGGGAATAGCTGGGTGTCACTGTTGGTACTGTGTTTGCAGGAGGGCTCGAGGGCAAACCACTGTCTTCTTCAGATTGTTGTTTTGATAAAGAACATCACTTACCCATTACATCTGTGCTTCTTGTTCTTGGTAGTTAACAACACATAATCCAATTATTTTATACGTAAGCATCTGAGTATGCACATATACTATGCATTTAATGGAATAGGTATTACATTTGACAGAGTCACATGTGATCTTTAAGTTCCTATTTGCTCAGTTCCTACATTATTCCTTTTTTTGCAATCTGTATTGGATCTTTTGTTAAAAGAGCATTATGGTTGTGAGCAATAAAATTCACCAAGGAGATCAAGCTGGCAATAAATAAGAAGCCAGGACTGGAGCTGAAGACAGTGATTAATTTTCACAATGTAATGAAATGGCATTGAATTGAAGGAGCCTGTAAATACATTCTGAGAGTTTTCCAGCCTCCATACTTTGTGATTTCCCTTCTAATTTTTCAGAATACTTTCTAAATACTGAGGTGTGTCCTTCCAGTGTTTGCATCCTCTCATCTTTTATTGCCTGAGGTCCAGAAGGGATTTTTTACTGTTATTCATCAGATATTGGCATCTAATGAATACTATGAACACAAATGTACAAATCTTCACTGAAATCAAGTTAACTTCTCTAAAGCCAGAGAAGTTCTGGTGATTTACATCAGTTGATAATCAGAGACTTTGAGTTCCTGTGTATTTCATGTCATCAAGAAGCTGTGGCAGCCCTTTCTGGATACATGGCTGGTCCAGATACCTTCATGTCACAATGTGGTGCAATGCTGTTTTCCTCACACTCAGCAAGTGGCTTTACAGAACACAAATTTTCCCTATTCACCCTTCAAGAACTGGATTGCATGCAAGATCAAAACATATTAAGCTTTAAAACCCCTCAAATTTCTATTTTGTAGGGTAAGAGTCCACTCTTACATAAGAGTGGGGTGTGTAAGGATACCAAAATTAAATCCAGAGCAGCATAATTAATCTTTCACTGCACCCCATTCTTTACCAGGCAGCACCATTTTATTTTTAACAGTTTTAGGCAAGAGAGAAATCTAATAATAGGTTCTACAAGAAGTGCTGGAATGTGGACTCCCTCCACATTCTCCACCTTTGTGCTCCACCTTTGGTACTTCAAACAGCCATGATGCCTTTAAAACACTCTGTCCCACTAGGCAGAGATTGACTTATTACTCCTACAAATTGTGCACATGCGTTAGCATATGTGAAAACATGCCCTTGCCACTATTAATTCATCTGCCCTTCGCGTTCCACTCCTGCATCACCCACTCACTTTTCAGATTAAAAGTGCTTTGGGGGAAGGGAAAATATTATCTCTCAGGGGCAGATTGATGGGGGAAGGAGCCAAAGGATGCTTCAGCCTCACCCCAGACTGCCTGGGGGAAAGACCATGTCTGTTCTAGCCTTGCGGCGGAAAACTACTCCCACCTTCCCTATCTAACCCTTCTGTTTTATGTATCTGTATGGCCTGTTCTAGTGATGGAGATCTGGCACCTGAATGTTAACTGTTATAATTACTCCTTTTTTTCAAACATTTTCGCTTTCTTTGGGGGAAGGAGTATTTAGTAGCCAGAAATAATTACAGAACTGGTTCTGAAAATATTTATAGTTCTAGCTATGGCCTATGCTGTCACAGGAGATTTTTATGACACTTCCTTGGCTAAGCCAAAGGCTGTGAGGCAATTAGGGCTCTTGACCAAGCAGATAACATCCTGAATTTGTGTTTTTGTTTGTTCCATATTGCTGAGAGTCATCACTTAGAACAGTAAGGAGATTCAAAGGTTACAGCAGTGATGATGATCTTTTTAGGTAAAACAGCAGTCATTTCAAAGGTGTCACTCTTGGAAAAAAAACACATAATCTCTAAAAAGTATTTCATATATTTTCAGCAGCTGGAATTCTTTAAAATGCAGCATGAGCATTTGGGTCTGTATCTTTCATCAGTGGAGCTGTGCCATTGGACATGGGACCCTTCTCACAAGGATTAAGAGGATCATGACCTGCCATCCAGCCAGGGAAAATGCTCATGGAGAGCATGTCACTCCATTAAAACAGACTGACCAGATCAGACCAGAGACATTCTGTCAGAAATGACCAGCACCAAAGATGCTTTAGAAATTCTTTCACTCCCTGGTGCCCCCACAAGCATTTTGGTACACCAAGAAAATAACTGAAACTGTCTTTGGTAGACAAAGCCAGGATGGCACAGAACTGCTGTGAAATATATGCCACATAACATAAAATTCCAATAAAATTTCTTATCTCCTAATTCTATACAAGCTTGACATTTAGACATTGTTTCCCAACAGTTACACTAAAACCTTCACAGCTTTTAAAAGCATTCCTACCTACTACCTAGCACTATTAATTTGTGCTGGAATCTCCATAGGTTTGGATTTTTCTTCTTGAGTGAAATTTTGAGCTTTTGATTTAGTTTGGCACCACAAAAGTGAGTATTTGAGTTAAATAAATGCCCCAAGATACAAATTCAGAATCAAGTCAACACGGCATAATAAGTTCTCAAATGTCAGTTGAACTACAGTGACTGCCCACATACTCCACCACAGCCTTGGGCAAAGGTGCAGCAACTTGTTAAAACAGAAGTTTAACTGTACAATCTGAGCCCACAAAAAGCCTTCAGAGGAGAACAACAGTTGGAGACAAGAGTACCAACACAAACCTCTGAGTGATTAGTTTGTGGAGGTAATGTGATTTTAACAGAGAAATGACATCCCCTCCAGACTCTTTCATTATTTTTCCCAGAAGAGGATTATTTTAAGGTGGATTGAAAAATGGGACATAGAACCATAAATATATTCTTTTTACCATCAACTTTATTGTTACCTTATAATTGTCTACACCTATAGATACTGCTGTGTATGCTGTACATAAACAAGCAAAAAAAAAAAAAAAAAAAAAGCCACAGTCCTTCCTCTGAACCACACACAGCTTAATGTGAAGAACAGCAACCAATCCCAAAATGCATCTTTTCTGGCAAGCAGTGGGTAAATATGTTACAGAAAAAAGAGGAAAACAGAAATCATGAACAGAGGTGCCAAATTCCAGTGCGAGACTCCTTTCTGTATTTGAGACTCTCCTGATCAAGGCAGACCATCTGCAAACAGGCAAGGCAGAGATGGCTCTCTGGAAGGTTTGGAGGGGGATATTTAGCTCTACAGTGATGGAGAGGTGAGGATATGAAGTCTGTATTACCACATCTTGTTTACTCAAAACATCTGCTGACACTGGAGGATGATGTGTCCTGTGGGATGCAGAGCAGAGAAAAAGATGAAGGGGTGCCTGGGACTGCTACCATTGGAGTTTGGAAAGTAATTTAGAAATAAAGGGTTTTACTTAGTTGTGCCTACTTTGTCAATTTTTATCATGCCTCCTCTCCTCCCCTGACTTTCAATGAATTAGAGTGACAGCTCAGAGAAAGTCCTGGCCACCAAAGCTGGAAGAACTGGTCACTGAGCAAATGAAGCATCTTCAAACAGAATTTGTGACCAAAAGTGAGGTGTTACTGGTGTTCATGTTGAAACAGAATAATTGGCATGCCTTCAATGACTTGTCTGATAGAAACTCAGGACCGATCCAGGTCCAGACTCAGTCTTGCAAGAGTCTTCCTCAGTGCTGTTCTCCTTAAATGCTGTGTAGTGTTCAAGGCAGTTCAGTGTTCACCTGCCCTCTTGCCTCAACAGTTCCTCAGTTACTCATATCTACTTTTTCCTAATGTCTAGAAATAGATGACATAAAATAGACGGATAAATCCATCTAAGATATTTGTTTAATGCACCCATTGCTGGAGGATTTATTCCAGATTATATGGCTTGTCTGTCTATAATAATCTGATTTAACATCCAGGGAAAAGTTTTATCAGCCTGAATATAGCCAAGACTGAACATCGTTTGGTTTCACTCAACTCACTCTTTTATTCAGGGATGTACTCATGGGGACATTTCCCTTCTGATTGCCATCTTCAAGGAAAGCCCTATTATTTAAACAACAGCTGTAAAAAAATATTAGAGTATAATAATTGGATGTCACCCCAGGACTACATGCACATGGAAAAAATGTTGTGGCCTTTGTGAACCAAACTTCCAATACTGACCATTAGCACACAGTTCCTGCATCCTTGGACACAGAGAAAGATAACTTGCCTCAATTTGATTACTGATTTTGACCCCTGATTTGTACAAGCTGATGAGACTTCAGAGGGATCAAGATGTCACTCCATGCCCCAGTAAAACAAGTCCTTCTCTGGCTTCCTTGTAGGCCCCCTTTAGGTACTTCAAAGTGCTATAAGGTCTCCTCAGAGCCTTCTCTTCTCCAGGCTGAACAGCCCCAGCTGTTTCAGTCTGTCTTCACAGGAGAGGTGTTTCAGCCCCCTGATTTGATCGTCTGTCAAATCTTTGTGGCCCTCTTTCTCATCAACGAACACTCTAGAGTCCTTCTCCTCAGGGCTACTCTCAGTTCATGCTCCATCCAGCCTGTATTTGTGCTTGGGATTGCCCTGAGCAAGGGGCAAAACCTTGCACTTGGCCTTACTGAACTTCATGAGCTTCACGGGTCCCACGTCTCAAGCTTGTCCAGGTCCCTCTGGATGGCATCCCTTTCATCCAGTGAGTCCACTGCCTCACACAGCTTGGTGTCATCAGCAAACTTCTTGAGGGTGCACTTGATTCCACTGTCCCTGTCACCAGCAGAGATGTTAAACAGCACCAGTCCCATTACTGACCCCAGAAGAACACTACTCATCACTTGTCTCCCTTTGGGCATCGAGCCATCGACCACAGCACTCCCACTGCAACCATCCATACCATTCCTTACCCACCGAGTGCTCCGTCTGTCAAATCCATGTCTCTCCAGTTTAGAGACAAGGATGGTGTGCAGGACAGTGCCAAATGCTTTGCACAAGTCCAAGTAGATGATGTCTGTTCCCTCATCTACCACTGCTGTAAACCTGTGATAGAAGGCCACCAAATTTGTGAGGCACAATTTGGCTGTCACCAATCTCCTCTTTATTTTCCATGTGCCTTACCATAGTTTCCAGGACAATCTGCTCCATAATCTTTTATAAGCATTTAGGTGAGACTGAGTGGCCTGTAATTCCCTGGGTTACTTATTTCCTTTTCTAAAACTGGGGGCTATATCTTATATACCTGTATAACTTCCATGGCTACAAACAGTAGCTAACAGTATCAACAGTAACAACAGTTCGTAGCTAACTTCCATAGCTACAAACACTCATCAAACTTTCCAGGGCTGGCCTTGTACCCACGCAGGTTGACGGACTTCTTTATTGTTCTGAAATCTGTAAATCAATGTTGCCATCTCCTTATCAGACACATAAGGCATTTCCACCTCCTGGTTTTGAGACCTACAACAAAACCAAAAGAATTCATCTAGAGAGAGCAGATAGGATGGTATATGAAGTGTTCACCAAAGAGGGTTAAGGTGTGGAAACAGAGGCTGAGGTTAGCATTATTTACACAAATTATTCTGTGAGGATGTCCAGTATATTGATACTGAAGAACAGCTCTGTTCAGCTCTTTAATGTCTAAGTGACAACTGGGACATGTTTGCACAAAATTGCAGTGTTAACCAAATAAACTCTCTGCCTCCTCTTCTTACTACTTCTGTAAGAAGACAAGCCTAAGCTGGTGCAAATTCCTCCTAGAATTCATAACAGAAACAAAGAAGTTCTAAGGTTGAAATTTCTAGTATTTGTGTGACTCCTTTATTGGAAAATCATTATGCAAATCATGATGGGACATCAGGGATCACACTTAGCCTAGCAGGGATTTCTTCTTACATATTCAGTTCCTTTTTCAGGACTTGAAATACTTCCATCAATCCAACCATGATATTGAAACAGTCTTAAAACTTGTTACACACCAATCTTGGATTGTTTGAGTGGCTGTCAGTTTTTCCAAGTGCAAGGCACTTGTACCTTAAACCATTCATCATGGTATCCAACAAAACCAAGGTGTATCACAGTATCCTACAAAACCAAGGTGTTCTCAGCCCCAGATTCTGATAACCTCTTGTTTAGTCTTTTAGCACTGAATCTAAGCTTCATCTGCTTTTTTGTTTAATTCAAAATCATGGGGGAGAGTGTTCTAAATGTGATTGTCTTCCATGGAGTTCAAAAATTTTGCAGAGTTTGCATCAAAGTCTTTGGCAAAGAGCAGATCGCACAATCACATTAAATGATATAAATGTCCCTTCTGGCTTTAAAATCTGCATTTAAAATTGGATGAAATTGTCAACTGTAAGTTAAATATGACAGTACTGTTCAGGTGAAGGCTAAAAGGGAGCTTCTAGGTCTTCAAGATAGACATGTCAGGGGTTTGTAGAAATTAACACCAAAAGGTGACCAACTGCATGACCTGTGAGACAACACCTCAGGTGATGTGCTGGCCCACTGCTCTTTCTGTCTAAAAGGGAATTTTACACAAAACTAGTCCTCCAGTGTGAATATTGCATAAAATAAGCAAGTAGTAGAGTAGTTCTTATGGTTAACAGAAATGTACAAACACACAAGGAAGCAGTTCCAGGCTAAAGAATGAAAGGAAACACATAAAATTTTCTGCCCTGTTGCTTTGAGTTGAACTAAATTTAAAACAACTGGTGACACCATTCACCACCAGGAAGAACCAGGAGATGGGTTAATGAAAGAAATTAATGTCCATAAGGCAAAGGCCAGTGGTTGCCTTTTGCTTAATCGCAGCTGAGAAAAGATAATGATAATGTTATCTTTCATATAAGCAAACAGCTCCAAAAGTGGCAATTCTTTTTTCAGAAACCAGCTGCCCATGGAAGCTCTCTGTCTGTCTGCACATTTTCTATGCACGCTTTCACCATAGCACTTCAGCAATTTCCAGTGCAAATTAAGGATGCTTTAATCAATAATAATACTGATATTGTCACAAACGGGGACAAAACTATATTTTCCAACTAAATAAATTAAACCTACATTGAAACAGCTACGCTATTTTATTTGTAGGAATTAGAAGAAACTGCAGCTCTGTGTTGTGTTTTTGCTAAGTCTCATGAGAGCTATGTTTACCCAGCTGAGAAAAAGGCAGGTTTCCTTGAGTTAGTCTCACACTCAAAGGATAAAGATGCCAAAATAAGCCCTGCCAGAAGCAGCCACAACTGTCACTGGAGTAAAGGAGACATACAACAGTTGCTACAAAGGCTCTGTTTTGCCTAAAGATTTTAGGCACAGGAGGATAATCTTGGAAGAAAATATCTCTCTTAGAAATAAACAGTCAAAACAAACATAGCCATGAGAATAAAAATGCCTTTGACCGGGATAATTTGCAAATGCTGGTACAGACAAATCTATTTTCAGGAAAAGGAGGTGACAAAAGAAAGGCATGGAAAACCTTTCATGTGAAAAGAGATTGAAATGAGCACGTGCATGAGAAAGGAAAAGAACAAAGGGCACTCAACTAAATTAAAAGGTCGGATATTCAAAACCACCCAGGGAACTACCTCTCTTCATGCCATGGGCAAACAAACCGTGGGATCCAAGTCTGCAGGTCTGCCTTGAGACCTAAAATGCAAAAGCCTCACTTGCTTGGACATTTATATGACTAACAATAACAACTGGAATTTCATAAGATTGAAGAGTAGCAAATTTTGGAAAGACTATTGAATGACCTGGTTTTTCTTTAAGAGCAGAGAAATCTTTTCTTTAAGAGCAGAGAAATTCTTTGTGCCTTCATTTTTGTAGCACGGGGCTGAGAGTGCAGATTATTTCACATCAGCATATTGCAAGGGTTTTCCACAACTTCCTTGAGAATAAACCATCTTGGTCTGATCACAACCACTGTGCAAATATTTTTTTGTTTACTAGCACTTCTGAAGTCATCACAGAAGTCGTTTTTTTCCCAGACATCTTCCAACCCAAATTCGTTCTGGTAGCAAACAGCTTTTCTACTAAAATTTAAGAACATTTCTTAATGAGAAATCATTGGGATTCAAGAGAAATAAGAGCATTTTGAAAATGTCACCCAAAAAAATGTTATTTTAAAAAAATCACATTTTCTTAGTTCATTATCTTCTGCAAGTCAGAAAAGTTGAAGGAAGTTGGGGAAGAGTTTGGCACTTCCCAAATCACGTTTTTTTCCTCAACTCCTTGGTAGCTGGTGAAAAAGAAAACCTTGCATATGATCCCAGATGTGAACAACTGCATCTCAGTCCATGTGTACAGAACCTTTAAAAAGCCACATAGCTCAAAAATATAGAAGAAATGCACAAATGAGGAACAACACAGATCTCTGTCGTGTGTCTATACCTGGAGCAAAGCCAAAATCTGCTGATCAGAAAATTGGGTAATTCATCATATAGTCTCCTATCCACTGAAGAACTTTCCTGTGCCATACACAGCCTTTCCAGACTGCCTTGCAGATGACATCTTGGTGTGGTGGTGACTTGGATGTCAAAGTTTAGTTTGTTGGGATCCTGTAATGTCAGAGGGAGTCATTGGTTGGTTGGTTGGTTGGTTGGTTGGTTGGTTGGTTTTTTTTAGCTGAGATCATCGCGTGGTTCTGGGAAAAGCAGTCCATAAAGCAGGGATTTGGACTGCACAGAGTTAGGGCACATCTTTAAAACTAGCCTCCTCTGTGCCCAAAGATATTCACCATGCATTGTTAAGTCCATTAAACTGTAAGGAAGTAAACAGAAGAGTATATCTTCAAACATAGCATGTAGTCTTACAACCTTCTCTCTCATTGTTTGAATTTTCTTAGTACAAAAGACAGAGTAGTCTCTCCATGCCTAAAATGTTAAGCAGAACCCAAAAGCCTTGAGACTATGCATCAAAACTCTCTTCACAATTTTTCATTTCCTTTAATATCCAGTGATCATTTGCAAGAACATTTTTAACCAGTTCATTTAATATCAAAGACACACAACAAAACTAACAGGCCTGTTAGTGCTGCTTGATTTCATCAGCTTTTTGGATCTTTATTGCCTAAACTGAATATATATGAGTAGAATTCCACTGTAGATTTTTCTGCTTGATTTTTCACCCTGATTTGGTATTGAGTTTTGCAATCCAGTAGAATATCATCTAACAATGTCCACAAAAAATAACATCCATGAATTTCATTATTCAAAATAAACAAAAAGTTATTATTTCCTTTAATGAGATGTTACTATATATATGAATTTGTACAACTGTACAAACACAGGCTTACACACAGATTTATGTAACAATCTCCCCTCCCAAAAAATTGACCATTTCCTTTTAGGTGATAAACAAAAATTAGGTCAAACTGCTTGGTCACTCCCTATCGGATGTGCAAGGGCTGGTTCCTACTGCTGCTGCTCCTCTGCTGAAATGCACATTATCAGTTCTCAGGTTATAAATGGGTGGGTTTGCTTTTCCACACGCCAGGTCACTTTGCTGCCCCAACAGAATGTATGCAGCAGCTGATTATGCTGCCACCAACAGTGAAAAGGACTTTATTTGCTCTGTCTTACTTAGGCAGTAGTTCTGTGACTCCTTCCTACTGCAGCTGAGCCACCCCTGACCCCGCTGCGGCCGCGGGCAGTGCTGCAGCGCCAAGAGGGGAGCCAAGACCTGAGCAGAAGGGAGCTGAACAGACACGTGAGGAGCTGGGCTGGCACAGACTGATGCCTGTAGGATCCTCCCCTGACTTTTAGTTGCCCATTTTGGTCATGTGTCCTTTGAGGTAGGCAGGAATGATTTTGCATGAGATCAAGGAATGTTTGAGGGACCTGATGAATAATAGTAACAGCAGAGTAATTTTGGAAAACTTGCAAATTCAGAATTTTTTTTCCCCCAGATTTACTTTCTTTCTTAAAAACAGATTTGTAAGACTAGTCCTAGGTTTAGTCTTTCTATATTATTCAAGAAAACATACCTCTGGTGATTGCTCCTAGGTAATCCTTATAATTCTCTGAACATTAAATGCCTTGGTTCAACCCAGTAATAAAATTCAATTCAACATGTGTCACCAGAATATACCTTTGAAAATAAACAACAGGGTTGAAGATTTAATGTACTCTTAACAGCAGCAAATACTAGTGTTTTAGAGATTTAGCTCAGTTTAGACACCTTAAAACAGAAGTGGCATCCTTGGAGTGAGAAGGGGAAAACCAGCTATTATCTTTTTAGAATCACACCTGAAAATCTATTAAGTTTTGGCTTTTAAGTGTCAAAGATGTTTTTGGAAATGGCTGATATGGCAGAAATCTCAGCTCTGGAAAATGCCAGAGCTCTTCAAGGTGTGAAAGTCCCATCTGCTCATGACCCCATGTAGGGAGAGCTGTTACCCCCCAGCAGAGCCAGCAGAGGCTGTGGGGTGAATGTCACGCTCAGCCAGAAGATCCCCTGAATCCCCTGGCAGCAGCTCCCACTGAAACAACCAAGTGCTCATCAGAGCAAGGAGTGCTTATGGACAGGGCATGGATGCAGCAAGCTGCAGTCACCTCCAACTACATCAAATAAGGGCCTGCTGGGATGTTTTATTGTGCCCCACATCAGTCACCTGTTTCTGAAAAGGATGTCCTAATGGCTCCTAGAAAATGGATTAAGGTGCTTCTTGATAGCATCACTTCCCCCATTTCAGCTCTGGCCTGGAGGCATGAGTTACAGTTAATTATGTGTGCGATGTTTTTGCTCTGTTATAAAAAGCAGCTGTGCAACCAAACTTCTGCTTTGCTGTTTGGAAGAAGCATTTGTCTGCTGTCCCTAGGTTACAGCCACGTTGTGCATGGTGAGGGCAGTAAAAGTGTGATATTAATGTGGTGGAAAGGTGTGATGCACAAAGGAATCTATTTCTTTTGCAGCCTTCTACAGGTGCTAAAATAATCTGATTTTAAATATGGCACTCATGCTTTATCGCCTTCTACTTATGTATTTGCATTAGTTTCACTAAATGCATATCATTAAGGCCACAATTGTGCTTGGTGATGTCAGTTAAAGCTTTGGTGTGTCATTGGCTCTAAATCTATCTTTTTTCAATTAGGTACTAGAGGTACTGGGCCAATTTGAGGCCAGTTCCTAGAGCCCTGCTTGTCCTCCTCACAGATCAGGAGCTGGGTTTGTACTGCCAGATGGACCTAACATCACACTCAGTACCAAAATCAAATGCAGTATTAAGAAAAATGCACTAAAGGAGGTGCTTTATCTGGAGATGTACACATCATGATTCCCAGATAACTCTTATTGGCAGCTATTTCTCCAAGGCTTAAGCTGAAACACAGCAGAGCAAGTTTTGTAGGTACAACAGAAGAAGAGAAAAAAATCAAACTAAACCAACATTAGAGATGGTGTTTGCCAGGCCTGTGAAAATGCTTTGGGAAGTCTGGATGCCTCAAACCAAGGGGATCTGTGTCTGCTTCATGGCACTCGCAGCCCTGTTTATCCTGAGGCACAAGATGACCTGGAGTTACCTCTGGTAGCAGATAAAAAGTAAAACAACCCATCTTGTGTAGCTGGTGGATGGTCATATTCCCTTCCCAAGGATCAGGCACATGGGCTGGGAAAGACTGTGGTGAGCAGCTGGATGACTGCCCATCTCTCATCAGGAACAGCCACTTTTCCAGGGGGCATCTGATGATGCTGCTTGTTAATATCTCTGTACCCCAGTACCTCTGTGATTAGTGTTAAGGCAGCAGCCATGAATGGTCATTCCTTACCCATCACCCTTGAAATGCATATTTTTCTTTAAGAACTGATTTAAGCTATTTAGAAAGCACTTTGGCATATTTATTTTATATAGCTTCTTTGGCATATATATTTTATTTAGCTTCTTTGGGTTTAAGTAGTTTATGTCAAATGCTAATTTGAATCTATTTTCTGTAAGAATTTGTGTTATATTTTTACTTGCTTTCTTCATCAATTAGACTTGAGGTGAGCAAAAAGTACAGACTATTACTAAATTTCTCAATACTCAGTTCAGCTATGTCTGAACTGCGTGATCAACAAAAGTAGTATTCAGGTCCTCTGGTATTTAAAGGGTATTTTAATTGTCAATGAATGAAGAAAGAGAAAAAGAAATAGTATCTTAATTTTTAAAAAGCTGTCTTTTCCTCACTCCACATGATTCATCACCTAGGTATACTGTGTTTAATAATGAGACTATTTTCTTTAGAAAGCAGAAGCAGCGTTGCTATATTTTCGTCAAAACACAGTGACTTTTTATTAATATTACATAGGCTTCAGTTGCCCATTTGAAACATCACTGCAGAGAGCAGATATCTGCTATAATTCACCATAACACCAGGTAATTCCTATTCAGAATATATGGTTTATAGCTAAGAGGCCTGACAGCCTGTTGGACTAGGAAGAAGCCAAGCTAAAGTCAGCAGAGTTTGTGCAAATTGTTATCTTACGGGACTGTATGAGTCCCGGGGATCATTTCCTCCTCTGCTTTGCCCTTTTTAGTTATTGCTTTGTTGTTGTTGTTGTTGTTGTTGCTGGGGTGACTTTCCCTCTTTCTTATTGTAAGCTCCTTAACTCTGAGATCAAGATTTCTCAGCAGTTAACACAGTGCCTGACCCATCAACACCCAGGCTCCCCATGAGTCTGTTCAGTGCTACCAAAATCATGGAACTGCAATACCCTCTGCCATGCCAAAGTGTATGTTATTAAAAGCTTTCAAAAGGCTTTAAAAAGGAACAAATGATGTTACTGAGGGGAGGAATGGGCCACAGAAACCTGCCAAGACTGCCCAGTGGTAGAGTTGGGCTTAGAACATGCTGCTGCTCTAGTGTGCAACAGCCATTGAGCTCTGTTTTCCTCCTGTAAGAAGATAAAGGCAGTGATTCATCCTGAAGACAGAGTGCAAGAATCACTCCCCAGCAAGTCCAGAAGCATAAAAGGGATTTGTTTCAGCTGCCTCCTATGACTGCTTCTGCTGGAACAAGGGCATGTTCCCCAGGTACCTGTTCTTCTACAGGTACCTCTGACTCACCACAGGCATCACAACACACTGAATAACATTAAGAAAAGGTCTACATTTACATATATTGCACTCACTGAACTGTGCTTACTTATTTACACACTGACCAATCTCTTTTTCCTGCAGACATCACAGGGCCAGAGGGACAATATAGGAGAGAAGGGCAGATAGAGCCAAGTCCAGCAGGGCAGTGCTCTAGCAGATGCTTTGAATGCAGCAAAATTGAAAACTTTACAAAACTGGGCTAATTTACCAGAACATTCTTTTAGTAGATTACAAAATAACCTATTCCAAAGACTGTCCTTTTTAAAAAATTGTATCATGTGGGAAGTTTTTCTTTCTTCTCTTTTGATGCTTTCAATCAGATTCATAATGCCTCATTTACAGGGCAACCCCAAGCTACAATGAAAGTATTTTAATGGACCTAAAAGGAAACTTTTGCAAAATTCCACTGAGAAAACTTTGGAATGCTCAGTTTTACTCCTATTTGTGATTAAACAATTCCTGTAGCTCACTCCTGAAAAAAAATCTGCTTTCTCAGCCATAGTGCCAGGCACAGTGTACGTCGCTGCAGTTATGCAGGAGTCACTTCATTCAGGACATGAATTCACATTTTGGCTTTCTGCATCCCTTTCAGCCATCATCAGAATTACAGCCATATACCCACACAATACCAGGCAATTTTTCAAAAGGGGGAAAAAATTCTGGCGCTTAACAGAAGAAATAAAATTGATGGACTGTCAGAAGCTAGCTATACTTGCTTTGGATTAATACCTCTGCTTTCTCTCTAATTGCCATTAGCAATGGCACTTGGTCCCAACCCCAGTTTTTTCTCTCTTTGTAAGGTGGCACTTTCAGCAAGATGCCACATTTTCCTCTTCTATAATGCTGGAAAACTGAGATGCAGGCAGTCCTCGGGCTCTCCAATTGAGCGGAAACAAAGCTTGCATGTTTGACTGGATTATGATAGCCAGACAGTGACTTTTTTTTCTTGTATGTTATTTTTTTATCCTGGCCAATTAGCTACATGAAATAGGGAATAACATTATCAGACAATCATTTGATTTTGGCTACTATAAGGTGTGGAAGTCACACAGTAAGTTAAAAGCTGAACAGTGAAAATGATCATTAGAATTATTTTAAACAGGTTAAGCTACTGCCGATCCCTCGCTCTCTCAGAATTGAACAAAGCTCTAGTAACTGTTTGAAACAGCAAAGGACTTCAAAATCCCCCATCTTTTCCTTGAGTAACTTAAACGAAATCTGAGCTGGAAGATAAGGACGTTCCAAAAAACCACCTCTTCGTATAAGCAGAAAAGACTTGAATGGGTTAAGCCATATCTGGCTGAGTCCCAACAGACATAAAAATCACCTGTGCCTGCTCTGAAATAAATCAGTGTCCTTTTCTGCTGCTGCCGTTGTCTGGAAATAATGCAAATGCAATGGGCCTGCAGTGACATTGTGCCGCACTCGAAGGAGACACATAATAAATTGTCCCCTAATACTGTTAAAGAGACATTTTCGTCTTACTCAGTAGCTTTTGAGGCTGAACTGTGCTACTTACTCGTTGAGGATTGTGATATGGTGTCATGTCATTCTGCTTTATTATTTGCTTAGTCTCTTATTGCTTATATGCACATTTGCTTCTTGAGTTTTAAAATGCATTTTGCTGCTTATGCTCAATGATAACATGTTTGCTGTCTTGGAGGGAAAAAAGCAGGGAGTTTTCTTTCCACTTTGCTTCTGTTGTTTTAATCATTGCTTTCCAACAGCAGCTGGAACAGATCGTAGATCCATATGATTTGATTCTACTGCATTTATCACTTGGAAAAATGCACAGCTGTGTTAAAGAAAGACAGAAAGAATTTGTCTGCCCAGCGGGAAGCTATTGCTGTTCCATAATTGTTTGCTAAAAGGAAGCTGGAATAAAAATGGAGGTAAATGGATATTCAGTGTCAATCCAATCCATCAAAATGAGTTTAACTGACTGGGGAGTCACAGTTAAGTAGCTGGATGTGAAAGCTGGCAAACCCAAGATGAAAGGAAATAATTAGCTACTTTAAATATTTCACATCTTTAAAATTATATCTGATTGCATCATCTTCTACATACAAAAAAAAATTCGTAGAACTATCAAAAAGACATTTTCTAATATTCAGGTAATCAAGTCAAAGCAGAAAAACCATACGAGGACAGTGATAAGCTAAAGTTTAAACGACAGCACATAGTCATATTTGGTTTTGTTTTGGTTGGTTTTGTCATTAAATTCCCCAAATGCCCAATTCGGTCCTAAAATTTCCCTCTATTTTGTACCAAGTTGAGTAGGCAAATATTTGTGTATTCTTACAGAGAAACAGTTCAGGGACTGATCTTGCTAGAAAATTACATAGAAGAAGGAAGGAAGGAAGGAAGGAAGGAAGGAAGGAAGGAAGGAAGGAAGGAAGGAAGGCCCAAATTGTTTTCCTCTAAGCTCACGGCCCAATTCTTTTCATGCTTTTGCCAGAAGAGGATAGCATGGGGCTGAGAACAAGTACCTGTGCAGAGCAGATCTTTTAATATTNGGAAGGAAGGAAGGAAGGAAGGAAGGAAGGAAGGAAGGCCCAAATTGTTTTCCTCTAAGCTCACGGCCCAATTCTTTTCATGCTTTTGCCAGAAGAGGATAGCATGGGGCTGAGAACAAGTACCTGT
The DNA here is from genome assembly GCA_013398275.1 of Promerops cafer. Lineage (NCBI taxonomy): Eukaryota > Metazoa > Chordata > Aves > Passeriformes > Nectariniidae > Promerops > Promerops cafer. The sequence goes on from VZSE01014922.1 coordinate 7,042,788, forward strand.
GCAGAGCAGATCTTTTAATATTGCAACCCATTGCCCACTCAGCTTTCAGGATCCAGGCTATTGTAAATGAATAAAAAGACTGTCTGTCTTGGCACATTTCTGCCTCATTTTCATGTGTGATCACAACAGAGAAAACAGAGACAATGAAAACCACTGAACCAGAGTAGTGAAGAAGGGATTTGGCTTCAGGCACCAGTGCTGTAAAATTTGTAAGCAGTATGGTTAAAGCCATTAAGTCATCTGTACATCAGGGTTTTGGAGGGCAGAGAGCAATAGCTGAGTAAGGGCTAAAGCATCAGTGTTCTTTGGAGACAGCTGTGTTTTGGGCTGACATTCCTAGATCACAATGTTAGAGGAAACAGATGTTTATTACTTGGCCTGACCATTGTAGTCCACAGACCACAGGACTTGCTTGGCTGATTCCTGCTTCAAGCCCCTGATTTAGGATTGAATGGTAGTTTTTCAATCTGTGGTCCATGGAGCTTGGAGAATTATGTCCCTAGAAAGTCCATAACTTGCCATTAGAAAAGGTTTTTACATACACTGTACAAAGGTGTATCATGTCCCATCCCTGTAAATATGCAAGGCCTGGCTAGGTGGGACCTTGAGAATGTGGTTTAGTGGAAGGTGTCTCTGTCCATGGCAGAGGGGTTGAAACTAGATGATCTTTAAGGTCCCTTCCAGCCCAAAGTGTTTTATGATTCTATTATTCCCCTTGGGAATTCCACAGGGGTTCACATATCAAAGAGAGCTTGAGACCACATACTATAGCACAGATCTTTTTAACGTCTCCCAATATTGACCTGAAATTTTGCACTTCTACATCAAGGAGTCACTTAATGCTATCTTGGTTTCAATTGCCATATCTGTAGTCCAATTATACTTTGCTTCAACTGCCAGATATTCAATCTGCTGTATCTTTTCTGTCAAACTGAAGAACTCTCTGTAATCATGTTCCCACTCTCCAAGGAGGTACTCATACACCAGCAAAATCACCCTTAAAGCCCTCAATAAGTTAATCAGACTACACTCCTTAAAACTTTCTCAATAAATCATGTTTCATGGTTCCACAAAGTTTATCAGTTCTCTTCTCTGAATACTTATTATTTTATCAGTCACTCCTGAAATACAGCAGTGGACACAGCATTGCTGTGGATGATGAGAGGACCACTCAAGTACAGAAACAAATGATGCTCACCACTTCACACCAAAACATTGATATCCATATTTACATTTCTAAATTGGCATTTCTGGTAAAGTGGCTGTACTTCATGTCCATGGATTATCTTATATGACCCATAAGTCTTTCCAAGACCTACACTTTCCCAGGACAGTCCTCATGCTGCAGAAACTACCTGCATTCATTGCTCTTCATTGTATGACACTGTACATGTTTGTCCAGCCCTACTGGAAATTATGCTCTTTCCTTCCACTCTTTTTACAAAGCTGTTCTCATTAGAAACTCATCCTGACTTTGAGGGAGAGTCAGAGAAGCTGTACCAAAGCTAAAGCTTCACATGTGCTCTCTTCACCATTCACTTCGTGCTCTCCTCAGCACTGCAAACACTTAACACATCTCCAGTCTTTCTGGAAACAATTTGTGTGTTGTATGTATAAAAAATAGACCACAGGTACTGATCTGCTGTGCATAAGCCTGATGTAATTTTACAAAATCTCCTAATATTTCTTAAATGTGCATTCACCTTCTGAATTCTAACCAATCTTGATTTCACCAGTAAAATCCAGTAAACAAGAAAAGGAACAATGATATACATGGGTACCTAGGAATTTTTTTTTTTTTTCTCATACCTGTCATGAATATTGACATTTACAGAATGACCAGACTTTGGAAATTCTTTGACATCCCACAAGGCTTTACCTTTATGCTCCTGAGACATGAAAAACAAAGGGAAACCCTTACTCAATTCCTTATGTTTTTTCCTGTATAAAGGAAGTAATAATAGCAAGGTGGTTTATGTTTCCCAAGGTCCACAAAGATACAGCCTATGGCCCAGGGCATAATCTTTTGATAACATTTCATTTTCATTTTGAGACTACTGGGACATGACATGTGCCACACACTTCACAGGCTTGCAAAAACAGCTTTCTTATGTACTGAAATTCTGCAATGCATAATCCTTTTTGTTCTCTGGTTATTTCTGTACATTTACCAAGCCACAGCCTTCTATGGGACTTTTTGTCTTCACACAGGACTAGAGGATTAGTGATGTCTCATATAGAAAATAATTACTCCCAGAAGAGCAATTTCCTGGTCAGCTTGAAATTTACTCTCAAGATATTTTAACCAAAAGCCATTGAAAATATTTTCGTGCAGTGCTCTGCTGATTCAGATTTCTTTTTTATTCTCTGGAAATTTCATATGTGTGAAGATTTTGTTGTTGGTTTAGTTTTGGTTTGGGCTTTTTTGTCTTTCTGTTCTGTGCAAAATTACCAGAGATTAAAGTTCCCTTGGTAAATTCAGTTTCTAAGTCCCACAAATACTTCTGAACATTCTTTGCCATCAGGATGTTTTCAGAAGACGATAAATTGAAAAGAGTGGGTTAAATTAGGAGATGAATCTTTGGTAATTTCAGCAGCTCTCAGCAAAAGCCCTGGAATTAAGAAGCTTCTTTAACTGTACAACTAACTCTTATTAGCAGGAACACAGAGAGATTTATATCCAAAATTACAATGAAAACATAGGAACCTCAACTTGAGGTATATAAAATGAATAGATATTGTTCTCCCTCAGGAAGACTTTCCCATCAAGAGCCCTCCCAGGGAGCACTGTATTTGATCCTCCACCCCAATATATTCAGGAAGATCCTGCTGCTAATGTCCTGTGATGAACCTGTGGCTTCCTCTGGGCAGAAATGTCTCCATCCCCCTGATGGTTTTCCACAACTGAGACCTCCTCGAGTTAGGAGCCTGACCTGTGAATTAAATTTCACTTCTCAAAGATAATCCATCTATAATTTCCAGAGAGTACACACAGTACTAACCACCTCAACAAATGAGGAATGAAGTGTTGAGTGATCCAGCTGATGACATTTGTGACAACCATATACTTCTGTAGCCTTGGGCCTGTAAATGATGGGAAATCTCTCGCCTGTGGGCCACATAAAGCCCACAATATCAGAGTTTGCAGACACCTTTTTTCTTCATCATTATGAGGTAACACTATGGCACAAACAGAAGTCAGCAAAGCACATATCCAAAGGCTGGTTTAGCTTTTTCCTGAAATAATCATAAAGGGTTGAGAAGGACCTTGAAGACCACATAGTTCCAATCTCCAAATCTCTGTTAATGCTCTACTTTGTGACAGCCCTCTAAGATTTAGGGCTAATTATTAGTCCTTTCTGTATAGAATCATCACATGAAATGCAATCACCAAATAATTTTACAAAAGAATAATTTGGCCAACTGGATAAATAATAGATCATGTTGTACTTTATTAATTTTAAACGCATAAGCTTACAATATAATTTCCAGCTGCATTTCTGGCTTTGCAGCTTTCTGAGGAAGAACAGCAAGGAACCAGTATTTCAGGCTACAAACCCATGGAGACAGAGCCTGAGGAGACACTATCAAGAAGCAAAAATACCACAGTCACACACACAGAGGCACAACAGAGCTGAGGAAGGATCTTTGATCTTTGGTTCAAGCTGGTCCATGGCCAAGAACCTTTTGCTTTTCTAGAGGGGGTGATGAGTGTCTCCTCAATTAAAAAAAAATCCTCACAATCCACCCTCATATCACAGACTTGAAAAAGGCCACACTCCACGCTCATTGCTCTCGCTTCAATCCGCACTATTTGAAAACCCAACACTTGAACTACTGCAGTTGTTTGTTCATTATGCCATTTACCTTCTCAGCCTGCATTTCACCAGATTAAGGTCCACACCACTTTCTAACACTGAGATGAGAGTCAAAGTCAGATCTGATATACAGCAACATCCACACGTGTGTGCAGAAAGCCTGAGAGAGCTGCCCAAAAGGGGTGGAATACCTTACTTGATCTCAAATTGTGTTGAATCCTGGATTCTCTTCTCTGGAAGTCCAGTCAACACCATTTTACAAAAGACTTGTACCTTGACTAATTATTTCCTAATTTTACTCCTAAATAATGACTTCCTGGAGGAAATATGACATTTCTGCTTCTTTCTCCCAAAAGCAAACTTCTCCACGTAGCAGAAAGTTCCTCAGGAAAATCATCTTGCTTTAGCACTATTTCTGCAGAATGTGGAAGAGAAGAGCTAAAAGAATACTGGGACATGCCAGAAACATCAGGTACCTCTTCCTGATGCTTTGCTAAGTTTATTGCTGACTCTTAACTGAAGCTTTGAATCAGAAAATCAATAAGGTCACTGAAACACAGGTATAATCTTCATAGTCACTGTTAGTAGTCAGTAGCAACAGCTGGACTCTCCAAAACAATGCTTTGCCTTCAGAATCATTAAAAAATTTAAATTATTTGCCCAGATTTTAAAGGATTTATTTTCCAACATACTAAAACAAGTTTTGACTCATAGAGAATGGGGCAAGTGCTTGGCTGAGCAGGACCAGGAAAACACATAATCATCTGAAGAACTGCATCAAAGTGAATGGAAGGAATGGCCAGAAAAACGAAACAAAATTAAACTCCTAAACTCTGAACAAACTAAACTTTGTAGCAAATACTCAGGGTATTTTGCTGAGTTGTCGCTACTTTCTACCTCTTTGCAAACTGTAAGCGTTTTTCACAGGTCAGATTCAGGCTAAGACTTCTCTTTACCTGAGCTTTTAGACACTATCTGAAATGATTAGTTTAAGCATTGCCTAAGATCTTGGAGTAGGTTTGCAAAACTCAGTCATCAGCTGTCTTTAAGGTGAGCTCAGACTGGGAACACAAAGTCCCAGACTGTATTCACAGATCTGAAACTGTTTCGCTCAAACATGGAGATACCAGTTAGTTTGGGGTTTAGCACTGGCCTGACTTCATTGTTTCTGAAATCAGTGGGAGCGTCATGGACAGCTTTAAAAAGTTCTAGGAGACCTCAGGAAAACATTCAAGGGATAGCTGTACAACCTTTACAGGCAGATGTAAGCTTACTCTGCCAAGGTACAAGCCGACTCTTGGACAAAATAACTCAGTGCAGACTCAGTATGTGCAGACTCTCCGACGACTTAGCTCAGTTTCAGAAACATGATGAGGAGACCTACAGGGCTTCCACTTTGCTAAGAGTACAGTCAGAGCAAGCTTACACTTGTCTGGAAACACTACAGAGACTGCTCCAAGAGAGGATGCAGTCACACCTGAAAACCTATGCAGTTGCACCTGCAAACCTGTAAAACTTTATTCTTTCTCCCCAAAACATAGCTATAGTGGCAGAAACATAATTCTGATTTGCCATTTTTTTTTGATGAACTCAAAAGTGATGCTAGAAGAGCTCATGAATCAGGTATCAGTCCTCTAAAATGCATGCATTTATGCACCACAAGAATTCCCAGCAATTCTAATAGCAATTTCAGTGTGTTTGTGGAACATCCCTGCTTCAGAACTCAAGAGAAAAAGAGTCTGACAACATCCCATGTAGCCATTTTTTCTCCTTTTTTTTTCTGTCTTCAATAATTTTGCCAGAAGATGATAAAGTATTTCCCTCATTAGCAAAAAACCCCTAACTAAGACAATAGGAAAAGAACAAAACTGAAAGACCAAGTATACTTAAGGCTGAATTTCACCAAAAAGCAACAAATTTCCTGGTTCAAGAAAAAAAATATGTGTATTAGGTATTTAGGAGTAGATGGGCCTAAGCAGGATTAAAAGCAGAGAAAACTTAGTAGACAACTTACATGCTTTTGTAAAAAACAGTGTGAAAACTAACTCATTTTAACATGTTCTTCGTGGGAATTGGGCTCAGATTCTTTCATCAACAATTCAGTCTGAACACAACACCTGCATGTGAGCCCTTGGTTAAGGTCAAATACCTATATTACACTGCCCTTCAAGCAATATTGAATCAGTAAAGTATCTTTTCAGCTACAGTTATATTAGATATAGCTATTGACTTCCTTCTTTTTTATTGCACTATAAAACACGCTGTAGTGAAAATAAAGGTTTACTTTGCAACAGAGAATTCACAGACATCTATTACTGCTGACTTTTCAAAACCTTGGATGTGTGTCTTGCTGTCTGTGTTGATTGAGATATTCTGAAAACCAATTAACTGTCCTTCAACCACTGTCTGACTGCTGTAATTAGTGCAGTGTGTTTCATGTATTTGTAGAGTAGATGCTGAAATATTTATCTGTGTCCCTTTGTGTATAACCAAACTATTAATAAAAGGTTAGGTTTCTTTCTTTCCTGTTTTCAGAAAACAGACAGAAAGCTGCCATCCTCACAGAGGCTCCAGGAGTTGGCTGCCTCCTTTTGATTTTAAAGATAATAGTGTCTCATCTTGATTCATCCTGCTCTAACAACTGAAGATCCAAGTGTTCTTTTGCCAAATACTGAGGTAGCTTTGAGACTGATGTAGCATCAGGAACGAGCAATTATATTCACTTTTATAAGCCTCAGGTGGAAGGTTTGACAAAGGAAATGCTCTAAGATCCTCAAGCAAATAATCAGCAGCAAAAACAGGTTCAGATTTTTAAATTCCTGAAGTGTTCTACAAAAGAAACCATCTAAGACATTTTAAGGTGTTGTTTTTCAGACACCTGAAAGATGTCTAAAGTGCAGAAAGATTCTTTTTACACTCAGTCATCTCATCTCTGGTTTCCCCATTCCAATACTGTAATGCAAACTCCCATGAGAATATCTCTGGTCAAATTTTAAAAAAACCTTCCCAATTAGTAAAACTAGCACTACTACCAAGGGGATGTACAAGAAAGAAAGTTGTTCCATATTATTTCACTTCTGAAAGCATTCAAACACAGGCAGTTTAGACAAACCCATGTTTTGACCAGAGGCGCTTTGCTTGCCTGAGTGCTGCAGATCCAGGCAGCATCTCAGATTGCTGTGAAAATAGACATTTACAGTATTAGTGTTCCTAGACCACAAATGGCTTTGACTATCTACCTATCATGAAGGAGCCTATAGGCTTTTGTGTCACAAAAGCACATATTGATGATTCCTAACAGGGAACGAAGAATCAAATTTGCTTCTCTGCTGAGTCATATCTGCTGAGGTCTGTCCTCAAAGTACAAGGAGTCTCCCAGTACTCTTACTGTCTCCTGGGGTCACTGAAGAGCCAGGAATATTTATGTAGAGATCCAGGCCTCATTGCAGAAGATCTCCTAATTACAGTGAAGCAAACAGCATGGGAAGGGGGAATCCTGAAATAAGCAGGGGCAAAGATAGGACACACAAGCAGAGCAAATAACATAATGGCAGCAAGTGTCTGCTATTAGTTCCACAGCCAGATCCCAAGGTTATTTAATTTTTATCCCTTTCTTTGAGGATTAGAGGATGTCCAGAGAAATAATTGAAAAGGAAGTGAGGAGGATAAGATGGAGGAAGGCTTGGAAGAAATTTCATGCTGGAACCACAAACCCAGAGTGTAGCTACCTACCCCTTTATGATATGGCCAAGCTCATCAGGAATCACAGCAAACACCATCGCAGTTCGCAGCAGTCCCAAAGCTGCAGTGACACAGTCTGGGCAGGGAGGGAGAAGATAAGAGTGGGGCTTTTGAATTAAGAGCTAAAGGAATGCATGGGTCCAAATCTCAACTCTTCGTCTCAACAACTTGTGCAAGAATCAGGTAGGTTCACTGATTTCCCTTTCTGTCCTTCAGACTGTCTGAAATCAGACAGGCACTTTTCCTTGTGTGTGTGTGTGTGTGTGTGTGTGTGCTGGTAAACACAGCAGCTCTTCCAGTACTGCAAAAATTATATATTTTTACCTTGTAACAAGTATGAATTTACACAGTAAACTATCAAAGTTAAACCAGGCAGAGTAAGTCATCCTTCAAGCACTATCACTCATCTATTGAAGTGGTCGGGACCAGACAGGATCATTGCCCTGGTGAGAGCCAGGTATGAGAGGTACTAGTACCTGCTGCCAAGAAATCCCTCCATCCTTACAGAGGGCTGTAGATCCAAAACACTTGCCTGCTGGATTGTGCACCAGAGAGGAAATGTTTGTCTAAGAGGGGAATCAACACTGTGAAACTAGACTGCTACTTGTGTTTTGACAAGGTTTTGAGAACCTCATTGTATGGGGAAATTATAGTCTGCTGAAACAAAAACAGTGAGGAGAGAGGAAGAGAAATGCCAAAGATGACATATATTATGATTCTTCTGCAGGTGAGTTTGCCATTTTAGCCTGTCACAATTTGCATCTACATTCGCATTTTAATTGTTCTGTGAAAGCCTTCGCATTGGAACAAATCCAGAAGGAGCACACATGAAACATGCATCCACACAGAGATACAGGTCTTGCTTGGATGGATGCCTAATCTTCTCCAACAGGAAGAGCTTGCTGTAGGCAAAGTCTCAAAAATGAAACCATTTCTCCATTTACCTCAGTTGAATCAAGAGAAGCCTTGTGGTAGGAATTGCAGACGAGCACTCATCTGTTCAGGAAACCAAACAACTTATCAACTTATCTATCAAAGATATCTAAACAGGGATGTAGGGGGCCTTATTCTGGTATCCACTTTTAAAAGTACATAATTATATATTTCCAGTTGAACCATAGGAACACTGAAAGGCCCCAGTAAAGATCAGCAACCTCTCCTGCCAAGCACTGTGTTAACAGAGAGTCAGGTCTTGCCTCAAACAGTTTACAAGACAGGCAAAGGAAATAATCACCATCTTGTTTTTCTGGCATGAAACTGAGGCCCAGGGCCAAACAGAAGAGCTGACAATTGAAACAAGATTGCTTATTAAAAAGAAATACCAGGCCAACAACTTAAATCAAGGCAATCCACTGAACATTAACTCACTGATTATCACCTCAAATTCATGCTCAATTTCCATTCCTCAGCCAAGAAATCTGCTTTCAATGCAGTTTATGCAGGCAAGTTATCAGAATTGAGGCTGGAAGTGAAAACCCTCTTTTCTCTCAGCTTCCTCCTAAAGAGCTGGCTCCTTTGCCTCTCTACTAATAACCTTTCTCCCCACAGGAAGGGCACCAAAGACACGAACCACTGTGATTAAGAGAAACTTTTGCAAAAGGAGTGCTTTAGCACATGCAGCCTGGTTGCAGTGTTCAGTCCACAGCTGTGGCACTTACTATGGGGAGCAGCATCCTGGATATTAGTTTTGCCTCACAAGCCAGACCACAGTGGCAGTAAGTCAAGCTGGATCCACTCTGCTCAATAGAAATTACATCCAGTCTGAGTATGGGAGGATTGAGACCCAGGGAAGATAATGATTTTTGCCTCAATGAAACACTGTAGACTTGCAGTTTCCTCAGTGGCTATCAATTGCTGTCAAACACAAAGGGATGTTTTACTAAGTCATAAACAGGTAAGAAACTCTGACTTACAGCTTCCAAATTCTCACATTGCAAAACAGTTTACGGTAGGGGTGGTGTTTTAACAAAGAAAAAAAGAGGGTAACCTAGTTTATATATGTGTCCCTACTCACCAGGGTGGTCTTTTGCCATAGCAAGAAGTAATTCCTGGGACTTTGCAAGCTTCACTCAGCAACACAGATTTGTAAAACTTTCTCAATTAAGAGAAATACTCTCAAAAAATCCCCTCATTTAAAAAAAAAACCACAAGTCAAAGTGAGGTGGGTTTGCTTTTTAACTCAGGTTCGTTACTGGATTGGATGAGAAGTAATCAAACAAACAGTTAAACTTGCAAATTCAAGTTGGAGACAACCTTCACAAAGAGCAGGGTGGGAAGGCCCAGCAGGGAGATAGCTTCATTTGGCTCAGCACTTTTCAGAGCAGTTCATCTGATCATGCCCTCAGCAAAAGAAGTGGGAGGATTTTTTTTAAATGCCTGTGGGACCTATTTCTGAGTTTGTATTCTTAACACACTTGAAAAACATTTGAGTCTTTAAAATACTGCCCAGACAGAATGAAAAAGTCAAAATCAAGTAACTATGGACAGAGAACACTATTGCCCCCAATAAAAAGTCTCTTACCTTCCTTTAGAAAAAGAAAGAAAGAACAGGGCAGGGGGAGAGAAATTTGGGGAAAAGTCAGGTTTTATAACTCAGGGCTGCATTATCAGACAGAAAGAACTGCAGAAATTAAGACTCTCAGCATTATCTTGACTCTGCTCCTTCCTTTGTGTATCCCTAAATAAGATATCTCTTTCTAGACTTCTTAATTAGCACCTCCTAATCAGTTACTTGCAGAAAAACTGTCTGTGTGCCTACTGCATCTCCCTAACCTCCACAGCAGGAGGTAAAGGGTTAAATAATATAGGACACAGTTTCCTTTTTTATATGATAACTAAGAGCTGCAATATAATTGCCTGATTGCTCTATTTCATTAAGGCTCCTTTTCCCTTCTACTTCAAAAGGTTAATGCCACTCATATTTCCTTTTTTTATTGTCTGGCTTCACATAATGTCATGGGACAAGACAAAATAAGCAGTTGCCTCAACAAACTATAATTCATCCCAGCAGAACAACGACCGGCCGTAACTCAGTCTATTTTTAAATCCAACAAGTAATGAAAATCACTAAAAATAATACATTTCCTAGAGCCAAGACAATAGGCCGAAAATGTGTAATAATTAGTGCTCTGGCCCAAGTGCTTCAGGCTTTAAACTCTTTTATGACTGCAAGATCTGTTCTAAGCAATCAGCCCAGTTCATTGGTACCTACTTAACATCTTTATTATTAACAAGCTTTTCTTGTACCATCTATGTTTAACCACAAGCTGAAAGCACCACATGACTGCAAAAAAAATCTGTGCCTTCTTGCTTGTTCCCCCTAGTTCAGGACACTCAGAGATAGCATAAATTAATTCATTGTCTAAAAAGGGAAATTCTGGCAAAGAAAGAAAAGACAAGGAAACTGTTTTGACACAGTTTGATACATAGCCATATTTATATGTACCAAAGAAAGTAGGCTGTGGGTCAAAAAATATATAAAAAGTTTCCACCCAGGCCAGCTGCCTCCCCTCAGTGATATGAAGCGGCACACAGACACTGATCTCCACTCTTTCTCTTTTACAGTAGCATTCAGTGATTTTCAGCAAGACCCTCTGTGCTGCGTAAGTTCAACCATGTGTGTAAGGGGATAATAAATACACAAAAAACATCCTGAATGATCCCTGACAGCCTGCCAAAAAATGTCTGCTCCTTCAGCAGCGCTTTTTCTTAATCTGCATACGCTTTTTCCTTTAATTATTAGCTCACGCAATGCTCCGATACCTGCCAAATTTTTTTGTACCCACAGTTTTGGATCTTCAGAAATGGTACTTTGGAGATGAATGCATCATTTGGAATCTAACATGCTCTTAAATAAAACAGACATTTTTGTTAGGGTATTTAAGTGACTCTCAGTGCTACTGCAATTGACTTGGTCTAAAAATCATAGAATCATAGAATTTTTTAGGTTGGAAAGCATCTTTTAAGATCAGTGAATCCAACCTTTAACCCAGCACTCCCAAGTAATCACTAAACCATGTCCCCAAGTGCAACATCTACACATTTTTTAAATCCCTCCAGGGGTAGTGACTCAGCCACTTCCCTGGGCAGCCTGTTCCAATGCTTGATAATGCTTTTGGTGAAGAAATTTTTCCTAATATCCAATCAAAACCTGCCCTGGTGCAACTTGAGACATTTCCTCTTGTCCTGTCACTTACTACTTGGGAGATGAGACCGACCCCCACCTGGCTACAGCCTCCTTGCAGGGAGTTGTAAAGAGTGATAGGGGCCCCCTGAGCCTCTTTTTCTCTGGGCTAAACAACAACCACTCCTCGTAAGACTTGTGTCTCTGAGTCTTCACCAGCTCTATTGCTCTTCTCCGGACATACTCCAGCACTTCAAAATATTTCTTGTAGTGAGGGGCCCAAAACTGGACACAGCACTCAATGTGTGGCCTCACCATGTTGAGTACAGGGGGTCAGTCACTGCCCTGGTCCTGCTGACCACACTATTTCTGATACAAGCCAGGCCTTTGTGGCCACCTGGGCACACTCTGGCTCATGTTCAGCTGGCTGTCGATCAGCACTCACAGGTTCTTTTCTGCTGGGCAAAAGATACTGATGCTAATATTGAGGCCTGGAGAACATCACTGGTGGCTGGCCATCAGCTGGACATAGCACTATTCACCACTCTGGGCCTGACCATCCAACCAGTGAACAGTGCACCTGCCCAAGCCTTGAGCAGCCAGACTCTCCAGGACAATGCCATGGGAAACAGTCAAAGGCTTCACTAAAGTCTAGGTAGACAACATCGTTTCCCTCACCCAATAAGCAGAACACCTTGTCATAGAAGAACATGTTGATCAAGCAGGACCTGCCTTCAAGAACCCATGCTGGCTGGGCTGATCCTCTGCTTGTCCTGCATGTGCTGTGTGGTGGCATCCAAGCTTCCATAACCTTTGCTGGCACCAAGGCCAGGCTGACAGGCCTGTAGTTTTCCAGATCTTCCTTCCTGCCCTTCTTGTAAATGGATGCCACACTGGCAAACTCCAGCCTTCTGGAACCTCCCTGCTTACCCAGGACTGCTGGTAAATGGAGAGCAGCTTGTTGAGCTCTTCCAACAACCTCCTGACCTGTTTCCTCTACACTGTGCTGTATTTCCACAAGACAACTACTAAACTGAAAGCCACCACAAAAGCAAGAGCCAGCGATTGTGAAGCTTCTCCCAGCTGCTTAAGGAATATCTTGTCTTCCTCTTCATCCTGGTTGGGTGATCTATAACAGACTCCTACCATGATATCTGCCTGTTTCTCTGATTTTTATTCATAAACACTCCACCTTTTCATCATCATTGTTAAACTCAGACAGTAAAACAGCCCCAAACAAATAGTGTCCTCATGCTTCTCTCTAGTGAGCCTGATTTCATCCCTTCTCCCCCTCAAATCTAGTTTAACGCGCTTTTGACCAGCTCTACTATCTCCTGTGCAAAAATCCTTAAAGGCAGGTGTGCTCCATCTGTTGACAGCAGGCCTGGTGTTGTCTAAACCAACTCACAGTCAAAAAACTGCAAATTTTGCCAGTGAAATCAGGCTTGGAGCCAAGTATTGATCTGCAGGGTCCTCCTCTTCCCTCTCTCATCATTCCCTGGAACTGGAAGGATAGAGGAGAACACTACTTGTACTTCTGATCCTTAGTCCAGTCATCCCAAGGCAATGAAGTCTCTCTTGACTGACCTCAGACTTCTTGTTGCCATTTCATTGCCTACTTAAAAAGAACAGTAATGGTCAATAATTTGAGGGCTGTACCAGGGCAGGACTATTTCTGCTTCTCTTCGTATCTTTAACCCAGGTTCCAAGAAGGCAGCAGACTTCCCTAAGAAGTCCGTCCAGCTTGCATATTGGGCATTCTGTTTCCTTCAGAAGGGAGTCTCCTATAACAATGACCTGTCATTATTCTTTATGGAATCAGTTTTGATCCAAGGTGTGGGCCAAATTAACCTTGGCAATAAATCCATGCTAGATGAACCATCATCTCTTTTGTTTGGTTCCACAAACTAATTCATGCTAACTTTTGCTTTGTTGAGCTAACAGAATTAAATCTATTCAAACTTCATAGGCTGAGTTACTTAAGGAGAGAAAGCATTGAAAAGGCTTAAAACTCAGCTCATTAACCTGCTCTGTCACTCTAACCTGGCTATTCTTTATAGCCCAGTATAGCTGAGAGTCCCCATCCCAAGCACCTCTGTGCTCAAAACTGTACAGAAAGAGAGGGAAAGATCCCTGCCCCAGCCTAGAAAATCTCAAGCAGGAATTTCAACTGAATTGAAAAAACCCACACTCTTTAATACTTAAGGGTTGTTTTTGCCTGTCAGAATCTGTCTGAAGGCTGGTGACAGGAGCACCTTTATGCATGCGAAACATCCGCTGAGGTGGAGCCTTGTCTGTGTCAGACCATTAACATCAAGTCCATTTAGAGAATAACTTAGATATGGAAAAATAAGAGCAGGGCAGAAATCAACGCTGTTCTCTTTCAGTGTCATGCCAACAACATTCATTTCAGCCCATTGGTTTATGCCTCCCATCACAGAGAGTTCCATCAGTCTAATACGTGCCATGGACACCACCAGTGCTGCTACACCATGATGACACTTCACACTAGCCAGCTTTAGTTCTCACTTCCCTCACTCCTCCCCAGCGTAGAAGCAAAATACAAATATTGCTCCCTCAAAATAAAACTGCTGGCATGCTCAGGCAGACCAAAACAAGGCCCAAGAGCTCAAAAGTCTCTTAAATTCTGGGCTCCCAGGTAGCACAGGAAGCATCAAAAATCTTAATCTTTATGAGAATCTGGGCTTGCATCACTCACCCAAAGTGTTTCCTCAGCAGGTCTGGACATCGAACTTGTCTCTGCTGAGCCCCAGCCAGCCCTCCAGCTACAACCCAGACACATATTTTGAGACTAGCATTTGTACAGAGGTGTCTATGCAGCTTAGGAGCAATTTGTCTCCAGATTATTACAAAACACCCCCAAAGCTTCAGACAAATGAATTAAAGGTTCTTCCTTAACTGAGCTTGACTACAGCTGTTGGGCTTTAATGTCCAATCTTTAGGCACCTCTTGAATTCACAACCCTTTTCAACATACTGTTACAAAACCCTGACATTAAGGCTTTGGCTGTGTTTGGACCCCCCAACCACTACATTGGAACTTCATCATGTCAACCCTTAGAGGCCACTGAGGAAGCCTGCAAGTCCAGAGACTGCTGGCTGAGGAAGCCTGCAAGTAAGACTGAGACAAGACATTTCCTTTTCCTCACAGCATATACTCTGCTACATCCATGTGAGCTGAGAAATGTGAGGAATCAGCTCATGCCAACTTCAGCTCTCCTGCTCTTGATTTCTTCCCACCTGCCTCCTGCATCCTGTTTTTCCTCAAACACACTGTGGAAATAAGAGACCAAGTTTAATTCCTAGAGAAGAAACAGATTAGAGAAGATGTTGTGTCCCTCACTGAAGATATGCAAGAACAACCTGGACACAATCCTGTGCCACGTGCTCTTGGAAGACCCTGCTTGAGCAGAGAAGTTTGACCAGGTGATCCCACCAGTGGTTCTTTCCAACCTTACCCATTCTGTGATCCTGGGATTCCATAAACCAGCTGCTATTCTGGGACGTACAACATGGGTGCCCTTTCTGCAGCTTCACTGGTACAATAGAGAGAACAGGCAGCTCAGGGGTTCTGGTAGGGTGATTGCCTTCAGAGGGAAAACAAGTAAGTCAGCATGCCCCCAGAATGCAGTAAAGAGCCCTGAAGACTTCACTGAATAGTGTGATAAAAAGAATCCAAGGAGGACAGGGCAAAGTGCTGAGTAGTTGGTCATTACCTTGATTACCTTGAACACTCAGCAAGGTAGGTCCCAGGAAAGAAATAGTTAGAGGCTGTTACTCACCTGAAGTGAATGAACTAAAACTATTTAAAGAATTCAAGAGGCTGTTAACCCTAAAAACATCAAAAATGTTCCTCTCTTCCCAAAATTCACCCACAGAAATTTGACAATTCTTGGTCTATCCACGTGTAAGCTTTCTAGAAAAAGAAAGTCTCATAATAAATATTGCTTCTGTGAATAGTGAATTTGTATTTCAACAAGTGTAGTATCAAGACATTCAATATCCAGGTCCTCTGCTTGAGCGGGACCTTTGGGATTGACACAGGAGCCTTGCTGCTTTATGACTTGTAGGTTGAAATTAAAAATGACAATAGTCTATATTTTTCTAGATGTAAGCAGGGCAACTCAAGCACACAGTAAAAGGGTTTTTGCCATTTAGATCAGATTTACAGTCATTAAGACTTCATGCTTTGTGTTCTTCCTACAGCAAGCCTCATCTTGACAAAAAACGGATTTTTAAACCAGTGAGTGCCAAGCCAATGATTTTGTCTGTGTGGAGCTGAATAAACAAGATCTATGGAATGATGAGACAGAGTTTGGGGATCTTGAGACTGTCTGAATAATGCTATTTGATTGTTTTTAACCTTTCAAGGTTTTATGTTTGTCCAGTGACAAATAGTTGCCTTTCAATATTTTTGGCTTTTAGATCAAAATGTCAAGTAAACATCTTTTTTGATAGAATACGTTTAGAGATGAACATAGATTGTTCTGCTTTTTCATTATTTGTCTTTGATGATCTGCAGCCTTAAGAAAATAATCCTCTCCACACTTGAATCCCAGACCTAGCTTTTCTCTTGTTTACAGTTTGTTTAAATAGTTAACACTGAAAAAGAAAAGACAAAGAACAAGGTGGAAAGGGAAAATAAGCAGTAATCACAAGTCTTCCTTTCTGACATCCCATAACTATTATTTCAACAGCAATGAAAAATAGAAATGATGCAATTTTTAGGAAATCTGTCCAGGAAGCTGGAAAACAAGACTTTCTTCCTGTGTGACCATAGCCATTTATTTAAGGCCATGTTCAGGCCATGTACCAGACAGGCCTAAAATTAAGCATCATGAACCTATGACGTCCAAGCAGTTCAAGCCACCTGTTGTGTACCAAGAAAGGGAAGAAGCAGCCACATCACCTGGGTTAGGCAGCTGGAGCCACAGTGGGAGCAATGGGGCAGTGCACCCACCTTGGGCACTGTGATTTCTCCTGGCGACTCTAGGCACCAGCTGAGGTGGAGCAATGACAACGTGACACCTTCTTTCCTTCAACACAGACAAAACACCTTTTCCTATCTCACTTAGGTATTATAAAAATTAACGTTCTGGTGGTTTGGTGACTGGGTGCCAGTCACAAAGGTCAGGTAAACACTTGGGCTGTAAGCTGAGGCTGTATCTTTCATTAGACCAACCGCAAGAGATAAGAACCTGTACAGATAGCAGGCCATGGGACCATAAAGATCCCAGTGCCTCCCATACTCAGTTTGTTTCCATGTTCAGGAGTCAATCACAGGGACTAGTGGATGGTGACGAAGTGGTAAACAAAAGAAAATGTATGTTTTGCCACATCATCCATCTTGTGGCTCCTGCTCCTTGTGAAAACTATCTAAAATCTAAATTTAAACTAAATTTCTCAAGGGAAGGGGGCACCTATCCATCTCAGTCCTGCCAGTGAGATGCCAACACCTGTAATGGATGCCTGGAACAGTGCAAAGGCATTCCAGATACTCCAGCCAACACGCTGGCTTTATCTGGGGCCCAGGTCAGATGCCTGTACAGAAACACATGTAGTATGGGGAACAAACAAGAGGAACTAGGGATTTGCACATGCCTGGGTGGATATGATATCACATAGAGACAAGGTAGCATGGCTCCAGTGACTGGAGCACTGCAACAAAAATGTTTAGGAAAGACATGAGGAGAGTGTGTAGCCCTCTACGCTGATGACCAGCCAGACAGTATGGAACTCTGCCTGGAGAAGGCCAAAAAGCCAACTAAGAGCTTGTGGGTCAAGTTAAAGGGAGGGCAGGTACAGGAGATGTCATAGTGGGGGTCTGCTACAAGCCACCCAATCAGGATGGTGGTGTGGATGAAATCCTCTATAGCCAATTAGGAGCAGACTCACACCTGCAAACTCTGGTCCTCATTGGGGATTTCAGCCATGGGGATATCTGTTGGAGGAACAACATGGCAGGGCATGAGCAATCTCCAAGGTTCCCTGAATGTGTCAATGACAACTTCCTTATACAAGTGATTGAGGAGCCAACAAGGGACAGTGCCATGCTGGACCTTCTGCTCACCAGATGGGAGCAGCTGATGGGGAATGTAGTGCTCCAAGGCAGCCTTGGCTGCAGTGACCATAAGATGGTGGAGTTTGAGGTCCTCAGGACAGTGAGCAAGCAGTGAGCTCACTGCCCTGGCCTTCAGGAGAGCAGACTTTTGCCTCTACATGGACATACTCAGTTGAGCCCCATAGGATAGAGCCCTGGAGGGCACAGGGGCCCAAGAATGCTGGATGATATTCAAGGATCACGTCCTCCTATCTCAGGCATGATACACCCTGACTAGGAGGATATCTGACGAAATCTCCATGGATGGATAAGGAGCTGCTGAGCAATTTCAGACCAAAAACAAAGAAGCTTTCAGAAGGCAGAAAAGGTGACAGGTGACATGGTAGGAATACAGGGAAATTGTACAGTAAGTGAGAGATAATGTCAGGGAAACCAAGGCCCAGTTAGAATTGAGTCTGGCCTCCATAGAGGCCTCCAAGTTTTGTAAACAAAAGGAAAGCTAGGGATAATGTGGGTCTTCTCCAGATGGACATGGGAGACCTGGCTATGCTGGACAAAGAGAAGGCTGAGGTTCTCAGTGAGTCCTATGCCTCAGTCCTCAAATGCCCTAGCCATGGGAAAGGCAAATGCAGGGACTGGGAGAATGAAGATCCTAAGCCCTCTGCAGGAGAGGATCAGGTTTAAGATTCAGAAATCTGAATCTGTGCACAAGTCCATGGAACCTGATAGAGAGTCCTAAGGGAGATGGCAGATTAAGTTGCCAGCTGAAAATCCTGGCAGTCAGATGAAGTTCGCAATCACTGAAAAAATGAAAATATAAAATCTTTGTCAGCCATGTGGACAGTGGAATTGAGTTCATTCTCAGCAGGTTCACTGAAGGCACCAAGCTATGTGGGTCAGTCAACATGCTGGAGGGAAGGGATGCCATCCAAGGTCCATGCAGAGGAACCTTGACAGGCTGGAGAGATGAGCCAGTGCAAAACTCTTGAAGTTCGACAAAACAAAGTGCAAGGTCCTACACCTGGGTCATGGCAATCCCAGGCACACCTACAGGCTGGGCAGAGAAGTGGTTGAGGGCAACCCTGTGGAGAAAGACTTGAGAGTGATGATTTTTGAAAAACTCATCCTGTACTGGCACTGAGTGTTCACAGCCCCGAAAGCCAAACAAATCCTGGGCTGCAGCAAAAGGACCATGGGCAGGGGGCTGAGGGAGGTGATTCTCCCCCTCTACTCTGCTCATGAGACATCACCTTCTTGTCCACAGCATAAGAAGGACATGGAACTGTTGGACCAACTCCAGAGGACACCACAAAGTTGACGAGGACTGGAGCACCTCCCCTTCAAAGACAGGCTGAGAAAGTTGAGGCTGCTCAGCCTGGAGAGGAGAAGGTTTATGCAGAGACCTCATAGCAGCTTTCAGTATCTGAAGGGGGCCTGGAGGGAAGCTGGAGGAGGGCTCTTCATCAGGAGCTGTAATGATAGGACAAGGAGTAATGGGTACAAACTGAAAGAGGGGAAACTTGGGCTGAATATTAGGCAGATGTTCTTTACTGTGAGGGTGGTGAGACATTAGAACAGGTTACCCAGGGAGATTGTGAATGCCCCAACCCGGGCAATGTTCAAGGTCAGGTTGGATAAGGCCTTGAGCAAACTGGTCTAGTAGGAGGTGTCCCTGACCATGGCAGGAGGAGTTGGAACTAAATGATCTTTAAGGTCCCTTCCAAACCTTAACATTCTATTATTCTGTGATTCTATTACTCTAATTGTCATTGGATGCTTCAAAAGTTTGTTAAAAATCCCAAGAGAAATTAGCATTGTTACCTTGTACAGTTAAAAAGGTCCTCTTTACTTTCAGGTTTCCTGTTTGAAGTGTTTCTTAACCTCAGCAGCTCTAGAAAAGCCGACAAGCAACAAGTCTTCTCCATCAGATCCAAGTCCAGAACTTTCCAGAGAGCTCACCACGTGGAGCTGGATCATATTGCTTGTTAGCTGGATCATTTGGTTATTAGCAATTGCTCACACTTCAGTCCTAGGCTGCTTTTTAGCTGTGTGCAGCAGCAGTAAAGAGTCCCATTGTGCACTAAATCAACTCTATGACACATTTAAATGTTATTTTTGGTGATGTAGAGCCAGAGTGATTATCCACATAATATTCAGATTTCTCCCAAGCCCTTTGCCTTACTCTCCAAATCACATGTCAGAAAAGAGCTGCTCAGCAGCTTTCCTTGCATGGCCACTGAAGACCAGCAGCATGACTAGGACGAAATCCACCCTCGGACTGCAGGGGTTTTCTTCAATTTGTCCATTGTGACCCTTTCCCACTAAAGCTGTAATAACCAATTCTGCCTCCTTAAAAATGTAATAGTGGCTGGGGTATCCAGTGGAAACATTAGCCAGGAAAAAGCCCCAGGGGAGCATTAACCCATCCTTCCTCAGACCCAGCCGTGCTGGCTGGTACCTGCAAGCTCCCTGTCACACAGTGGGGAGCAGCTGCATTCCCCCATCAGCCCCACCATTCCTGGTCCTGACTCTGTGTTGCTGAGCATCTGTCTGCAGGCATTTTACTCCTCATGATTTTTCTGTGATAGCAGTTTTCTCTTAAGCTCTCATCTGAAATGCTGTGCCTCTCTCAGGGTCAAAATTATGTCATCATCATGAAGGATTTTGTTTGGCTGGAAAGCCTGAGATGCCCAACATCAATCAAACAGTTGTGCCAGGCACTGTAACAGGAAATGAGTCCTTGCCCTGATGAGGAGTCTCTTTGAATGCACAAGATAGGAAAAAGGATAAATGCAACAAGGTAAAATCAACATTCCCAGATTCTACAGCAAAGCAACAGCCAAGCCAGCAGCAGAGCCAGTCTCCTCCTTAGGCTAACACCTGACCCCTGGACCAGCCAACAACAGTTCATAACCTAACATGGGGAAGCCGCTTTGGATCCCAAATAGGTCTTGTAAGAATGACTTGACAAGCACTGCAGAATACCAACAGAAGACATTTTTATGGAGGCATTTGTTTACTTTAATTGAGCAAACAGTTTAATTAGATTTTTCTCACACACCAGATAAACTGCATTTCGCTCTGTCCTGTTCTGTATCTTCTGAATGATTCTTAGATGTGGTTTCCCCAAAGACATTCCTTAAATTGGAATGATTAAACACAGACAGTGTATTTTTGCTCACAGTAAATATCAAAATAAAGACAAAAATAGAAATAAAATTATAATGTCATTTTGTGCTGGCTGCAAATTCAACCAGTTGAAATAATCTCAATGCCCATGAAAATGACCATTTTCCTCTTCAGGCAGTCAAGGCAGATATCTTCATCTGTTTTCTCAGTAAGCATAGAGGCAGAGGAACCTTGACAGTGCTGTACACCATGGCTCCTAAAGCCTACAGCCTCTTCCATCGTGAGTCGTGGAGCACAGTGCTGTAAGTCCCTCGGGATATATCACTGATCAGAAAGATCAAATGGTACATAGCAGAACAAAATGAAAGAGATGTAATTCACTTCAAATGCAACGATGGCTCCCTGCACTTCCTCCCTTTGGGCCTCATTGAGCCTTAGGGAGAAAGGAATGAGGAAGCAAGTAGAGCAATTGCTGAGAGATAAAAGCATTGAGGCCAAAAATTAGGGAAAGATTCAGACCTACAGAGATGCCAAGCTTTTTCCCTTCATTGAATCAGGCCCTTCAGGATCACTTAGGAGGACAAGTTATCTCTGTTTGCAGTTGCCACTTCACAGCACTGACAGGGAGAGGGGGACAGTGACTGTTTTCTCTGAGATGCACTCAGCCCTGCACCGCAATATCGGCTCCTGTGTGTGAGCAGTGAGACTGGGGCAGCAGCAGGTGCAGATGAACAAGAGGAAATCTCCCTCATGGGGCAGCTTGGGCACACAGGAGTTTAATTTGCCTTCTTTACCTACAGGATTCAAGGAAGAACAAGTAACCCTTCACTAATCACCTCCTTCCCTCATTCACATGGACTTGGATGCAGTCTTCTGGCAGTAATGCAAGTTAAGCAGCAACTCTCCAATGAACCAGAATCCATGGAAAAGGCTATGTTAGTGTCAGATTTTCTGGAAGCTAGCTTTTGATATTTCCTCTAACCCAAAAATTTAATGACAAATTACTTCTTTTATGTCAGCCTCATGTTTGGTGGTGCTAGCTGGCTGTGCAAGGCAGAGACAGATGTTTTTTATTATATTGCCAGTACAAATTGACTCCCGGTCTGGCATTGAGAAAGTTGGGCTGAGGTTTTTAGACATCAGATCACTTCTCAGAGACTGGATATGGCAGCAGTATGCAAACAATGCATGTAAAATCCTTGGAAATAAATAATTTTTATGAATGATTAAGTTGCAAGATTCAGAGAAGAACTTCTAAGTCCTCTAATTATTATGTTATAATAGCATGGTAACATTATAAATGACCTGCAGTAGTTGTTTGTGGCTGTTTATCACATTTAGAAAAGGTGGTGGGGGGGGAGGGAAAAATAGTATCTCAACAAAAATGTGCACAGTAATCCTGACTCAGTTGTTCTTGAAAGTTGCTGTCATTTCAGCTGCTCCAAGATGTATTCCAAGATACATGTTTTCTTTTAATCTTTAGCAAAGATTATGGAGAGTAAAAATGGGGAATCAAAATGCAGCACAGATGGTCTGAGACATAAACCCTCTTTTTATGTTTCTTGGAGCTGATACTTAGTGTGGGCTGAAACTAAAAAGAATAATATTGGAATAACCACCTACTCAATACAAAAGAGACCCGACAATGAATTTGTATACCTGAACGTTTCTTTGAGATTTGATTTCACAAATTTATCAGTTTGGGGCTGTTATATCAGTTGGTGAAAGTACAGCACTTCTACTTTAAGGCTTTCTCTCAGATACTTGGCCCATCATAACTGCAACCATCATTTCTATTGCAATAAGAGAGGTGGCTCTGATCATTAGAACATTTCACACTTTGCATGATGAGTAGGGTTTTTAGCCAGCAAAAGTCACACTTTTCTTTGTAACTCTTTCAAATATGTGTTCTTTTATTTTAAACAAATTTATTCTTCCTATCAGCTCCTTGATATTCAGAGACAGTTTAAGTCAGGACACTTCAAGACAGGTCAAAATCTGAACTTTCCTGGTGACATTTAAATCTTAACTATAAAATTATTTCCATTTTTCAGATGCTCTCAGCAATTCAGCTCACATTTAACTCATATATCTCTCAGTACCTACTATATCATTGCATTATTTAAAACATGAATGGTTCCCCATGTTACAAATCAGTAGCCCAGCAACATACCTTGTTTCACTGATGAAATGAGAAATTTTTGACACCAACACTGACTGACAGCTGGCACACAGTAATCTATCATGGAAGATGCAGCAAAAAGAACTCACCCAAAATGCATGTGTGTGTAGCCATCATCTTGTGACAGCAAAACAAGTCAGTTTTACTCCATGGGAAAGCACAGAGTCCCTACAGTATCCCTTATCCTTCAGGCAGAATTGTCAGCATCTTCCTCTCCTGAAAATTCCGATCATTATATAATTTAAACACCAGGAACAACATCAGTGCTAAGGAGCAATGGACCTATACACAAAATAAGGCACATTGCTGAAAAGAATATCGAACAGTCATCCACCTCAAAAGTTTCAAAATTGTTTAGTTAAATGAAATAAAGGTGCCTTTCTTTGAAGACAGCCTAATGAAGACTTCAGCTCAATATGCAGCTACAGGAAAGAAAAAAAAGGATTAAAATGAGCATTGACTAGACATTGCAAGCTTGTGGAATAGCATAAAGAATACTGGAAGACACACAATGCATAATAAACCAATTGCTTTGCCATTTCTGGAACAGTATATGCAGCATTTCTTACAGCACTTCAAAAAGAACTCTGGAATTGTAGGGATCAAAGGAAGATAACAAAATACAGATTTGATAAAGACAAGGATTGCTTATCTTTAGGAGGGTAAATCAGAGGAGAACATGAGAAAAGTACAAAGTAGTGAATAGTCTGAGAAAAGTAGACAAAGAATTTCAGCTTTTTACCAAGGCTACATTTATGTTAGAACAGTTCAGAAAGGTGGACCAATATCTGCTGCAGCCCTAAAATAAGCTATGGCACTCTACTTCATATGTTTTTGGCCTATGAATATGGGTAGATACCCATGTACCTCAGAGATGAATGAAAACTCAAAACCAGAACATATTCTTTCATGAATAAGAGCATTCAAATGACAAAAAAACAGCACAGAATTAATCTGGGATTATATAACAACCTCTGCTCCAAGCTTCAGGCCAACCTCTATTTGTGAGGCATCAGGAGAAAAATGAAATGCTGCAAGATTATTCTGTGCCCTGTACCATTGTTAGCTATCGTGTACAAGCATCATTTCTTTTTCATTAAAAATGACAGAACTGCAAGGTGCGGCCCCAC
Source organism: Promerops cafer (assembly GCA_013398275.1). Lineage (NCBI taxonomy): Eukaryota > Metazoa > Chordata > Aves > Passeriformes > Nectariniidae > Promerops > Promerops cafer. Next base: position 7,066,992 of record VZSE01014922.1, read on the forward strand.
GGCCACTGAGGTGTGTGTGGCTCCCCTCCTTGCTCAAGAGCATCCTTCCTCAGAGCTGGGTGCTCCACCACACAGGTGAGCATGTGTTCCCCTTCCCAGGAACTGATTTCATGGTTCAAAAACATCCCACCACCTCTCAGTGGGGGAAGGCCTCTTCCAGTTTCCCATTTTATTGGACAGAAAGGAGAGGTTCCTCAGAAGCCAGTGCAGAGCAAAAACCCAAACCCAGAGCTTTGAATTGTTCCCTGGAGGTGGTTCTCCTAAATCCAGAGGCACCTTAAGGAGATTTACCTGGGAAGCTGGATGCTGCAGGGTGGTGAGAATCCACTCAATCTCTGTACACAACAACCATGCCCAGGGTAAATATTTATTCAATAACTTTCTTAAAACCTTCATAACAAGTTCTAGTTACCTTTGTACCTGAAATTGGGAATTTCAGTCTGTAATTTGATAACAACTTTAAAAGCAGTACAATAAAGCTTTTACTTCAAAAAGGAAGTCTGGGCAATGATTAACAGGATTAATCCCACCAACATAAAAATAAGCAGCAGCATGCTATAAAGCCCTGTAGATGAACCCTCTTGAACAGAAATAAATAAACTGAAAATAAACTTCTATGTTTTAATTCTTCCCTTTTTTACCAATGTATAATACAGAAGTAACTCAAATCAAGCCTGCAGAATAATTCAGGAGTTTGAACAACCAGAGATCAAACCACAGACCACAACAATGTATGCAGAATTAAACCCAAAACTAACATAATGGCAAAGTCACAAAACCAAAAGTGGACAAGTGATGGATAAATCTTTTGCATATATTTTTAGAGAGCAAATAATAATGGATCAGAGGAATACCACTTACAGAACTGCAGACTTCTGTCTCCCCACAAAAGACTTTATGGATTCATATGTGTTTAATGGATTTCCCCCACAACATGTACATTCATTCATTCTTTCTCTATTAAAAATCTCCAATAAACAATATCCCCTGAGCTGATGAGAACAACCTAAAAGAAGCATATTGTCACAGATGACAGTGAGACAGAATTGATCTGGACAGATTTATTCCCAGGTCTAGAAAGAAATTCACAATTACTGCAAAAAGAAAGGAGAGAAAAATTACTTTTGCTTGGGGCATTTAATGGCTGCTGCACTATCACTTGCTTCTTAATCACTTGCTGCTGTGAAACAACAATCAATACAGTGCAAAGGAGATCACAAGAGGACCCAAAGCAGGTCTCACTAAAATCAGTGGGAGGAAAAAAAGCCCTTCCCCAGGGGAAGTTCTCTGAGAGCCAGAGTACAGGACCTGCAGCTCAAGAGCTGAGACCAAGGTGACTTTGAGCCCCAGTTGTACTCTTCACTTAAGACTGCTTCAGAGGACTGGGACTTATCCTCAGGGAATGTGTCCCAGTCAGGACAACATTCCCATGCCTCTGCAGTAGCACGACACTGCAAGCCTTGCTTCAGCCTTGCTCCATTGCACCACTTCCCTGACTGTTCTCCCTGCACCAGGCCCCATACAGAGCACCCAGAGGACAACAGTGGGCATGCTTCCATGGTGCTTCCACAGAAGGGAAGACAAGAGACCAAAGCTGAGCCTTTGAGAGATGCATCTGAGACTCTGTGCTGCTGGGTCTCAGACCCAGAACAGCAGAGGTGGAGCAGACACAGAAGGCTTCACACTCTCTTGAGAGAGTAAAGAGTTATAGGATGGAAGAGAGCTGATCTAGGACCACAGCATTACTCCAGAGGACCCTCTGTCATTATTTCTTTCCCATGGGATCTCTGTATAACCTAGTCACAATTATTTTGTCCCTGCGCCTCATTTCTACAGAAAGTATGCTACTACATCACTGACTTGGGAGTGGAGGGATGGGAGAGGGGATGACCACTAACTGTCCTAAACTGTAAGCTCCTAGGATTGTAATATGACAAGAGTCTCAGGTTCCATGAAAATTGCAGGTCAGACACACTTGAAATTTTGTCTTTATTATTTTATTGCAAATAAAATGTTTTTTAAAAAAGAAGATATTTTTTTCCTAAAATTGTGTCACTAGACAAAACTAAAGTATGTACTCTGGCTTCTCTCCAGGGCTGATTACAAACCTGGATTTGCAATATAATTAAAAAATGAAATAATTACAAGGCTTAGACATGAAGAAAGGATTTTTAATGTTCCACACCCAGCTTTACTCCTGATCCGTCAATGACCTCAGGCAACAAACCAAAACCGGCTTAAACTCCATCGAAGTTTCACATCTGGAGGCATCAAGTCAGTAGGAGTGTTCTTGTAAAGTCAGACTAAAGGTCCATCTAATCCAATGTTGTTCTTCCAAGCATGGTCGGACTCCCAGGTTAAAGATGTAAGAACCCAGCAAGAATGTAAATTACATTTTGTTCTATACAGCTCAGTCTCTGCCTGCCTATGGTTCATGAACTTGCTCAGCAATGGAAATATCTTTGCATGTAATAACCCTCCATGCATCTTTCTTTCATAAATGTAGCTAATGATTTTTAAGCCTATGTAAACATTTGACTCCCACAACTTCTACCATTAGGCTTTTTAGGAGCTGCTAAAACAGAAGCCAATTCATAGTTTTGATTACCCACATTGTCCAGTTTCTGCTTATTTTCCCATTCTAGTCTATGGTTTTAGTGATTGGAATACCAAAAATGCATTTGGTCCTCATGAAGCTTCCTACAACACACAGAATGTTTTATTCTCTATTCCCCTCCTAAATATTTATAATATACATCTTCAGTTTCTAGTCAACATTGATTTTTTCATAGAGCTCTTGTATTTTTTTTTTTCTCCCAAGTTGTCAGTTATAATCCCAAGATTTCATTCCTGATGAGCAATGTCTACTCCACAGCCTGTTCTTCATAAGTTTTTCTCTGTATGTTACTTTATATTTGTTCTTTCTTGTTCAGCATCATGGGAGTTTTCCTAAATTCTTTATAAAGAGTTTTCATTTTACAACTTTTAAATAGTTTAGTATCATGAGCAAACTTTGTCATTGTACTATTTACATCCTTTCTAACCCAGCTATGAAGGTACTGAACTGTGCGTGCTGACTGAGAATGTCTATGGGACACCAGTGGGGCTTTCCACCATTGACAGAGCTGACAGCTTAATCCTCCCCTTTTTTCTTGTGCTTTTTAACCACTCTTTCATCTATGCAAGAACCTTTCCTTTTATCCTCTTGCAGCTCAGTTTCTTTAAAAGTCTTTGATGAGAAACCTTGTCAAGGGCCTTCTAGAAACCCAAGTATTGCCTCGTTCTCCCCTGTCTATGTGGTTATTGACTTCTTCAAAGGATAGATTTATGATGCACAACTCTATAAATGCCACAGGGACTCTTCCTCAATATATCATATTTACCCACATGCCTGCTAATGTTACACTTTATTATCGTTTCTATTATCTTACCTAGTGTGGATGTTTGCTTTAATGGCCTGTGGTTTCCTGGGTTTTCTCTTACTCTTCCACTTTCCATTCCACTGACACCACAATAGTTTTATGCTCAAGGTTCAGCTAATAACCGGTCACAAGATGTCAGACAGAGTCACAGAATCACAGAGTATCTCTGGTTGGAAGGGATCCATAAAGATCATCAAGTTCAGCTCCCTGCTCTTTGTAGTACTTAGAGCAGAGCAGATATATCTGGCCCACTTATTTCTGGTACCAAATTTGATCTTAGCTTGGAAAAATCTTTAAAACCTCAAAATTCTATTGAGACTAAGGAGTACCTAATGAATAAAGTTATTCCTCACATTCAACTCATTTTATTTCACCAATCTCAGTAAGACAAAGACCAAGCCATTTTATGAGGAAAATCAAAATATCATGGGAAGGAAACATCCTCTTTTGAGGAGCAAAATTCGCATTGATTTATGCAAACCCAGTTTTTAGTGTGCTGAGCTCAAGCAAGAGACTGCAAGCTGGAGCAGCCAGAGCGTGGCAGGCTCCTCTTGCTGTCATGGGGTCAATAACATATAAAGAAGGTGCAGATGTTGTAGGGAGGGTGATAATTTCTTAAAATGACTACAGGACCCTTTTCCAGAAACCATCTTTCAGATGGCCTCAGCGCTGGAAAAAATCAGTCTTTGCTGGCTTTGCTGCTCAAAGAAAGATTTGGTGCCAGTCCTAATAGTGCATAAACTGCACAGTATGACCAGGGACATGTTGCCATTGCATTGCATGTACTGCACTTCCTAGAAATGCAACAGCACCTGCAGGAGTACAAAGTCTGGCAGGTTTGGGAAAAGCAGAAGAAAGAAGCACCTATATGATGAACTCCATTCCCTGTGATTGTCCCTGGATTTGAAAGGGGTGACAGTGCTCTAGCTACACAGTAAAGGCAGAAAAGACATTTCACTCCACTTCTACTCTGAGGTGATTTGTATGTACTATTCACTGTGGTGTTGCTGTTTACTTTTACTAAAATGCCACTGATGGATACCCAGGGAAAGAAGCAGTTACAGTAACAGCTTTGCCTTCCAGCAGCATTTCAGCATCATTTATAAACCATCAAAACTCAATACAAACCAGCTATTTTTACACTGGATTTTCGGTCTCTCCATACACTGCAGGAACAGAATAGTTATTGCAACTCTATAAGCTAAGACCAGTAAAGCCAATGGATCAACAAAAAGTAAATTTTTTTTTTTTCATAACAATGGCTTTTTGGATTTCTTCGCAATGAAATACCAGTCTGCAAATTTTCAGGAAAGTTCTGATCTTCAGAAAAAAAAATGGGGTGAGGAGTTATTTCCAAATGCGATTCAGAGAACAATTGAGAATTATGAAAACTATTTTCTAAATGGATCTGCTTACAAATACTGATGGGAAGAGAACTACAAATCCAGTGCCAGCTCACTCTATTGAAAATTAGACTGGGAGTGTATGTCTACAAGGCTGTTTCCTAGGGTGTTTAATGCATTTTGCTGCTTTCTGCTAAGACAGATAGCATACTAAACAGATCTGAGGCGTCCTTCACTGCAGCTCTGGAGCATTCTTTTTAATGGAGGGTATAATCTCATTACAAGCTCTGGTAATCATCTAGATTACAATCTTAATTACCAAAGTAGGTAAAATAGATAAAACATATTTCATCTGTCCCCTCCACCTCCTTTATTTTTTTTTTTCAAGATTCAGCAAATGAAGAGTGGAATTCTTTTCTCTCTCTCATGAGCTTCTAAGCACCAGAAAGGTTTCTTTGTCTTTGTTATCCTCCGCACAGCTCCTCTGTGAGATTACATTTCAAATTTCAAATTTATGGCTATAAAGCCAGGTTCCTGTGACAATCTTCTGTCAGGCACTGAGAGCTCTCAGCATCTCACAGGAGGTGTTCAACACCTTGTAGGATTCACTTCTCATTACACTGAGTCCTGGAGCACACTTCTTGGTGGTTCAAAAGGTACAGTCTCCTGAATAGAAATATCATTAACTCCACCATCCCCCTAAGCCTGTAGTAACCTACACCATAGGCTATCTACATTTGCAAATAGCTCCATAAACACACCTAGGTCAGCCTCAAATCACTCTGGGAAGGAACATGATGTCTTGCTAAACTTAGTTTATGTATGAGTAAATTAATTCAGTGAGATGAGAGATGAGAAAGCCTTAATGTGAAGGGACAAGGAAATCTTGGTGTCCTGGCAGTTTGCTGCTGCCATAACCCTGCTGATGTCCTTGAGAGGTCATGCATTTAAACAAACATCCCAGGTCTTTATCTCACCATAGCTGAGCTTCCAGCTGTGACCAGATCTGAAGCTGTGCCACATCAGCACTGAAATGAAGTGTTCACTCAGAAAGAGGAGCTGCTGAGAAAATACAGGTTCACAAGCCTATCAAACAGCAGGAGGAGAGGGTCTCTCTCCAGCCAAGCACTGAAGTTCTGCACAGTTTCTTCAAAACAGTTCTTCCCAAGCAGTTCAAATCCCAGAGCAAATGGTGCCACTGATGATCAGCACTAAAATCTGATTTCCAAAATAAGCTCTTGGGAGACATTTCGTATCTTGAGTTGCCCACTGCTGAGTTACTCCATCAAAAGAAAGGCCATCTGACAAGTTTTTTTTAAATCCTGTCATCAAACTGATAAAAAATGTACTTCAAATAGCATTAGCCCAGACCATGGTTTGCAGAGGATCTGGAAAGCAGTTGCCTCTTAGAGTCACCTGGATGGCAATCGACCCTTTGAAGCATTCTGGCTGAAGAGGTGCTCAGAGAGATCTTGAGATGACATTTATTCCAGAGAAAAAAAGACACTGGAGTCAGCCACAATGAGTCCTCAACTTCCTTAATTTTCCTTGAGAAAATGGCTTTGCTCTGTTTTAATACATAAGGTCCAGCCATGGCCAGTGTTAAGAAATAGATCTGGGCAAAGACCATCTTTGTTGGGTCCCATTCCCTAGAACTGAGCTTCCAGAGCATCCTGCCCAGGGAAAGGGAAGTGTAGGGTAACCCATCTCTCCATTACAAGAGGCATGAAAAATTTTTATTCCTTCTCCACTCCATATTTATGACAAAATATGAGTGGCTCAGCTCTATTCTCAGACTAACTCAGTGTGTGAACAATACTTACATTCTGTCTATAACCGGCTCATACAGAAATGTCTTTGGCCCTGATGTCCTACTCTAGAATCTCATAGAAAATCTGAACTCTTCATATTCACATTTATGTTCCTTCTGGATTCATGGGTGTATTAGCTGAAATGCTGGCATCAGCATAGTTAAGAGATCAGAGCAAACTCGATACACTTAAATACTGCTCACCAAAAATTACATGATATATGAGATCCACTTACGGCTTTTTCACTTGTTTCTTCTTGCTGCAGCTAAAGCTGGGATTTGCACATGTAAATGACAACCTATTCTGCTGGGAAGGTGTACCTTTAGAATTATGTTTCAAAATTAAAAGGCAAAAAAAATAGTGAAATGCCTTTCAGCAGACAAGAACAATATCTCCCTTTGTAATTAAAATTTAAACAAAAGTTCTTCTAAAATGTATTTATTAAAGAGAACTCAATACTTTTCATTGGTTCAAACATCAGCATAGAAAAGTATTTAAAGTCTTAATAATGAATTATATCTCACAATTAAAGCTTGCATCACAATATCATCACAAGTTTGACAATACTCCTGCGCAACTACAAAAGGATATATTGTGGGTATATTTGAAGGGGAAAGACATATGTATGTTTTTCATAGACAATAATTCCATTATATTTCCAAACTACAGTGGCAAGAGTTACAGAACCAGACATTTGGATGATTCTCACTTTTCTTTTAAGCTACTACATGTGTAAGTCACTGTCTCTGTGGGACATTTATTATTCATACCCTCTCAACAACACAGCACAGGAAAGTTCGCAACAGCACAGGAAAGTTTGTTTATTTTACGAGACTGGACTTAAAGCAAAAATTTTTTTTGCCAGACTACAGATAAACCAAATTTCAGAAAATTATTTCCATTTGTGATTTTTCTTTTTCACTCTGTGCTGGTTAGCCTGTCCTTCATGCAGCATATAAAGGTCATAAGAAGGTACAGGCTTTGCCGTGCCGCAGGCTCTACAAGCACGTTGTGAGTGAGAGCTCTGTCGCTCCAAAGGGCTTTCAGGGCTGAGGAGCCTATGCAGATCTGCTGTACCATCCGCCACTTTTCTTCTTGCAGATAACTATTTACCTTGTGACTTCTTCTTGTCAGGGTCTTGACATAGCAGAGATCCCCAAGGATTTCTGAGAACTTCCCATGTGGAGGTCAGAATCTTCTTACTTTTGAGTCGTTCAACCAAGACTGGAAATTGTGCCTTAAGTTGAATTATTGTTAGCCACATCTGTGTAGTAAGTTGTTCCTAAAGGTCCATTTCACCCTTGAATATATATTACTGGAGTTCACTTTCAGTCTAAGCCAAACTGTGACTGTAAGTGACAGTCCAACAAACAGGGGACTAAATTCTCTCACTCCAGCAGGAACTGCAGAATTCCAGATGCAGATTTTTAGGAGACCACACTGTGCTCTGGTGCCAGGAAACCTGTACAGAATGTATTCCCCACTTAGGAATCACATAGAAAGGTTGCAGACCTGCCGTGCTCCCTTGTAGCACTGACATGAGGTTCCCCCCCATAGTGTGCCCGCAGGGTGGCTTGGATTGCAATTCTGCATCCAGGCTGGATGGAAGCTGAACACAATGCACAGCCTCAACAGCCTGCTCTTGGAGCTGTGGATTCAAAGAATATGCAAAGCAGGAACAGCTCTGTGAGGTGACTCACTGAACTTCACAAGCTTTACAAAAAGACTAGGGCAGGAATAGGTGCTTATAATGGAGACTGTGCCACCTATACAATAAAAATAAAAAAAAAAAATTCTGCCCTTTTAAATAATTAAAAGTCACCAGTCACTTAGCTTATCTACATTATCACCAGGAAGGGATTAGAAGCAAGCTGGAATACATTTGTTGTGTATAACATAAAAAATCTGCACATGCACCCCCAGTGCATATATATATGTGTGTGTGTGTGTGTGTGTGTGTATGCACCTGTGAATGAAGGGGGATAAAAATTCAGCAAGAAATCTGCTTCATTTTTCATTCTGACATGATCCTCCTGAATTCACATGCAATGCAAACAGGACTTACTGGGAAGCAGTCTCTAATAAAATGCTTGGATTAGTCTGTCAGTCAGAAGCTGCAAATCTCAGTCAGCACTAAAGATCAGCTCCTGCCAAAGGGTTTTTTTAATACAGTAAATTCCAAAGAGATACAGCAGTCCTAAATAGATCTATTGCTTTCTAAGAATATAGTACAGTGTGCCTGCTAGGCAACTTGCCTAGAAATTCTTTTCCAATGAAGTACTGGAAGAGACAATTTCATTTGCTCTGATCTCTGTTCCTTCAGTGGCCATAGCTCCAGTGCACTGCTTCAGTTTCCCATATGAAGGCATCATGTATCTAGAAATCATTTCATCTGAAGAAGGCACAGAGTCCAAGGGCTGAACTCTGCCATCCATAATCCACCATAAACCATTGAAAGTGGTCTTGTCAAAGACCAAAGTACAGCACTCTTTGTGATTTAATTCAAACCCCACAGGTATCAGTGGGAAACACTAGCAGTGATACGTTTTTCTGGGGACTGGTCTGCAATGGGGAGAAAAGAGGCTATGGACCACCCTGTGCTCTTCTTCAGAGAAAGTCAGGAAGGAGAGCACAAACATCTAGATATGTTTGAGTTAACTCCCCAAGGTTTTTTCCCAAACCACAAGGGCCAAGAGCAGAAACAAAATTTTCTTAGCATGGCACCACACAGTAGCACAGGTCAGTATTGCATGTGAGACACTCTCTGTAAGACCTCCTGTGGACTGGCTTGGAACCAGTGTCAGATCTGGACACCAGTTTTACAGAACCCCAGACACAGATGGTTCTGTACATCAGCAAAAGCAGAGGTTGCTCATCATGCATGTCGGGAAGTTCAGTCCCAACATGCCTTGTCATGTCTCTCCACAGCTGCACCAAGCCCCAAGGACTCACAGTACTCATCAGTCCCCTTCTTTATAGCAGCAGGCTACAAGACCCTGGTGATATCTGCAACAACGCAAATTCAATGCTTAAACCCTGAGACAACCATTATGACAATTACATATTTTCAAAGCAAGGCAGCCAACAGAACTACCACATACTGGATGCTCCTGGGGAAGAAGTCACTCTCTGGAAAAGCAGTGATTGCTCATAGGTGAGGCTGTCTGACACATGCACAGTGCTTAGAGAAAAATAAACCACAAGAAAGTGCTACTGTTGGTACCTCAGTCCTACCCTGCTGCCAAGACAGCTTCCTACCAGGATTGCAGAGTCACTTTAAGAGACCAAGAAACAAAAAATAGAACTAGGAGTCCAACTCAGGTTTTAGCAGCTTTCACACCACCTCTTTCACAAGTTTTCTCCTTTCCATTTCCCACTAACAGGATACACCCAGGACAATAGTTCCTAGTTTGTTAAGTGGAAAATCTCAAGAAAGATGAAAGCACAGATTGCAAAACCAATTCCAACAGTCCAAAGTGGCTGAGAAAAGCTCCCAGGAATGCCTGCTTAGGAATTCCCCTTCCACTCCTGGGTGGCATGGTGCCAAGTAGGGCTGGAAGCTACAGCTTCTCATCAGCCATGAGAAGGGGCTTCAGATTCCACTCAAACAGCTATTTTTGCCCACAGGCAGACAGGTAAAAAGTAGAGCTGCGTTCTCAGTCTAGTAATTTATTCCAGGGAATTGCCTGGGTACTTTTGTTTTTTATCCTGAGCTACAGCCAGGACAGATATGACTCTTTGCCATGACCTTTTTCCTCCAAATAAAATTTGTGTAGTGGTGATGACTAATGGGAGGGAAGAATTGTAATTCCACTGTGGTAGCTCATAAGAATAAGACATACCAGCTGACAAATGACAATAATGCATACAGAACATCCCGTCTGGATACCACCCAGCTTACACTTTTCTGATTCCAGTGCTAGAACCATCTTAATTTTATGCATTATCCTGACAGTGGAATGACCAGCCAAATCAAAGTAATGTGATCCTGGGGAATTATTCAATGCTGTTTAAAGTTCAAAACTCAGTGCCAGAAAGTAACGCCCCATAATATGTTAAACACACCACAAGCAATGTAAAAATACTGCTCTGACTTCAAGGAGGGCTGAACCCCACAGACTTCTGAGGATAAAAACCACAGTCATCAATTGCAAGAATCAGTCTACAATAGCAAGCAAAGATCCTTACATGTTCCCCACTGCAGACATTAGCACTGCTCAGCTGGCAGGAGTCTCATGGCAGTGGTATATCTCCAGGGGAGAAGACTTGTAGTGAAGACTCTGATTAAAACGGCAGGCTAAGGTTTTGGGTTTTTGTGTCGCCAATCATCAGCTACCATTTCATGAGATGTTGATCTTTTTATATGCAGCCCACAGCCATGCCAGCTCCTAGTGGTATACCTTACCTGATGGAGAACATCAAGACAAAAAATCATTACTGTCTCCCTTTGTTGGTGGTTTGGTTTGGTTTGGTTTGGTTTGGTTTGGTTTGGTTTGGTTTGGTTTGGTTTGGTTTGGTTTTGTTTGGTTAGGTTTGGTTTGGTTTTTTTCAATGCTCAGAAAATTCCTCACAAGTTTGCAGGAATTCAAGATGCATGAGCCAGGCAGGATCAGATGGCTGCTCAGGTCATAAGGAGATGGTGAGAAAGCTGTGCTACAAAGAGGAGAATGGGCTTGTGGTCAAAGTGTTGGCCTGAGAATACAGAAATCTGGATCCAGCTCTTCGTCAGTGACTTCAGGCATGTCAAGTGGGATAAGCTGACCTGAAAAAATTCATACCCATACTCGATCTGCCCATGTCCTAGGCTCTTCCTGCACCTCTCAGCTGGGCTTGTTCCCTCAGCGGACACTTGGTGCCCATTCGGTCACTCTGCCTTTGAAATGAAGCTGCCACATGTCCGTGCATGAAGCACCTGTTTACACCCAAGTTAGTCATAACCTCCATCTCCATGTCTTTTCAATGTCTCCACACAGTCCAATTTCTCTTCCTTTCTCTGCTTTGTAGTAAGATAGAAAGCTGGGAAGATGGACAGTTTTTCAGCACTTACCTGTCCCTTTAGGGGCCTAGTACTGGAGCACATGGTGTCCCTAATATGGAATCCTATTCACTTGTGACACTGCCATCAGCAGCTCATCTGGTTAACTTTCCAAAATCAGGGTGGGAGTTTTTGTCATTAGTCTCAGCAGTTGAGTCTAGCCTGGAATCTCTCTAGCCATTTTAACTCTGTAACCTTTCACAGCAGCTTGTTCCATTGCCTAATTGTTTGAGTAGCTGAAACACATCTCTCACATAGGTAGCTGGAATTTTCCTTTCTGCAGCTTAAATCAGTTTCTGTGCTTCTTTTCTCTCTGGCTAATGAGAATAACTGGCCCCCGTTCCCTTTATCATATCATTTCATGTATTTGTAGACAGCTATTTTGCCCTCCTTTAGTCTTTGTAGACTGAACATGCCTGTCTCAGCTGCTTCTCATAAGTCTGATTTTTAAATATTTTATAATTTTTGTTATTGTCCTTTGAGGTTTCTTCAATTTGTTAGTGTCTTTTCTTAAAGAGCAGCATCCAAAACTGAATTCACTCTGCCAGCTGAGACTTTCACCAGTGCCAAGTGGAGCAGAAAAGTGACCCTGCTTGTTTTATACATGACGTGCTCCCTCTTTATACAGTCCAGAATATTTCATTGTAAAGCACCAATGGTCTAAATATGAGAACACATGTGGAACAGCTAAGAGGAAAAGAAATGTCTATGAGAATTCAAAAGGTGTAAACACTGAAAAGGAGGATTGTTTGGGTGTGCTTGAGAGGAAGGAGGAGGCTAAGAATAATAGGATGAAATGAAATGGTAGGCTAGATATAAGGAAAAATATCATAACAGTTCAAACTGTGGAAAACTCTCTCCCTGGAGAAGTGCTGCAGACTCCATAAGTTGAGTCACTGAGAACTAGACTAGACAAAGCAATGCAAACTATACAGCAAGATGACATAATAAATTATTGGGATAGGGGCCAGATGGGCTGATAAACTTGGCATTTCTAAATTTCTTCTTCTACAGCACTCTCAAATAACAGAATTAACCTTTTCTTATGTTAATATTCACTTTCTGTCCCCAGTGACACCTTCATGTGTTCTCTATCTGACACATAAGTGTCAGCAAAGCTAATTCAGAAAGGCTTTGAGAATTTCTGGAAAAGTTTGAGGGAATTTAACATTTTTCCTGTCTCTGTATCCATGCACCCTATATACTTGCCAGGTTCAAGTCACAGTCAACTAAACATTAAGAGATCTCACATGGTGTAAATGCAGAACGCCAACACATCCAGCAGAGAATGTTACCCATGTCTATACTGGCAAAACTCTACCACCACGATTAGCACCATGACCTGCCAATGCAAGGAATCACAGTGGTGCAGAAACACCAGTGGCTGGTAGCCAGTGGCAGTAATCAGGGCAAATCCCCAGTCTAGACAAAGCTTTAGTTATCATGAGCAAAACTCTCCAGTCTCTGGTTCTAGTTTTCCTTTCAGTAACACAATTTTAATACTGGTGGAACTCCACAAACTGCAACAGAGTTGCTCCTGACTCACATTCCCCATTTCTCTTTGCTGAGAAGGGCAAGTTTAAGTGATATTTCTTTAATTATCTGATGATCAGAGAACAATATAAAGTCAAAAAAATTCTAAATATGACCTTTTCTGTTTTGTCTCTGGAGATCACAAATATAAGGTCCAGTAACTTGGGGAAAACCAGTCGGAAGGTTGTTCCTTCCAGTGGTTGTTCCAACCTTCCAGTGGTTGTTCCAACCACTGAATGTTCAGCATCTCTTTTTTCCTGGTGTTAGAGGTTCTTACCTCTAGTCTTGTTAGCTAGATTAGACAGTTTCAGGCTCAGATATTTTACCAAACTCAGAATAAAGGCTAGAATAAATGTAAGTTTCAGGTGAAGAAATGCAATTTGAAAGGAAGAAAGTTATTGATGTATACTATATCTTAGAAGACAACAGCTATATACAGCTGTTCTTCATGGCCAAACAGCCAGATCATTCCTAGCAGAAGTCTAGAACACACATTGACTTTAAAAAGATAAATTAATTTTATATTAATTTTGAATATTGCTGTATCCAAATGGCTGATGCCATAGTAGCTTTCAGGTCTTTTACAACAGGGTGGTCCAACTGTGAAAGTCAGAACTTTTTTATAAAAAGGAATGGTTCCTGCTCCAGAGAGTCTACAGTCTAGAACTGGCAGACTAGTAAAAGGAAAACAAAGAACTACGTTATACATTAAGCAGCATTACTGTAACATGGGGAATGTTTTCCACCACCAAATGCTTCATAGCTGCTGGAGTAAAGGAGAGTCTCAGGGGTGTAAACAAATCATGACCTTGAAGAGCTCTGAAAAGCCAGCCTGAGGTTAAATGACAAATTATCACATAAAGAAGAGAGATCTGGTGTGCTTAGTTTTGTTAGTTGGTAAGTGCTGGAACCACTGGCCTAAAATGCCGAGTGGCTACTACATCACTAAGATTATAGTAATTTATTTGGGGCTGTTGCATAACGGGCTAAGATGCCTAAATTCAGCAAAACTCTCTTGTCTGGCAGGAAATTGTCTTCTTGTAATAGCTGACCAGCTCAGGAGCAGGAGCCCTGAATGCATTTGCTGATCTAGTGCCAGTACATCACTGCCAAAGCTCTCTAGGAAGGAGATGCCTGTCCTTCCCCTCTTCTCTGTCATAATACTTGGCATTGTTACTGGCAGGGTGCAGAGACATGTCAATGAGAGGAAAGCCAGGCAAGAGAGAAATGTAGGCTGTTGTGAGGACCAAAGAAGCATTGTCCCACCATCTGCTGAGCCACCACTGCACCAAACCACCTGAGTCAGATAAAGGCTCATGGATGGGTGTCCTGAAACTTCTGCATAAGTGGGTCTTCATAGTATTGGCAGAGACTTGGAGCATTCAGAGTCTTCCGGCAGTGTAAAGAGTCAGCCAAAATAGAAGTCAATCTAAAAAAACATTTTAAGGGTTGCTTTATTTTTCTGTGTTTATGTCCTATAGAATGTGTCATTCTGATGGTATCTTTTTGGGTGTCAAATCTACCTTAAATATTCTGGAACATATTAAACAGCCAGGATAAAAGTGCAGCATTTTGTTCCTTAGTTTAAGTACTCGTAATGACACTTTTCAAAGTGTGAAGCATCTCATTTGTCTTTACTCTTTGTAGTCTACATGTAGTGTTTGCCTTTTCACTACAACATCCACCCATGGAGTGAAGCATTCCTCAGAAACCTGAACAGCCCAAGTCTAGCTACAAAGTAGTAACACATGCCTTGTTTATTCAGAGGCTTGCACAGATTCAGAGAAATGCTACGAAGGAGCTAACTTCAGACTGATCTTTTCTACTCAGTGTTTGTAGTCTAATACAGAGTTCAAAACTGTTTTGAACCTGAACAGCTCTGACTTTTGGATTAAACACAAACAACTCAGCATTGTCTCCATTTGCAGAAGTTTGAACTTGATGACCCCAAATGTCATTTATTTTTAGTCTAAAAGACTCTACTCTCACTCTGAGTTAGGCAAAAAGTCTTGGAGATGCTGTCTGAACTGCTGAGAAGTCCTACATCTCATAATGATCTTTTACACCACCCGCCATGCAAAGCACAGAGTACATGTAGCAAAAAAGACCCTTTGCTTCTTTTAACACTAAGAATCTTTCATATTTATGCATTAATCTTGTAACCTGTGCTGTAGGTACTCATGGTCTAAGAAAACACAGGGTCTTGAGCTACAGTTCTTTTCATCACTCAAGGAGAGGACAAGTGGGTATTCCCTGACCCCAACCCTCAAAACACAAGGAAAACATACAGCATTTAAAGCTTCAAGCATTCATTATTCAAAGCGTGAAGAAAATTATCATTTCCTGGTTTTTCTGTTTCTAGCAAATGCTTCATCTGTGCATTCACTGCCAACATGCTGCCATCACCATCCTTCAGGTTCCTCTGTTAAGATGGCCCTTGGCTCAAGGAGAAACTTTGCTTTCATCAAAGCATTGCAAAAATCCTTGTCTTTTCTTGATGTGGAAGTCACAAATTTTGTCAGCTTGAAGGATCTGCATCAGTCCTTTATTCCATTTGAAACCATAACAAGTAAAACTGTTTAACACACACTGACAAGTTCTTATTATGTCTGCCTAAAAGGTTTCAATTGAAATTCAATAACAAAAGTCTTTGTGCACTTGAATTCTATTGCCATTAATACTAGCTGATCGAGTGAAAACAAATGGGATACATCAACCATACCACTAAACAGAGAAAGCAGCAGCACAAACTAATGAATTTAGAATTCTGTTTTATCAAATAAAAATAAAAATATAAAGAAAAATAATCAGATTTGCTGCAATCAAGCCAAACTAAGAATTTTGTAGTATAACTACAAAGTGCTACAAAGTTTGTCACAGCTTCTGCCCTGAAAATCCCCAGGAATTTTAGACTATTTCAAAGTGGTTTGGTTCATATTTTGTTCAACCTTATTACCAGCTTGTTAATAAATATGGACCAAGAGTCTTGCCTGAGGTGGTGGGGGCAGCAGTGGTTCTGCCTCTTGCTGCTGGAGATGCCTCCTGCCCTCTTGAACTGTCAGCCTCTGGTGGGGTTTGGGGCTGCTCTTCAACCTCTGCCTGGTGCCTTCACCTGTGTCTTGGGGAAAGGCAGGCCGGTAGACAGTCCACAGGAATTTCTGACACTCTTTTGTTCCTGCATACCAGGGTGGCATTTTACTGGCTTAGAGGGATTTTCTGCCTGGAGTATTTTGTCTGTTGAGGTCAGGGTCTTCTGCATTTGCTTTCAGGTCTTTCACATCTACAACTACTGCTGGAAACTTGATTCTTAGCAGGTCGTATATTTAGGAAATGACTATTCCTACAGTGTCTGACCATAGGCATTTAAAGTTTCCTAAGATCATGTCCACTATGCACTCTTAGGACCTTAGCTTGCTTGTCAAGAAAAGTACATTGAGAGGAAAATTATTGTGTGTTGGTGTACAGAAAACATGCTCCTAACACTGTATCTTTGACATCCTGAAGCCAAGCATATTAGTCTCAGCTTAAAATAACACTTAGACCTGCTCTCCTGAAGGCCAGACAGAAATCAGTCACAGATCAAGGGATGCAGGTAATGAATAAACAGCCCATTATCCTTTAACACTTATTTATTCAATGCCTTAATGTCATATGCAACTGCAAAAGGGTGTAATCAGAAATTAAGGCAATTCTACTCCTCCTTAAGATACCCAGAAGGAAAATCGTACCAATACAATGACTATACTTATGCCCCCACGGTGTAAGCCAGTAAATTTCCTGGTGTAAATCTTTATTCAGAAAGACCTAAGAACTTCTCAACAAATTCTTTAGGCCTGGCCTCTGCCAGACATGGGGGTTTAATGTGTGGAAAGATAGCCTGCCTGCAAACCCTGGACATCGGGCTTGTCCCAGTTGTCAGTGGCACCCACCTCACCTCCTTCCAACAGCCAGCATTGATTTGGCCTTTCTTACTCACCCTTCCCTTCGTCTTTTTCTTTCAGAACTTCATATGACATTCCTGACTCCCTATGTACATTCACACTGCTGTGACCTGTCTTCTCTTCCCCATTCCTGCTCCATCAGGCAGATTCATTAGCAATTAAGCAGTGCATCCTGCGATGTAAACCACCAGCCTTAAACAAAAGTCTGACAGTAGTAACAGGGCAAGTTTGGGCTCCTTCAATCCCTGCAATATCTTCTGCATCAATGAAGCGCCAGAAGTGCTACCAGATATCTCTCACCACAGCAGGGGCTCAGTGCAGGATAACCCCACAGACATGAAGGTTGGTGGGCCACCAACCCCCACTAGGAGGGCTCCAACTGTTCCTTAGGGAGCTGTGATCACCCTCCAGTTTGAGGACAGCTTTAAGCCTAACAGAATTAATAATGGCTTTAACTAAGGCACAGATGGACCTTCACAGGGCCATGCAAGTGAGGGTGCCATGGTGGCATCTCTCACCACTCTGCTGGGGCACGACATCCTTGGTGGGATGCTGGAATTGTGGCAAAGAGCAGAGGCTGCCTTTTCCTGGACTAATGGAGTGCCTCTATTTCTCTGTTCCCAGGGAAGTGGAAGGCAGGGGTGTAGAAAGCTGTTTTGTTCAAACAGAGAAGGGACAGCAGGTACAACTGCTATGAGCCTCTACCTCAAATGGTAGAGAGGGTCCCTCATCCACTCCTAGAAAAGCCTCTGCTTCCTATCCATCTCGTGACATCTCACAGCCAATTCACAGAGCCCTGTCACTCAGCATAACATTTCAGACCCCGTCCTGTGCTGCAGTAACTTTCAGCAGGAAACCTGACTTTGCTCCCTACCAGCTACAGCCTCAACTCCTCACCCTATATGGGTCATGCCCAGTGTCTGAACAGACATATGGGCTTATCCCATGGAAAACCTTCAGTGACCTTCCTCCCACACCAGCCATGACTCCATGGTTCTTCCTGGGAAGAGGCAGCTGCAGAACTACTGTTTCTGTGTCACTACAAGGATGGGCTGCAGGGACAAATGTCTTTGCACTGTCCCAGTGTGCAGCACTGCACAGTCAGTTCCTCCTCCAAAATGCTGAGATTTCTATTAGACAGAGTCTGCAAATCGGTCTCTTCTACTGACCTGGCTTGTAACTGCAGCAAACATGGGAAATCACCTTCCTATTTCAAATTCACTTTGAGACCCTCTTTTAGTACATTGGCCACTTGAAGGGCAAAATCTGGGGCACAACAGACAAAGGGGAAAGCAAAGCTCATTATTGTAATAGACAGCCAAAAGCCGCAGTGCTCTGCAATCGCCCAAGGTTCTCGCTATGGTCTTGGATGCTGCATCACCACTTCACCCTCAGGTTGTTCACTCCTCTGGCCCTGTGCTACACTCATGCATGAGCTCAGCATGCCATCAGTCATGCAGTGCACTCTTATAAAACACACAGCACCCCATAGCAGTCCCCTCTGTTGCATACTCAGCCAGGGCTCTTCAAAGCCAACCTCTGGACTGTTGCCTTTTTAACGTCACCTTATGGTAGGGAAAGTAATCCAGTGGAAACTCTTGCCTGGGGTCTCTGCATTCTCCATTTGTCGAGTCTTTTTCATTTTCAGGTCTTTGAAGAGCTCCAAAGGCAATTATACAGGTCTCTCACTCTGTTTCCAATGCCTTCTGCATCAGAGGAATTTGCCTTTAAAATAGGCTTAGTAACTGCCAGCTTTCCTTCATTCCTTTATCCCTGAGATTATTTTCCTCAGAGACCTTACTTACCAGTTCCCCAAGTCTGCTGAAGTCTACTTTTTTTGGAGTCATTATCCATATTCAGCTGGTCTAGCTTTTTCCCTTGGAATAATGAACTTTATAATTTCATGTGCGGTCTCATCCAAATTACCACCCAATCTTTAGATTGTCAGGCTGTTATTCTCTGCTAGCCAGAAACAGGTTAAAGGTAGCTGCTCATTTCCTCCCGCCTTCTGAAACAGCATCATCTTCACCACATCAAGGAGCACAACAGATCATCTATATCTAGCTGTGTTGCTCTTGGTGGAGGTATCACAGCAGTTATCACGTCTTACTACTGAAAGAGTTGTCCTGCTGATGTCTCTTCCTGTTGCTTGGGAAAAAAAAAAAAATAGCCATTTCCTGTCCCAATGAGTTCATCAGTAGTAAAAATCCCTGATTATTGTCCCTGGTTTTCTTCCTTTACCAGAACTGTTCAACTGACCTCTCTCCTGTTCTTTCCCAAACACCAGGGCTTGGTACTCAGTGCCTCCCTTGCCCTCAGTTGTACCTCCTGGACAAATCCTCCATACCATTCCTCAGCTCCCATGGTGTGTCCCACAAAACTGCCTTTAAGGTTATAGTCCTGCCTCCATGTTATACAATATATTATATTTCTTTGATTATTTTAGGAATGAAATGGATAAAATTTAATAGATTAAATTATGTGAAAAATTTAGAATTACAGAATATCCTGCACTGGAAGGGACCCACAAAGATCATTGAGTCCAGCTCCTGAAAGGATGTAGGAAGGGCTTGCTCTCCAAAAAGTTGCATGTGGGGATAAAAGGAAAACATAGAGTCAGAAAAAAAAAGAAAACCCAGAAACAAAACAAACAAACAAAAAAAAAACCCAACTAACCAAAAAAACCAAAACCAAAAAAAGCCCCCAACACCCTTAGTTTTGGCATGTAGGTGGCTGAAAAGCTGGAAATTCTGCGTTGCAACAGGTAAACAAAGAGACTACGTAATTTCTTGGATGGACACCCACATACATGCCTCTCCTGGGTTAACACCAACATGACTGTGGAATCCCATTGTACATTAGAGAGAAGGAGCAAGCTAAAGGGCTGCAGCTCCTCATTGACCATATGAGGAAAACCTTATTTTTTCATAATACATTTTTTCCCATGAAAGGGAAGAATGAAAGCTAACAGATGCTTTCTTCATGAAAACTCTGTTTCATTAGTGTTTCTTTTCAGAAGTCAAGCGTGCAATTCCTTCTGGCCAGACAGACCTTTCACATGCAGTATAAATCTCCTGCATCTCTTGGAAGAAGATTTGGAAGCTTTCCTGGCAGAGAAAATATCTACAGCAGTTCCCATTGGATTAAAATCACTTCTATTCTCCACTTCAATAGATTAAGGTGATCTGCACCTTCTACAGGTTTTGTAGATGCCACTGCTTTCATGGCCTTTTAGAGATGCTCACTTTTCCTGTGAGCATTTTTGGCCCTGTGTCTTTAGACATATTTGATCTTCCTCTCCTGTGCTCCACCCCAAAAATGGCTGTATTGAGCAGGGTGCTGACTGTAGTTATGTGTGAAGTACTTGATCTCTCAGGATAAAAGGTGCAATTTGAATGCAAAACACTCTGAAAGCTTCCCACTTCTAGTGGTTTTGCTTTCCCACGCTGGAAAATATCTCGGATGTTCATTTCAATTTTTATTTTGTTTCCACTTTTGTGGTCCTTACTAAACTGTGGAACACATATCATCTGGGTGAGGGGAAGGGCTATCTGAGCCTCAATCCAGACTCCCACATGCCAGATAACTTCTGGTCTGAGTAATGGTACCAACCAAATTTCAAATTCTGAATAAACCTGGCTTTAGAGGGTGATCCAAAGATTGCCATGCAACCTTTGTAGTGTGTAGGGCTAGAAGAAATATCTGCAAGTTGTCTAGTCCAACCTCTTAAGTTCAGGAAAAATTCATCCTCTCTCTGACTATTGCTTCTCTCTGTCTTCTACCCATGAGTATTCTTTAACTGGGCTTATAGGTCACTAGCAGATGATAACCAAGATAGCCAAGTCCATATTCACAGCACTTTGCCTTTTGCACACACTGCTTGAGTTGGCTACAGACTTTTGGTACTCTGGGATGACTTAGCAAATACCCAGACAAACCACTGAGTGCAGCAAGAACCATACCATCTTGGAATTTAGGAATGGTATTCTCCAATTTAGTGTTCCCACTGAAATCACTCCGAACCATGCACCTCTCACTCACTCCCCCCTTCCATGTGGCAAGCTTGAGAGGAGACTTGGAGACACAAAAGGTAAAGATCACGGGTTGAGACAAGAACAATTACTAAAAACAGCAGTGAGTGATAAGAAAATAAACAATAAGATCAACAATACTGTTGTGTACAAGAAATTAATTATTCACTCGTGGGTTGTCACCCCCAACAACACCCAAACACTCACTCATCAGGCTACCCCAAACACAAAGGGACCCATTCCCTCATTTCTGAAAAATTATATGATGTGGTACAGAATAATCCAGGTTCCCTGGCTACTCCCCTGTCCTAGCTACTGCAAAAATTGACCCTGTCCTGACTTGAGCCAGGACAGGCTGGCATTGCCACCCTCAAGGAGACCTGGCAGCAGGCACCACTGTCATTTGGAAAGGAGTCTTGCAGATGCCCAGCAATTGAAACAGCCTGCATGAAACAGCTCTGCTACCACAGGGGCACTGATAGGATCTCCATGCAGCCCCAAACCATGTTTGTCTGCCAGCAGAGACACTTATGCCAGCTTCTCGCCAAGCGTGGCCGTGCCCAGCACCCACTGTCCCCGTGCCTGCATGGGGCTCACCCAGCTCCCTCTACTCAGGAGCATTCTCAGCAGCCAGGTTTTGGCTTCTGTCTTGGATTGCTTGGTGTGTAATGATCTTTAATCACAACCAGCCACTGTCAGATTATTTCATTTGCCTGCCTGTAGCTCCACAGTAAAATACATATGTTATCATCGTCGTTTTCTCATTTTGTGCCATTGCAAGAGTCTCGGATGGGGCTGGGTTCTCTGGGCTTTGATGTGTGTTTTTTTAAACTGCATGAGAACTATATTTAGTTTCAGTTCACTTGCAGTGTCAGGCTTCCCTGCCGTGGCCCTCTGCCTTTACCTTGGCAGCGTTACAAGATCCAATTATGGCTTAAAAATCTGGCTGTGGAGAAGCAAAACTGCTGGCTTTTTCTTCATTACTAAACAAGGACCTTCTGTTGTCCACAACATGTGCCTGACGTGAAACCATTTAGGGGGCCCTTGAAGAGGCAGTTCTGCTGCTGTCCTGCCTTCATGATCTCTTGAAGTCTTCAAAGTCTTAAAGACTTTCCTGCTATAAAAGCCCACAAAGTCTTTGGTGTAAAAACAGAGCTCAGTCCCCCTTTGCTGATCTCTTCCTTCACTTCCAGTCTGACCTGTCAGACAGAAATTCTACTTTACTTAAAAAAAAAAAAAAGGGATGGAAGTGGGAACACTCATTTGAAGCCAAATGACCTATTACAGACACATCCACTTACCCTATGGGCTGAGTTTAGTACTCTGCCTTAAAGCCAACACAATGAACCAACATTTCTCAGGGAATACGAAGGAGGGGGTTTTATTCCCTTGGTTTTCCAGTACCATTTACAGTAGCTTTTATGTTACCCTGATTAACAGTCAGCTTCTGGCTAACACATATTAGATTCATCCGCAAAACAAAACATTTTCTTTTCTGACATTGGATGTGAAGAATATGTTTGTTTTAAAGTGACCGTTTCATTAATATGTTTCATTGAATTATACACCCTATAAAGAAATATTGTCCCATTATTAATATATACTATAGCAGCATCCAAGATAAACTTCTGGAGGAAATAATACAATGAAAAGCCAGCTCTGTCTGCACTTTACATATTTTTTTTTCTTTTCTTGAGCAGTGCTTTATGTTTCCTTGAACATAAAGGAGATATTATCAGCCCATGATTTTAAGAATTTTACTTTCCAGGTCAAAAGAAAAACAAGAGAATTTGTGCTACTTTCTCCTCAAAAATGGGTTTGGGGTACTTTAAGTTATGGCTGTATTTCTCTGGTTGAAATCCACTACCAATGTCTTGCAATAAAAACTTTTGTTGTTCACTTGACATGTAATTGTCATGGAAGAAGCTCCCAAGTGACACTGACCTCTAATGATATTACAAAGTCACACATTAAGAGCCCTGTTTAGGACCAAGAACAAGTCAAGATCCTGACGTCGTATTCCTCAAGGTGGCTGTCCCCAAGTCAGCTTCACCAAGTAGCTGGAGCAGCACTCCCTGGTCACTTCACTATCAGACGACACAGGGACACTGGGGATATAAGGATACCCCCCCAGCTCACCCAGGCCTGGTGAAATTGCCAGCCCTTAATACTTAAATTGGTTGATGAGTTCTTTATGCTGATTTAGCTTAATTTGGGAACAAACTCAATTAAGCTGAATCAATGTTAGCTACTAAAGGGGTTGTACTGACTAAACTAAATTAATTTAGAAACCTATTTAGTTAAATTGTAACAATTTGTGTATGCAGACAGACCTCCATTTAGCCCACACTCTCATTGACTTTATTTGAAAGAATAAAACCCCTTGCAGAAGACGTCTCTTTCTACTCTTGCATAAGGCACTGCATCAGATGTGTGTACACCTATGGGCTTACTGTGCACACATACACACATCATTTCTTACAGACTCCTCCCTCAGTCAAATTTTCCCACATTTTGCCTAGTATCCAGCAAAGGTGACTCAGCCCAAGTCCTTGACATTTTAAAATAACATGTGGTTAAATTTACATTTATGCTCATGAATGCTGACTGGTTTTATTTTGAGTCAGACTTCACAAGTAAGGCATCAGCAGCCTGGAGAAGAGGAGACAGAGGGAAGATCTCAGCTGTCTACAGCTTCCTCATGGGGGAAAGGGGAGGGGCAGGCACTGATCTCTTCTCTATGGTGACCAGTGACATGATCCCAGGGAACGGCATGAAGATGTTTCAGGGGAAGTTTAGGTTGGATATTAGGAAAAGCATTGGACAACACTCTCAGGCACATAGTGTGGTTCTTGGGGCAGTCTTGAGCAGGGCCAGAAGTTGGACTCGATTATCTTTATGGTTCTCTTCAAATTCAGGATATTCTATGGTTCTATGCTTCTATGATCTTCAGAAGACCTATTTTCCCTTCTTTTCACATCTCTTTTCCTCCAGCACAGCTGAAGGCACATGCACACCATAACAGGCCTGTGGTGGCTGTGATCCTCCAGCTGCTCTGCTCTGTGATGGAGGATGCCCCAGTGAGCACAAGGCAGGACAGGGATCTCAGCCCTCTCATCACCTCAGGACAGGACAAGGAACAACCAAGGGCAAATGCACTTAGATTAGTCCTTGCTGTCCTGGCTTGCACTGCCACTTTATGCCCCTTATTTATTTGAGATGGGGTCAGGAGCTACTGTT
Organism: Promerops cafer; assembly: GCA_013398275.1. NCBI lineage: Eukaryota > Metazoa > Chordata > Aves > Passeriformes > Nectariniidae > Promerops > Promerops cafer. The sequence continues at coordinate 7,091,348 of VZSE01014922.1, forward strand.
CACCTCTTCTCAGCCTCTGGTAACAGGTGAGGCTAAGGAACAACAGTGTGCTCCCCGCTATCAGATGGGGCTGGTGGGGAAGAGGAGGAGCAGCCTTCTGTCAGCCCTAGCAGCATTTCAAGGGCAGATCTGGGGGCTGAGATCAGCAAGTGCATTTCTATTGTCATGAAACCAGAGGAAGTCCAGTTCTCTTTCTGCACCGGCCATTCACACAAAAGCAGCAGATCTCAAGTCTCCTTTTAAATGGATGAACTTTTTCCTCCCTGCCATGCCCATGCCAAATACACAGGGCATTGCAGAAACCATCTACCTGTACTATGAAGTCACAGCAGTTTCCTAAGGCAGAAAATTGTTCTGGTGGCATAGTGGTCAATGCATCATCCCTTCATCTTCCTCAAAAGATCTCTCCCTAAAAGAAGTTCTAAACAAATAGGTTTAAATATAAGTCCAAGACTTTCTTTTTGTTTCCTGTTTTATATCACTGGGATATAAATGTAACTATAAAATGTATAAAATGTTACACTGGAAACATGGTCCAGGCTCTCTTTGTATTCTGCTGAAGCAGAAGTCTGGGGGAACATCCCTCCATCACTCGTGCTGCCTCCCATGTTGCACCCACACACTTTGATACAGCTGGGTGCTGATAAAATTGCAGTTTGCAGAAGCAATATCCCTGTCCTTTTCTCTGTGATTTCGGGTCCCCAAGGATTAAAGTGATTTCTCTGAAGGAACCTCAGTACATTTCTCAACAACAAAGCTCAGAAAGGACAGAAACTTCCTTTGTTGTGCAAAGTTATGACAGGAAATAACACTGGGTTGGACTGATAAGCCTTTCACATTCACCTGCTGTATATCAAATGTTTGGGAAAGGTGTGTAGCAGGACATTCGAAGTCAGCTATTCACTGCCAAGGCTTTATAGCAGCTTTGTAGATGGCAGGCTTCTGGATGCAAATAAATTTATATCTCTTCCACAAAGAAAATTTGAAAAGTGTATTGATAATGCCTCTGTAACATGACTGCCTGACTGGCATTAGTATTACAAGTGCTTCCATTGCTGCCAAAAATAAGACTATGATGAAACAAACACCACTTTATTTTTAATAACATGCTGTTCTGTGTTGAAATATTTTTTAGGATTGCCAGACACCAGCACTTGGGATCAGATCCTGTTGGATCACAGAGGTTTCCAAGTTGCCCGTCAGTGTTTACATAGTGTGAGCGTCTGTTGTATTTCATATGGGATTAAGTATAATCAAAATTCATGTTACCCTTCACAAGCTAGCATCAGAGGAAGGCATGCATATTTCAGCTAATTAATTAACAGGATGAATGTGTTAACATGAGCCTCTTGAGACTCAGGTTAATAACCCACTAAGGGTCGTATTTGCAAGCGGCAAAGCTTCTGTGGCTATATAGTGAGCCATAAATTATGGGTGAGGCCATTTTCTTTTCCAGTCCTGACTATCTAGATTCAGGGGGTTGTTGTGACACTGCTTTCACAGAAGGGCGAGGTTTGGGGTTTTTTTTCCTTGTTTTGCTCCTAACTCTTTCTGTGTAACTCATTAAAACCCTCTGAATGGCACTGATCGCAGTGTGAGGAAACACAAGGTTCTCTTTCCACCCACCCACGGGAGGCATGAAGGCTGTGTTGCCTTCATTATCTAATACTTCCCTGGTGTTTCTAAGACAGGGACTTAATTTGTAAGCATCACACCAGCCAAGCCCATGTCACTACAAAGAAGCAGCAACATGATGCGCTGTGCAGAGCCATTCCCTTTGCAGAGGCCTGTTGCCAGCTGCAGACCAACCCTGTTGGAGGTCACCTTCCCACCTCTGCTGCAGTGAGTTTGTGAGCACATTAACCTACAGAGATGGGAACAGTCTGGCCTGTTGCTTGATGAAGGTCTCTCCCCACTTCTCCTACAAGATAAGCCGTGGAAGTGGGAACAAGATGAGCTGAAGGAACCCACCTTAATATTCCAGGACCCACTTCCCAGATGGGCACACTGAACCTAAAGCCAAAAATTAGGTTCAGCTACAAAATTCAGATGAGAAGCTGAGAACCGCTGCATCACCTCTCCACACTCCCTGTTCTACAGAACATATTACAGATCTTCAAGATATTGTAAAGCCCCTGCTAGCCAAAATTTTGTGTGTCTCTAGAGAGAAGCTGGTGAAAGCCAAGCATGAGATCACAGCAGACTCCACTTTGCTTTCCTTCACACAGCCCACAGTATGAACACATGGAAAAAAGCCAGGACAGCCTCCTTCTGCAAAAAGCAAGGAGCCTGCACATCCTTTCTAACACATTTTAATTACAAAAGTGGCACAAAATAAATCCCAAAAGGGCAATATGCAGCTGACAGAGATGGGGAGCTGGCTTTCCTTGGCACTGCTAGGTTAGCAGTTGGAGTCAATGACCTTGGAGGTCTTTTCCAGCATTGATGATTCCATAACTTTATCATCCTGCCCCCATATTCTTGGGGGTGTCTGTCAGAGGTGAGGTGCACAGGTTGCCCACAGAACCATGGGCCCCCACAGAGCCGCCCCCCCCGCCAAGGGCAGAGGTTGAGGGGAGGCCAGAGCAGCTGGGAGAAGGGTGTCAGGACCTTTGTAGGGTATCTTGCTCATCAGTTGTCTTCAAGGAAGAGAAAAGCTGGAAAATGGAAGAAATAGAAAATCTTGGGTGGCGACTGCAGTGCTGCCCTCCTCTCCCCAAAGAGCATGGTAGACACAGAGCTGAGCCATAAGCTGGAGCCACATCCCTCTCTGAACTGATAGGTTTGAGGTTACAGCTGCGCTGGCAGTTTGTCCTGCAGTGGGGTTGGAAGGCCAGGCGTGTTTCCCACTGGGCTGGCTCATGGGCAGTGATCTCGGGCAGGGATCAGTGAAACTCTCTGCTGAAGGAATCCCACAGCTCCACACCAGCTGGGCTGTGAAACAGGAGTGCCTTATCACCACCTCCCTCTGTGGAAATCCTCCAGGCTCACACACACCCTGGCTGTGTGGGAGATGGGGTATTTGGGATGTCGAGTTTCTCAGGCTTCTCACTGCTCCAGCCCAGGTCTTTCCACCAGAAAGTCCTCATTATCTGGGGAAGTTGCAAATCCATAGTGTAACCTCTTCAGTGACAACACAGGGGGAGGGAATAGCCTCTAATAAAACAGGAAGCTCCAACATATAATCTGAGGTGCTCATTTCAATTAGGCATGAGCTTCATTACTTCTCAAGTTTTATAGCTACTGTAGTTCGCAGCTCCAATGAAGGGTGAGACTACACAGGAGATGTCTGAAAATTGTGATGGAAAGAGTGGGTGAAATTGCACAATGCATTCACCAATGAAGTGCCCAGGGTCAGGGTTTATTTGAACAGGTCTCTGGCTATATCCAAGAGGTTTCTGGATCTTGCCCTCAGGAAGGGAGCAAATTAAAACGCCACTGAACACGTCTTTCCCACAGCATTTAATTCCTTCTTAGTCCTGTTTGGAGTTGGTGAGTTAATGGCCTAATCACTTGTAACAAAATGTCCCAGCTTAAGAACCAAGGAGAGTGGGAAATCATACTGCTCATTGCTGCTGAGCTGGCATTTCTCTGTATACATAGGAGCATGCCGGGTTACAAAGACATGCCTGAGTTGAAAATTCAGGAAAATCTGAGTTTAGTCCTCTCATTTACTTACACTTGAGCTAGAAGAGTAAAGATGCTTATCTGCCACTCAGTGGCACACAGGTACACATCTGCCCTGCGAGGTGTGTTGCACGGGTCATGGACAAATCCCCATTCTTCTCTAGGAGAGTGGGGAGTCTGAAGATGCAGGGCATAGGTAACCAAACCAATTCAAATATTGTAGTTAAATCCCACGGTTACTATTCCTTCCTTTCATGCTCATCATCGCTTGCAGGACAGTTCGTATTTGCAATTCACTGGATCAGCTATCTGCCAAGCCACTCTCACCTGGCATGGGGAGAGGACCCAGGCAGGATCCAGCAGTAGATGCATGTCCTCATCCCACCAGAATCTCATCAAACCTCAAAGAAACAGGCACTGTTGAGGCACCCCTCCAATGAAGCATGCTTAAGAGCTTTAACCAAACAACATCCCATGGTTCCAAATGCAGATTGTATTTCCAGCTGCAGTCTGGAGAAGCTACAAATGCCTGACTAGTTTCTCAAAAGGCTGCATTTAGTAAGCTCTAGATCACTGAACACTTTAATAAGTTTCTAGGCATCCAGAAGCCTTAGTAGGGAGGTCATACTCATCATCAGTCTCTTCCCATATCCTGAAGTTGCCACCCCTTCAGATCGAGCAGTGGAACTGTACAAGAGTTGCTCCCTACAGCTCCCAGGGTTGCCTCATCTGCTCACATCCGTAGGCATGTGCTATCAGCAAATGGTTGTACTCTTTTGTCTCTGCCCCAGTCCAGCCCTTTCCTTCACCAGTTCTAGTGTTCACTTTACCCTTCCGGAGAGCTGAGTCGCCTCATTCAATTAGCAAAAGGTTCATGCATGTATATGATCAGCACTGGAGCCTAGCACAAGTGGAACAGCAGGAGTGTCTGGCCATGTTAGTGGTAAAAGTGGGTCTGTCTTCACTTGGGAAGGGTAAATTGGTAAAAAATCTCACCAACCGACTGGTATAGACCAACCTTAAATTATCCCTTCCAAAACACACCGTTCAGAAAACCAGTCAATCAAGAGATAGAAAAATAAATAAATAAATGTTTCTTACATCATTAAGTTTAAACACCCTCCCCATTTGGTGAGGAAGGAAACTTAGGGTAGGAAGGGACTACATAAGCAGTTATTTCAGGAGGTATAGGGAGTACCCAGCATAGTAAGGAGAATCATAACAAGCAGACAGGGATGATAACCTCTTACCCTGGCTCAATTCTACCTAGAATAACATGCCTGATCACAGCCTGAGACCACAAATGAAGAGCTAGAGGTATGAGTTTACCTATCCCACACATCGGTCATCACAGTCAGCCACACTCTGCTGCAAGAACACCTCTGAGAAACCATTATAGACATGCTGCAGCTGTGGTTTTGTAGGCTTGAATTTGTAATTGCAGGCTCAGCATTCACTCTGAAAGTGGCCTGTTGTATCTAATTTCAAACAGAGCCCTGCCTAACAGTCACAAGTGAGGTGCCAGCCAAAGCTACGCAGTGAGGTTATTGTTAGAGTAGAGAACAAGGGGTGTTGCAAAGAAAAGACCTTGGCAGCCCCCATGGAGGGCTACAGAGGCACACAAGAGCATACACAGGCTGCAAATAATCACATTTACTACAATAGCCCAGTTTCACTGAGCTGCCATTGCACTGTCAGAGGCTTTACAAACAAGTCAGACCTTTGCCACAATTGCAAGTCAGCACAGAAAGTGTCCTCCTCTTTCTGCTATATTTTTCCACTTGTTGCCATGATGAGGAAAAATCTCAGATTTCAACCACCAGCTGATTAAAGGAGGGTACAAGGACAGCTCCCACCTCCTCTACCTATCAGTTAATTAGCACACAGGAGTGTGCTGTCAATATAGGGTTTTCTTCCCTTTGATTGGGCTCTCAAAAGTAAGTTCTGAACATAGATTTCTTACCTGAAAGAAATTAGAAAGTACAGCCACAGATGCCCTATGTCACAGAGTACCAAACAGGTACCAAGCATGTGGCTGAGGAATAGAAGGACTGTCTCTGCCTCACCCGAATTTTTAGACACATGGGTGATAAAGAAGGCCAGAAAAAGAGAACCGTACACCTATTTCGTAGTTGGCTGCAAAAAGTGAGCACCATGCTAATGGCCAGTACAGGTTTAATGGCACAAGGTTCCAAAGATCACAACTGCTTTTAGAAAGAGCCAAGCATGTGATTCAGTAGCTCTGGCAAAACTCCAGGCACATAATTTCCATCTGACCCTCCACTATCTTAGTGTCATCAGCTTGATAAGACACTCAGAGCTGTCTTGAAGTGCCACAGCCGAACGTGTGAAAGTCACTTTCTTTCAACCTGGAAATAAAACATTTTTGCAACTAATGATGACATTTTGTTAATAAATAAATAAATACATGTGCCGCCACCCTTTACCTAGACACATATGTGTCCTGCTGCCTGGATGGGCCCTTGCTGTCATTAATGGAATTCTGTACACCCATGAAAGACTTCCCGCACAGATTGGATTCCTTGACAAGAGCCTAAATGTAACATAAACTCTGTACAGATATAGGGCTCACCATTTGTAAAGCTGCCTGAAAGGGCAGTGCATCATACTATATAATCTAATTCTGGTTGTTCTCTCCATCAGTGCACTTTCATTAATGCCACGGGAGTTAAATCACTGTGAATATGTTCAGCTTTTTTTTACTTAGTTGAACCTGATCAACAGACTTGGGTGTCCATCACTGAACTTAATGGGCATTTTTATGCTTCCAAAATATGCAAGAGGTACCCAGTTGTGTATACATGTTGTTGAGCTCTAACCCCAGCCAGCAACCAAGTACCACACAGCCACACACTTATTCCTACCCCTTCCTCCCACCCCCAGTGAGAGAGGGAGGAGAATCTGAAAGAGGTAAAATCCATGGGTTGAGATAAGAACAGTTTAATAAGTGAAATAAAGTTGTCAGTAACAATAATAATGAAAATTATTATGACGATAGTAATTGTAAATAAAAGCAAAAAGAGAGAGGAATAAAATCCAAGAAAGGCAAGTGATGCACAATACAATTGCTCTTTACCCACTGACTGATGTTCAGCCCAATCCCAAGCAGCAATCAACCCTTCCTGACCAATTCCCCCCCTTTTATACATGAAGCATGACATTCTAGGGTGTGGAATATCCCTTTGGCCAGTTCAGGTCACCTCTGCTGGCCATGTTCCCTTCTGGCTTCTGGTGCACCTGCTCACTGGCAGAGCACAGGGCACTGAGAAGTCCTTGGCTCAGGGTAAGCACTGCTCAGCACCACCCAAAACATCAGCATGTTATCAACTTTATTCTCATACAGGACCCAAAACATAAAAGGTACTAAGAAAAAAATTAACTCTATCCCAGATGAAACCAGGACACATGCCATGAAATGCAAGCTTTGTTATTATCAAGGTAACATCTGCAGGTTTTGTGCCCCAGAGCCCTCTTAAGCTGTGTAAGACACAACCAAGAATCAGTTCCCACACTGAACAGCTAATGTAATATTAATTTTAAATGGACAGTGGACAGATCTATCAGATATAGAAAATACCAAGAGACAATTGAACAAATAGTGGTCTGAGTGATAGGAGACCTAGCTCATCAGCTGTTTAATGCTCCCATGATGAACAAACCCAAAAAAGTGAATGTCGTCAGAGATGTGTTCAGAGGCATAATTGTCCCACCCTACACATGGTGTGTACATCCATAACTAAGTAAAGTCATCCATAAGAAAGTCAAACATGGGAGCAATGGTGCTCAATGGCAGGTGTCACCTGCTAAGTCAGAGAAAATCCAGGTGGGCATGACCAGAGCTCCAAGAAGAGCTACAGCTGCACAAAGATTTGGCCAGGTGGAGCCTGCAGATCTCTGCAGAAAGATTATGCAATCTTGCTGCAAATGTTTTGGAAACACTGTTCATTCTTTTTTTCTGTTCATTCAGCAGGGATTACAGGCATAGTAACTTCATCTATCATTTGTACAAGGAGATAAGAGCAAGGAAGGTGTAGGGCAGATCAAGCATCTCTCCTTTCCCTGTTCTCACACTTCCTCCACTGCAAATTTAAAAGGTGTACAGTACAGCTAATGTGAGCACCTCTTATCTAGTTAATATGAGCTAGGAGAATGTTGAACTAGTTTATTGCTTCCTGCAGCTGTACCACCTGAAGCTCTGATCTATCTCATCAAATATCATAAATGGCTGTAACAATGGACAGACATGGTCCTGCCTTGCAGAAAGCCACCTCTAGAGAACGTAAAATGAGCATGGGGGTCTCTATAATTGGGGATCTCTGTAGATGGAGGCATTTACTGCCACACTTCAGAAGTCACAAGATCGAATGTCCAACAAGGACATTGGGCTCATATCCTGTGTTTCATCAAAAGTGTGCTCAGCAGCTTGAGGCAGGTGTTTCTCCCCTGCTACTTTGCACTTGTGAGATCCCATCTGGAGTACTGTGGCCACCTCTGGGGCTTCCAGCATAAGAAGAACATGGAGCAGGTGGAGTGAACCCAGAGGAGGCCACACAGGTGATCAGAACCCTGGAACACCTCTCCTAAAGAGTCTGGGAGAGCTGGGGCTGTTCAGCCTGGAGGAGAGAAGGCTGCAGAAAATCCCCACTGCAGCCTTCCAGTACCTAAAGGGGGCTACAAGAGAACTGCAGAAAATGTGTAATGATAAAACAAGGGGGAAAGGCTTCACACTGAAGGAGGGAATATTCAGAGTAGATATAAGGAAGAAATTCCTTCCTGTGAGGGTGGTAAGGTACTGGAACAGGCTGCCTTGAGAAGCTGGGGATACTTCATCCCTGGGAATGTTCAAGGCCAGGTTGGATAGGGCTTTGAGCAGCCTGTTCTAGTGGAAGTTGCCCCATGCCCATGACATGACATTTAAGGTCCCATCCAATCCAAACCATTCTATAATTCTATGAAATAAACAGACTGCTCATTACAAAAACGATTTAGTGAGTTTGGCCCATATATCACCAATCAAGGTAGGGAAGATTTTCACATTTATTCAAGGAAATTTTTGTAGAAACACATATCAGGCCTTTGAGTGTCTTCACTTGTCCTGATAAATATTTAATTCTTCTTAGTTGAATAGAGCAAAGAGGAGACCTGCAACGTACATTAGGACCCTAACTTTACCTAACTTTCAATTACCTAATGACACAATTCCTAAATTCACTATATAGTCAAGGAAAAGAAGGGCTCTAGACAGAGATGCTGCTAACCAAAGTTTCCTACTTGGCTTTGTGCCCTAATGCAATTTGATTAAACTAACATATTCCCCAGTCTCTGAGACATGAGGGGCCTTTGCCTTGGAAAAGGTGACTGTGTTCATCTCAAATTTCCAATTTGTGAGAGTGTCGATTCTAGTCAAGGCCACTGCAACCCATGATGTTACATGCAATACAAGTGTAAATTACTATAAATGCAAAGTGTGATTAGTTGTCTAATTGCTTATTTGAAAACCCTAAACCTTCCACAGTGATGATAAAAAGCATATGGTGAACAGCATTTTCAAAAAACCCAGCTGTACTTTCTTGAGCAGCACGTTGTTTACACATTATTTGGTTGATTCCCTCCCCCATTCCCAGAGGCTCTTCTTTGAGGGTGTTGAGGAACCCATAGTGTATGAACCACTGACAATATTTACTGAGAGTCTGGTAGCAATCAAACAACCTATATGTCTGATTCTCGTTATTAAATATTCCGAACTTTTATTGAGATTATTAGAACCTATTTAATGGCTCATTGAACTTAGAAACCATAGAATTTTCCTATTAGCCATTTCCATCTAAATATTTATGATAACAGTTCATATGAGAAACAAGATAAGACACAAAAAATTAGGAAGAGGGTGGGATTTCCTCAGATGCCTGGGAGCAAGATCTCTCCATAACTCTGGCATAAACCAGTGGTGCAACTTAAAGGAAACTAACTGAGAGACACAAAGCAAATCTGATGATGATGAAAGGAGAACCTGGTCATGTCTTTAAGGGAGTCTGCATAAATTTGGATACAAGGTTCTTTTCCATGATTAAAGAGAATATTTGTAATTAGTCATTTCATTTCTTGTGGGTGTGGTAAAGAGTTTTCCAGTTGAATCACTACCTGGTATAAACTGATGTATCTATTTCAAACTAGAATATAAGTCAAAATTGCAACACATTTTCCATCAGCAAACTAAAAGAACAGTTGTGGCAGAGGAAAAAATCGTTATGATTTCTTCTTTGGATGGAGTATTGATGGAATTTTGAGAAGGACATAAGTTGTGATAGCTTGGGAACAAATGCAAACTGTACATTCATATCCTCTAAACCTCTTATATTTCTACATGCTCTGGGGTCTGAATTACCAACAGAGGAGAAACAAAGAAGACGAGACTGTTCTTTTTATCTAATTATCAGAAAGAACAATCCTACTGCCAGAATTCTGCAATCCAGGTTGTGTGAATGTAATTCTGTACCTGTCAGAAAGCACAAGCAAAGTCAGTGCAGGGCAGAACCCTCAGAAGAAAGTGAAGAAGACACAGGCAGTGGGGGCAGACACCACTGCCTTGCTTCTGCTCTGTGCGTGTTCCATGAAAGCAGACACGTTTAAGTCCGGTTGCAGCAACGTGGCACTGAGCCTCAGTTAGATGCCTTGTCACTCGAGAGGAATTTTTGGCCCAGGCTAATACTACGATGCACAGTTTCTAGACAGGATCTGGCTTGCATCCAGCTGGCTTGCAGTTTTTTCCTGGGAAAAAGGACATGAAAACTTTCTGACCCATCCACAAAGAAGCACTGACTTTCAAGGGCATAATCCTCAAAATTGCTGCCTCATTGTACAAACACCTCTGTTTTTCAGCTTAAGGTTGTGTAGGCTTCTAATGTTCTGCTTGAGGGCTCTGTAGGAGTGTTGCATAATACCAAGAAGAGCGAAACTTGGCACCTAGCTGACTCTCAAACCTGATCAGGAATGTCAAAAGCCAGCTGGTTTTTATTTTGGAAGAGAGAGAAGGTGATAGTGTGCACAACCTACCACTATCAGAAAGGTGAATCAACAACATAAAAATAATGTGAGTTTCAGAATTCCCTTGTCTTATCTTTTTCCTTCAAGGGTAAAAGGCTTGAGCAGAATAGAGAGCAATTCCACCCAGACTGCTGTGAAAGCTGATGTGGGACTGGTTTTGTGCAATATACATAAGTATGACTAGGAATCTAAATATAGGAGTGACAAATCACTAGGCCTGGGAATTCTCCACTGACGTAGCCATTGTGATGCTAAAGAAGAGCACGGCTCCAGCTAAATTAGGTCATGAGATATTAGCACCTTTCTCTTCATGTTCCTTTTTCATAAGGAAATAAAATAACATAGGACCCACAGATAATAAGATTATAAAGCCAGTAATTCGAAAGACAAATAGTGGAAGAACTGAAGTCACGTAAGTTCCTCCTCATACCATCCACACATATATATTAAGGGACACTCCTTTTCCAGGAAGTTTAATCCCCAAAATTATTTCTGAGGAATCATGTCATGGCAATGCAAGAAATAAAAGATATCCAACTGTCTTCTCCTCCCTTCTGATGGAATTTGCTGCTCCCAGAGTTAAACCACTGGAAAATGCACCTGTTTACATGTAAAACATAGAAGCCTTGGTGGGAGCTGTTTTAAGCCAAAATGCCAAGTCTTGCAGAAAAATGGCAGGATATAAGCACTCATTTACTGCTGCTAATTCTCACTAAGCTGGGGAGGTGTAGAGGTGTCTAGTGGCAGTCAGCAGGATAAGTGACTCCGGGGTACACAGTGACGCATGTGCACTTGTCTGAGTGCCCCAAGTGAGTAAGATTCTGGGCATGAGGACACCTGTTCTTTTCAGAGAGAAGCCTCAGGCAGGGGAAGGTGAACTAGTAAACTAAGGTACAGTGTGTTCCCTGACCTACACTCTGCATTAATATTGCCAGCTAAAGAACAGCAATTAGCTGCCTAAAAGCTCCAAAATTATTTGCTGCATACATGCAGCACTGGAAGAAAGAAGCCTATCCCACTTCTCCACTTGGCATCAGCTCTCTGATATCACAGGATGGCACTCTGGTAGTTCAGCTGAGCCAGTACCACCCTAGTTATTCCCCCTGTGAGCAAGTGTCCCAGAGTCTGCACTGTGTGAGGGTAGGGGTTTCCAGTTTGGGTGAGGAACCAGGTTTGTGCTCAAGAGGAAGCATATAGATCCTGCACTGATGTCAGAAGAAAGACTGCAATGTCAGAAAACACAGTGTCTCTCGGTAGAAAAAGTTCTTCTCTTTTACACCCAAAATTCTCAATTCCATAATCAGGATGACATAAGATTAACTCAGGATAGGGCCTGTTTCTGTAAGGGTCCCCTCTGTCCATCAGGTGTTGCCTAATTGCCCTTTTTCTCAATCAACTCAATAAAGAAGAATTTGCCATCATCTGCTTTCTTTTTAAAATAGAGCAAAGCTGAATCAAGAACTTTATCTTTCTTTTTTTGTCTGTGACAAATGACAAACTTGAGTGATAAGCTATAGTATAAATAAAAGCAGGGTATCATAAGCAGCATACTGAGTAACTACTGGTTTTCAGTCTATCCCTTTATCAGATAGTAAATTAGATATAAAACCATTTAGTTGAAAGATAATAAGGTTTATGCAACTAATAAGTAAGTCTTGTAAGGAATATTGCTGACTTCATTGTCTCTGTTAAGTCAATATCTGCTTGTTAAACCCCTGACTCTCCCCTGGATCTCCTTCTGTAACCTAGGAAGAATGACTGGATTTTAAAGTACCTCCTCCTCTCCAGTACGTTTTGAGAATAGAGGGAGTTAACATAACAAAAGACAAGAAAGCAAGAACAGCTACACTAGGTCAGAGCAGAAGTCTGTGGAGTCCTAGATCAAGATCCTGGCAGGGGCTAAGAACAGGTAGAAGGAAAAAGAGAGGATAAGTTGGGCATATGGGAATGCCTTCCCAGAGCAGCCCTGAAGCCTGGAGATTTTTACCTCAGGAATTTCTAGACTGAAAATAATGACATATTGTTCAGAGCTGGCCTACTCCAGCACTTCTGGTCCTCCTATCTTTGTTATGGCGACACTGCCCTGACATGCTCCAGACCACCTCTGCTCAATCTTGGACATACATATGACAAGACACCAGAAAACTGAGCACCTAGCCAGATGAGAGATCAGAGATGAGAAGGTAACCAGGATAACCTGGAGACCTGGAAGCACATCATCTCCTGACTCCCAGTTCCATGACAGCATAGTCCTTCCCAGCACCCTCACCCTTTCCATGCTTTTGCAGGAGCTGCTCAGCAAACACACATGCTCATTTTCTCTTCTAAAGCTTCTCTGCTACTTGACACCTTCAAGACAAACACAATAAATCTCTGCTGACAGGTACAGTGAGCAGTGCTTATTCCTTGTACAGTTCCACTGAAATCTAGGCAAAGCATTACCGACATTGATGGAATTTCCCCTTCTGCTTGCTGAGTGCAGGAACAGACAGAGCCCAGCTTTGCTACAAGAGGTTGATTTCTTGACACCTAACTCCTGCTGCTTTCTGAGGATAGAATGAGAAGAGGAAAACCCATCTGTCACAAGAAAGGAAAGACACAATTTGCAGCACTCTTCTATGAACACCGGTGCCGTAGCAGAAAAACGGGACAGCAGGAGATACGAGTGCCTAAAACCCTCCAAACACTGCATTCCATGACATACACCTGCACAGGGTTGTATATGTTTGTGTCAAAATCCAAACAGTGGCCACAGCTTAAACGATTGCATTTTTTCCTCTATCACAAACTGATATTCAAGTCATGGTTGTTCCAGACCTTTTCCCTCTCTGACAGCTTTGGAAACTGCCAGTCTGTGTTGCGCCACAGTAGTGTTCCTTAGTGGGCCGGAGCAAACAGCACTCTGATTTCAAATGTGGCTAGGCATTCAAATGACATACAGATTTGAGAGTTTGGAGGTTATGCATTACAACTGGAAACCAGAAAGTACCTTCTCTACCTCTTTTCCAGTTCTTCCTCCTGATATAAGATTTTTCCAGGCATTTTAGCATCAAACAGATTGGAAGTAAAATGGTCATTGCAATTTCTGCTATTTTCATCTTTCATTTTTCTTTCTTTTCTAGATTATGCTATATAAACTACTACTACTACTACTACTACTACTAATAATAATAATAATAATATAATTTTATAGCATAACAGCATCATATAAGACAACACTCTGAAAACCACGGGAAGTGTAAACATGCAGCAGTGATACTCATTCCGAGATGTTTCAGTGTACAGCAGAGAGCACTGTTTGTATCTCTGTTAGATTCAGTTTCCTTGCTGCCCCTGGGGAGTTTGCTTAATAGTATCAGTTAAGACCCCAGCCTGCGAAATCACTCTTTTCATTTGCAGAAGAAGGAGAAGGGGAGGAAGATCAGCATGGAGCTTAAGTGAGAGGCATGCATATAAGTTCTCTGGGATGTAATTTTTAGGAGTGTCAAAACTGCTGGAAAGATAAAGGAACTTAAAGGAAAAATATATACATCTGCAAATGAGTCCATGTTTTCAGTTGACAAGCACTGCAATCAAGAAGGAATATAGGAAAGCAAAATAGAAGAGGACTTTCACCCATCTTTTCCTACCTTTTCAGAAAACAGACCATGTGAGAAAAAATTGTCACGCACAGGAGACAGGTTCACCCTCTGAGCAGGCTGGCTGTGATGAGACGAGCCATGGTGCCACTCGCCTGAGTGCACGTCTGCCAAGAGCCCTCTCACTGGGGTCCTTGTGGGTAAATCAGGACCTCACAGCACATTCTGCACCCTGGGATGTCATTATGTTACTACTAACACTTATTTGTATTGGGGTAGGTTCCCAAAGGTCTGCCTTTCCAGGTCAAGGACCTCATTGTGTTTGGCATAGTAGAGAGAGAAAATCTGTTCCTGAAGAGCTGACACTTTAAACAGATAGTACAAGCAGCAGTGAGAACCCAAACTGAGATTCAGGAAATATTTCCTTTCTTCATCAAATCATTTGACTGTGAGAAAAACAGAACTGAAAAAAAAAAATATGCTCAGAGATATACTGTAAGTAATTTAATTAATAATTAAATGTTTGTGTTTCAACTATCCTTAGATGTGGGCCTTTCAGCAACCACTGAAAACAGGAGTCTACTTTAAAAACAAATCTGTTAACATCTGAAGGCTGTAATCTGCCCTAACGCAATCATTTAAATTAGTAACATTTTTCATTTCATTGTGTTAGTTTATATTCATATTTTGGAGCTAAATTGGCCATGAATGATGAAGATATTTTAATTTTATTTCATATCAGAGGTAAGAGGGCCAAGAAAGCATCATTCTGTTTATCACTGTCCACAGCACTGCAGAAACAAAATAATAGGAGGGTACTGGGATTTTTAAGCTTGAGAAAATGCTGGGCTGAGAAGTACATGTCTGTGTCAATCCCAGAGCTCAAGAGAGGCTTGGGTTTAGTGTGACATTTCATGTGCACCACTAATATAGGCTCCTTACTACTCACTGGATAAAATCTATTCAAATGCATCAACTTCACAAATGTTTTTATTAAAGCTCAGGCATGGACAAATTCAAAGGTTAACTCTGTCCTCCAGGCACAGGGGGACAGGGAATAGCATCATCTAATCATGCTGCATTCCTGGGGATCAGGAAGTTCAGCTGTTTCAGAAAATGTAGCATCTCTACTGAAAACTCAGAGATCCTTAAAGGGACACACTGAAAGGTGTAGAGTGCAGTATTTATATTGAAACATTGCTTGGTCCAGCCTGAATAGAGCTGCATTACACTTCTTCCCTTTCTCTAAAATTTCCTCACCAGAGAGATCCCTAAATTGTGACATCCATGCCATGGAGATAACCAGAGTGAACAAAAGTCTACCATGGTAATAAGAGACTCTGCTGGAATGTATCTACCAGAACCAAACCCATCTTTTCTATTTTTAAGATTTGCAATGTGTCACTGACATGCTAAGAGCCAGCATCTCAGATTTTCAATGAGATACTGAGGAAAGACTTCATTGCTCAGCCTTCTTTGTCTAAAAGCCAAAACACATCCAATGGCTCTGAATATGATTCTTTTGTCTTTCACCAGCAAACACAACTGCCATGGCACAGTTTCCCAAAGCCAGTTCTCCCCTCCCATGGAAATCACCACCTGCCTTGCCAAGTTCACTCTACGAGGGTGACCTCAGCTCTATGACTTGTTTCATCAGCCAACACCAGCAAGCAAGGAGACTTACGTCCCATAAGTCCCATGCAGCATTTTACTTTCCTTACTTTTTTTGCCCACACAACCCATCCAGACATCAGAAAAGACCCTTTAGGGCAGGTGGTGGTAAGTGTCAATCATTCACCAGGCACCCTCTGTACCAATTTGTTTCAGAAAAGAACAGGCTTAACATTAAGAGCACTGCATTTTAAAACCAGATACCTCACATTAGACTTCTGAATAGATGGGTTGATTCTCAGGCTTTCTGCGTACCAATTTCCTATCAGGAGGTTGTATTTTTGCAGGATATAATTCATGGAATGGAGTAAATGTCCCAGATAACATGTGGTCCTCAATAAGCAACAAAGACGAAAGAGCATAAAACACATATAAATCTCTTAGCAAACTTGCACAGCTCCTTCTCATAAACTTGTTTCTTTAAAACTCAATTTCTTTTTTATTCTCTTCTTTGGGGTGAAGTCTGGATTTATTTTTAATTCTTTTCTTTCTAGCAAGATTTTGTAATTCTATAACCTCTCATTTTGTTGGATGTCATATGAGTTTGAGTGTTTTGGCCTTCCTTTCCCATCATAGATTACAGCAGAGTTAAACTAAAGACTAAACTTAGCAAATTCTCTCCATTAACAGTCCAGACATGATTTCAAATAAGAGAGCAAATTGTGCAACTGTTGGTAAGAAAAATTTAATTTATGTTATTGGAATTACAATATTTGTTGAAGAATAGAATACAGCCTGACTAGAAACTTCTATACCCCTAGGAATATCAAAATACAGACCTGCATCTCTTTCTACAGTGCCACAATGTTTCCAATATTTTTAAATAATATAAATAAATACAATTTTGAGTAAGAATACTCTAGATGTTGTGAGAGGAATTTTTGAGGTCTCAGTATCTTCAAGCACTGCTAAATCCACTAAAGGATGTGGAATTACCAAGGAAGGATAATGGTACTTCCCTCTTCAGTAAATGGTGTTGAGATCTCGTGATGAAAAGCACTAGATAAGTGAGGTACTATCTGTGCCACCAGTCAAATCAGACAGCCTTGTGCACAGTCTGTTTATTTTTATAGTGAAGTATATTATACTGTCAAAAGGACACTTCACCATCTATAATAAATATTCATCTACATGTATCATGCACTTGAGCTGCATGAAAGTTGAATTCAGAGCACAGAAATGAATGAGAAACTTGTGAGATAAATGTCACCTTTCAGTGCTGTTCTTGTGGATAAATTGTAGATGGATATAAACAAAGTCAATTATTTCATACAAGTGTTCCTTGACTCAACGTAAGTGTTCCTTATGCCTAGACCAAAATCCTAAACTTCATCATTTACCTTTTGTCAGAGAATGGCAAGAAGAAACAGCATGAAGCTCCACTAACTGAGGATCATTATGTACAGTTACACACAAACATTATCAGATATATTTTCCCAGAAATAAAGGTCACAAACTATGGTGTTGAACAAATCCTCACCGATGCTTACTAAACAACTCCATTAACTACTAAAGAAATATTTTTATTAACACTAGCAGAGAAGGTAGCATATAAATTGAATTTCCACATGCAGTTATCACACAGCAATGACTCTGAAGCATAGCAAAATATCATTTCCATGACCTTAATCACACAAGGGAATGCAAATGTAAAGTAATCTTTGACCTTGCTGCACTTGGAGTTTGGATTTGCTAGTTTTTTAATGTATGGACATATGTTCTAATTAATTTACTGTTATCCTTCATTTTCTTAGGAAACA
The DNA here is from genome assembly GCA_013398275.1 of Promerops cafer. NCBI lineage: Eukaryota > Metazoa > Chordata > Aves > Passeriformes > Nectariniidae > Promerops > Promerops cafer. The sequence continues at coordinate 7,109,049 of VZSE01014922.1, forward strand.
AAATATTTTTTCCTGGAATAGTCTTTTATTCAGTTTTCAACTGTATGACTAGTCCATGGCTATGCAAGAACTGCTTTCCATGAGCAACATGAAGAACACTAAAAGGGAGAACTGTATTTTTTAATATACTCAAAGAAGCAAAGTTACACAGTGGGGAAAGCCCTGTTTCCTATGTTCTGTCTTCTGCAGATAAAACAAAACAAAATAAAATTGTCCTGAAGAAGTAGCTTTATGATTCAATAACTTCAGAGTGTTAATTCTGAAAATGTGTTTTATGCTAATAGGAAGCCATGGACAGTGGTGTTAGGGCACTGTCACCTCCATTACAAGACATTACATTTAAAAGTTATGTATAACCATTCAGGTCCTAATTTGGATTTTTTTCCCTTCCTATTAGAAGTTTGATGTCGTTTTAACATTAAAGCCTGGACAGCATCTGAAGGCTCAACCATATGGCCGAAATCACATTGCAGCTGCTCAGCAAGCTGCAAGTGCCCTCCTGTCCAAGCAGAGATAACCACCTACACCTCACACTTGGTCCACACAGCCCCAGTCACGAGGCTACACATTAATTCACCTCAGGTAAGGCAGCTCAATTTACTTCGTCTCACAGCCAAGGCAGCATAAAAACAGAGCAGGGTCACTGTTCCACCACCTCCAGCTCCACACTTGCCCATCTGCCCGAAAGTTTCTTTTTCATTCTGTGTCTAACAGCACAACCCAAAAATCCAACAAACCCAACTATATCACAGGGGGCTGGGCATTAAATTTTCCTTGCTTTCCGAGTATGCAAGGAGCCTGTTCTGCCAACACTTACTGACTCCAGGGTAAATGTGTTGCTTGTTCTGCCTCGGGGGCTCTAGGTTGCTTCTCCATGAGTTTTTCCAAAGGGATCTGACCCTCGTTCATCTGACTTGTGCTTCTGCACCAAGAGCCAGCCAGCTCTGCCTGCACTTTTAGTGAATTGTGCCTTAATGAAATATAGGAGAATAAACAGAGGTGCTGTTCCCTTGAAAGCCACTACATCTGAAAATTAGCAGGCTGCAGTACATTATACCACCAACCACAGGGTCATCATATCTAAATACATTGTGTATAGAAAATAGTTACTTAAAAGTAAGTATAGTCAGCATTTGTAATAAATAATAGCTAATAAATAGTGAAAGCATTACATTCTAGGATGTAGGATCCTATGTCTTCCACTATTTAGTAATTTATCATATGAAATCCACTGACCTTTCCAAGCTTTCCTTTTTCCCTTTCTGTTTTGGTGAAACAGGAGTGTTAATTATGCTTTCGCTTTTTTTATTGAGCAACATTAGCATACAAATAGGCCATCAATAAGCAATTACAATCTCCATCTCAGAAAGAAGAGAACTACAATATTAAGCATGGCTACTCTCACAAACACAAAAGTCCTTTTTAAAAAAGACAGAGCAACTCACAATTGAATAAAACAGGAATGCACAGGAAAAGCAGAAAATGATAGATGGTTAAATATCAGGTTAGCTCTCAGGCAGAGAATTCAAAAAGGTCCTTCTTATTCATCAGATGAACATAAGACTCAAAATAACCCTAGTTTTCCCCATACTGCCCTGCCACTGACTTCAGAGATTAAAAATCTGTTCAGATCTCATGCTGGTAACATTTATGAATTTTACTCAAGTGGAAGCTATCAGTTGTGTCAAGTGGCACTGACTTATGTCTTTAGCAGCATTTGACTTATTGCCAGTGAAACACTAAATCTGCTTGCTTCTTTTTTATAGTGGGGGAGAGAGAAAGCATATATATGAGAGAAAGGATGAATTTCTTATATTTGACACTCTTAGGGTTGGTTTGTGCTAAAGATGAATAGTAAAACAATCACCAGAATAGTTTTTTCTGTAAGTACAACACATTGCTGCTGTGCCTTTCATCCAAGACCTAGTTGAAACCTGAACCTACACTGATTTAAGTAAATATGTTATTTTGAACCTTTTTAGTTGAATCCATTTCACTTCCTACTAATGGCCTAGAATTGACTTCAAATGCAAATAGGGGTAAATTAATTTTTAAGTGCCCACACAAGATGTTTCCACATTTTTACCTAACATTTAAGACTATTAGATCTTAAAATCAGTTATGTCTAATATCAATCAGCCAACGCATTTATAGAAGTCACTGACCTTCAGCTGAGATGCTGTAAATAACCAGATTTTGATTCACAGACCATTGGGGTAAATGTAAATAGCTTACTTTAAAACCATCTTTGACTGAAGGATGACCTCTTACACCAGTATGTCTTGATCTGTTGCAAGCCTCATGTCTGAAGCAGTTTGTGCATAATCTGTTTGGGGAGTTCATGCTCTATGGCAAAATGTAAACACCTTGAATTGATGAAACCAAAGCCTACTGAAGAAAAAGCAGCTTACAGCTTTCATGAAAGTGATCTTGACCTCCTGCCCTACGTTTTTTTTTCCATTAAAATTATAAATAAATCTTTGAAAACTACATAACACTGGTTGTCTAGGAAGTCTTCTTTTGTTTAGGACTTCAGCAGACAAGTTCAGCCAAATCCCTCCTTGCCAGCTGTGGAGACAATTCCCTTGGCTTCCCACCTTTCCTGCCAGCAGCAAATACCATCTCTGGCATGGAGACAGAACCACTCAGCAGACACCACAGTTTGCAACCTAGCATCTCAGTTTAACCAAATACCAGATTAAGTTGTGAATTTCAGCTGTCAGCATTGCCGATGATCACTCGACTTTTCCATCTCCCCTGTGAGGGTGTTATCTTCTCAGCTGCCCAGGAGGATTCAAAGATATTCATTAATAACAGCATTCCCTTAACACAGTTTAATAATCCCCCTCTTCCCCAGGTTTCCTCTAGTGCAGGCAAGATATGAGCTGCCAAAATCCAAGCTGCTGTTGGATGATTTCTCTGGTTTTAAAATACAACTAGAGAGTGATAAATATATTTTAACTCCACTATTCTCTTCAGTTCTTGTAAAATCTCAGTTTTTTTCCTCAGGCATTATAGTGCTTTACCACTGAAACTTTGCATGGCATTTCCTGATGTCTTTTTCTGGTGGTGCTGGTATGCGGAATTAAGACACTGTCAAGGACCACACAGAAAAAATTCGATACTTTGATATGAGTGCTGAAAAGATCAAGGAAAAGACTTGAGGGAAAATGTTCAGAGGAGCAGGTTTTAGGGTGCAGTCCCATGAGCTGGAGTGAGCCAACCTAACAACTCACTGTCAACACCTTGGTGTGACACTGTGGTTCTCCCCATCTTCCCTCTCCTCCCTGTGCCGCTCGTCCTCCTCCTGTTCTTATCTTGTGTTGGCTCTGATGTCTTTGAGCCACTCCTTTCAGCAATTCACTTCACTAACCCAGCACAAACTGTGCTGTAGGTTGGGAGGAAAAGATCACAGAGTAGTTTCTATAGGCTTAGTGAGCTCACAGGAAGGAGACTCAAGGACCAAAGTCAGTGAGACGGAGCAATCACAGAATCTTAGTTTGAAAAGTACCTTTGAGATCATCAAGTCCAAACACAAATCCTGAGGCTGCATAACCAAGGGAAGGGGAGTGACACCCACCTTTCACGGAAATGACAAAACACCTGAAACCAAAGTTTAATCCAATTTCATCTAATGTGGTAGGGCATTTCCAACCATTCTCAAGGAGTTTGCTGACCTGTTTGCAGGATACTTGCTCTTGATTTAATTGTCCAAGTGGTTCTTTCCAGGGAATGATGCAGACAGGGGAATCTGCCATTGGAAAGGAACATTTCTTACACAGACTTCCCTCCTGGTTTCCTTCATGATATCAGAAAGTAGTTAGAGAATAAAGAAATAAAAAGACAAAAAGGGTCTCAAATTCTCAAAAAGGCAGTAATCTATTCTATTAGTTGATTAGCAATGTGCTAACAGATTTTTTTTCTCCATAATTAATAGAACAAGAGTAGTATTACTAAAAGGAAGAGCACTTTTCAAGCCCAAGTTTCCAATGCCTTATTTTGGATTTCTGAACACTAAACGTGTTATAACATGAAATGTGAAATTTCACTTCTATGTGTTGTGATTTTGTTCATTTAAAAATAAGTATATTTTCTTGAATCATTTTTATATCCCAAATAGAAAATATAATCAAAATTATATTTCTTTCTGAAAAAGAAATTGACATAAAATCTTTTTTCTAGAAAATGTGGGATATCTCTCTAATTAAACAAATTTTAAAGCTCTTGTTATAACTCTCTTTATAACACTGCTCAAGCATATGCCAAGACAAAGATTTTAAATAATAATTTTGCAAGGTAATGCAACTCGTTTTCAAGATATTTCAAATCAGCAGCCTAGCCCATAGACATCTATTCCAATTGTTCTCTGATTCTAGGATTGCTGAATGTTCACATTTAATCATAAACACAGACTGTAGAACCACAGCTGTTATTAAAATGGAGATAAGATAAATCTTAATTAACTGGTTGTATGTCTTTAAATAAATAAACTAATCCTATCTCCCTGAATTGCAAGAGACAGCTTTGCATCTACCTGAGGAGAAGAGATTCCTTTTTTTTAAATTTCTTATTGGTGGTTACAAATCTCAGTAATAGAAAAAATAGAGTTTGAAAACAATAGATTTAACAGTTCTTTTAAATTTATCTTGATGATTTAATCCAAGAATGAAGGGAGTTAATGCACATTCTTATGCCTGTCCTCCTAAAACTGAGACATAATTTGGACTGATAAGTGACAACGTATTCAGCTCTTGTGCTCTGTGTGGCAAATCTAACACCAGGGCAGGTCCACTAAGTTTAATGTTCCTGCCATTCGTCTGAGAAATAATGTAAAATGGAAAAGTTAAGATCACAGCTCTGATGCTGTCTTGGCTTTGCTGATGAGCACTTTCAGATACCTGTCATAAGTACCATTATTTTGTTGCAGTTTGGATATTCTGACATGATCTATGTCTATGTCAAAATCTTCCCAGTCTTCAATAAATGTCTACGTATTACACCTCTATAAATACAGAATTCCACATCAATATTGCTAGCAGGCTATCCTAGGGTTATTTCAAAGACATTTTTATGCCTCTTATTGCTAAGTCAGTAAAGGGAAAAATATTCCTTTAATTTACTTTTAAGTTGATTAAAACTTACCAGATCTGTGGTGTCTCAGCAACTTCACTAAAATCACCAATTCGTTTCACACAACCTTCTGAAAAAACAGCTGATGATATCAACTTCTTGGTCTTGTGTTTGGTCCACATGCAGTTGACCATGTTAAGTCAAGAGGTTATAACTTGATATTTTTCATTCTCACACAAGTCAAGAACTGGAAGAGTGGATTCTATCTGGTTAATTCCCTGGTCTTTCTGAGATGACTAATGGTTACTCACCAAACAAAAAATTGTATGACTAGATAATTTTTGATCCTGTTATCTGCAATGGAGGAAGAAATGGGGTCATTTCTAGATGCAATGTAATTTCATTCAGCCTCAAAGTGAGGCTCATCAGTCTGTGGTTAAGTTAGAAGAGAGGAAGGAAGAGAGGAAGACTTAGAGGAAAAACTTAACATTTCAACAGAAATTTTATAGTTTTTATTTCACCAAAATTTTCCAACAGAAAAACTTATCATTCCTCATGCTATGTCTTTGAATGTGAAGTATGTAATCTGATATTCCCTAAATTACCAAAATGTTGATATAAATAGACTTTTCCAGGAAAGATAAAAGTACTGGCCAAATGTTAACCACAATATTGAAACAAGATTAGACAGCAGTGAATATTTGTAATTTTTAAGATACAAGGTTTTAATCTTACACAGATAATTTCACTCAGGATTTTTAATTGCTAAAGTGAAAGGCTGAGGTGTAATTTTGGCTTTATAACTCACTGGCTATTTTATGACAGCAAGGAAGTAAAAGTTGCCAAGATTTCCAGTGAGACGCAGTTAAAAATATTTGTCTTTATTATACACTTAATCATAATCTTTACAGTTTATATAAAATAGTCAATTGATTCCACAAATCAACAAAATAATAACATGATGGGGAGAGGAGGGAGAGAGTGTACATTAGTAGGAAATTCTTACTAAAGTGATAATCAGCTACCTATGTTTGTCATATATACATGTACAGGGGAAAAAATTTCCTAGATTAAGTCAGAAAAAGTTACTACAGTAATCCCAAGGATACAATTTGCCTGCTCAACCCCAACCAAGAAAAATAATCCTGAGTGTCTCTCACTCTCTTCCACCAGCAAAAGAGATATTAGAATAAAACTGAGTTGGGAAAGAAGTGAAGTATCGAATAAAACCAAAGGAGATATATTGAAAAAAAATCCAAGTATATATTTTAAAGAGCTGTTTGGATGAAAGACTTGAGATAAAGCTACTTATTCCTTCTTAGTTTCTCCCCCTCTTTCCTGTTTGGCTTCACTATAAAGCAATAAACACCATCTGGTTTGGGAATTTTCTGCTGCTTTGCCCATGGTGCTTCTTCTACAAAGTTTCCCTTGGGCCAGAATTTGCTGAGCAACCTTATCTTCCCAGAAGTTAGTGGTTTTAGGAGGGATTCAGCACCTCAAAATCTCAAATTCCTATGAAGTCTTTCTGCCTGTTGACGTGTGCCTGGATCTCTTTGACTTGCCCTCCTTGCAGAGGGCTACGCGAAGGATCTCACTCGTTCCACAGCATTTTAGACCAAGGACAAGCACCTCCAGAGGATTTTAGACCAAGGATAAGTGCCTCCAGAGCTTGGGTCTGCACCCACCACTTCTTGCCTTTCTCTTTCCCTCCTCTCATCTCCCAAATGAGGTAGGTAGGGTTGGATTTCACAGGTTTTCCCCCGCCATGAGAAGGGAACTTTCTTTTCCAGACTCCTCACAAATCACTGCCCTCAGCCCCTGGCTGAGACACAGACACGGAGTTGAACCTCTGTGGCCAGCACTGTACCTGACACCAAATCCTCTCTGAAACCAGGATGTCCCCTTTCCAAGTGACCACGTGACCACATGCTCCTGCCATCCATCTGCAGCATGCCCAGAGAAACTGAGGCTGCAAGGAGAGACACTTTGCCTTCCTGATCTCGTGAAAACTGTCCCCTGCTTGTCTGATCTGAGCTTGCTCACCCAGGAGCTACAAGCACCTGACATCAGATACAGAGTGAGCAGAAGGGAATCATACAGCTGGAGGCACCAGCAGCAGGACATCCCTTTTTAGCACTATGTGGCTACTTTTATAATATGTAATATGAAATTTTACTGTAGGTAGTGTGTCCCCTGCAAAATATTTTCTGGGAGATAGCACATCCCAGGAATACTTTGTAGGGTATCATCTAACTGGAGATTTTCCTTCTGTATTAACTTCAATAGAGCAGTTGCAGAGTAAAATGAGCTACCCTTCCCACAGACCCCCCTCAGTCCTGGAATAAATGTTAGAGGAGTATCTGTGTTGCCTTTATCTAATACATGAATTAACTCAAATGATCTGGCAATCAAGTTAAGTTAATTTTGGAAGAAAAATTCTCATCTGCACATGCCCTCAGCAAAGATCAGGTTTCTTTTTTTGTCTGATCTCTCTCTCTCTGCTCTTTAAACTCCTCCACGAGAAAGTGTATCACCCTTTAGCTGTTCCCCATACGCAGCCTGCTGCTGGCATGCAACCAGTAAAACTCCAACCCATAACAACATCAAGGAACAATTGCTGTTCCTGCTATCACAAGAATCCTGTTCAGCTTTTGGGGTGGGTGGCTCAATCACAACTTTTACAACAGATCTCCCAGACCAAGGAAAAATTCATTTTTGGAGCTACAGATGAAGAAATCATAGAAGGATGAAAAATGCCACCCAAACACCTCTGAGGAATTATTTTCCTTATGTGGAGGTTTACTTGTAATATTGTTAAAGAAAGTACTTCTTACTGTGGCCTTATATCTTTAAAATATTTCTAATACATATTGAACCTTCCTCACATGCAAACCACCATTGTCTCCTGGGCTTAATACATTATCATCTGTGGAAAACTATAGGGATACTTAAAACATCAAACAAGCTGTTAATTTTGTGATTATGAAAATGACTAGATTGTAGCTTGTTTCCTGGAACAGCTTCTCCTGGGGAAGCTGAATACAGTGTTTGGAAAATGTTTGAAAAAGAAAAAATAATTAAAACAAAACTGAACAACAAATCACAATAACAAACAAAAACAAACAAACAAACAAACAAAAATCCCAAAACCCCACAAATTGTTACTCACTGAGTGACCAAAGCAACAAGTCCCTTATTATCACCCCAGACATCTAAATATGTACAGAATAGACAAAAATATTTTTAAAATCCACAGACAGAACCAAAAATAAACAAAACAAAACTCTGGACCTAAAATTCACAAAAGCTGATGTGTATCTACCAGAGTATGTGTCTGTATCTGGGCAGGTCACCTGAAGATGTCTTTATATGCAGCAAAGAATTAGACAAACAAATTAATGAAGATGGTGACACAATTTACCTCATTAGTTTCCTACATTCTTTATTGCATCTTTCCAGTTCTATTAACTGCTTTGACTAGATCTTCCTTGGCTATATTAGTTGTTCATGATGTGGAGATCTAAAAATCATGGACCTCACCCTGATCTGCTAGATGTTCTTAGCTCTTCAACACTACAGGACCTTCACTGTGGTCCAAACATAACAACGTTCACTTTCACATCTTTATTTAATCTGAACCTTTCCCACACTGGAAAATTTTATTGAAATCCTCAGTTGAGGGCACTTCTAATCCATTCTTAACAATCTGAGAACCAGTGTGTATATATCCTTAAATATTATTCATGTCAGTGCGCCTAAATAAGATTCATGTGCCAGAGAATTCTTTATTAAAAATGTGATTTAGGGACACATGACACAGAGCAACATGCCAGCTCATCCACCACTAACCCAACTGCTCATAAATCACCTCTTTGAAAATGAGCAGAAGAGCACAGGAAGAGTTTACTTGCAAGTACTCAGTAGCTCAGAAAATACAAACACCATGCTGGCAGAGCATGAGTACATATAAGAGATGAAATTATTTGCCTCTATCCCATAGTTAAGGTATAAGACAGCTGAAGAAAACAAAAAAAACACTCACAAACAAAAAACCCAAATCACCCTTATGATTGCATGTGTATATCACAAAGATGATTGTCCAGAAACCTTCCTGCTGTCCTGATCTCTGTGATGGGCCTGTCCAGCTGATCCTGGCAAAAGGGGCAGTGGCCACTCCAACTCAATCTGCTGCGAGCGAGCTCAAATTCTACAGAGAACAAATGGGAACGATCAGAGGGCTGGGCTATCTGTACAGGGATCAACCTCCTCACCTCCGCCTCCTACTTTTGGTTGAGTACAAACTCTGTCTCCCTTCTCAGGGCATAAACTGAGCCTTTTTTATCAGCATTATGTTAGTGACCCTGGTGAGCAACTCCCTTGATGGTGCACACTAAACATTGCATAAGAGAGCAATAAATCACGGTGCTGTTTAACGGTGACACAGGTTTCCCCTCCATACATACCAGAAGCAAAAGTGCAGGAAAAAATAACAGCACAAATAGACACAAATAAAATTGAAAATTCAGAAGTTGTATATTCAGGACTTGCCACCTGAGTCAAATGAAGTCTTTTCACAAACTTCCTATGCCCATTTGGGTGTGTGGCCAAGCCTCTTTGTACCTTATCCCCCTCTTCTCATCAGTAAAGCAGAGCAGTACTTCCCTGTCCAAGGCTCTATACATCAAAGATTGTGATATACTCACATAATTTGGCAATAAAGTTGTAGCAGTATCTCAGGTAGATAAAATCTCCTTCAAACAAAATATTGGATTCTTTTAAAAGAATAACTTTTTTTCACTTCAATCAAGCTAAAAGAACAATGTTCATTATACAAACAGGTTTTCTGATGTAATAACCAGGGTTTCAAAGTCCCCTCCTGTACTTAACACTCAGGGTTATGGAACTTGTTGCCAAGTAATTACCCCTTAGATTTCCTTTAATCCATGCCGATCATTTCCCAGAGTTGATCATTACTGCAGACTTTAATTGCCTTTGTTGGCTTGTATGTTGCTGGGGTTCAAACAGAGCAGATTAACAGGAGGCTGCCAGCCACAAAACCCTTTGAAAAAAAGGCGGGAAGATGACTTAAGAAGCTCACAGTGTTCTTCATTTCAAGGACTTACCAGAAATTGTGGTTCACACCTATATTAACCTCAGAAAAGGTGTGCAGGAGTTATATCCTGACCTCGCTGCTATCAGTTTTACAGTGGTACCAGCCATCTGTGTTGTATGGAGTTGCAGGCAGGAAAGTCAGTAAGGAATTGGAAGAACAATGACTGAATTAAGCAGAAAGAAGGATAAGAACATTTTCTGTAGATAGTGCAGCACACAAGACAACTGAGATAGCCAGCGCATGTAAAGCTCAAGCCCATGTCAATAGAACAGACTGTCCCACCCTATCACTCCTGTGTGGTTTGGGTTTGCAGGTCACTGGGAAAGAAGAGCACTCGCATTCCTACTCCAAACACACAGCCTCATTCCCATCCCTTCAGATCACATCGTTTATCTAAAGGAAGCTGCCAGGTGCAGCAGGAAGCTGGATGAAGTTTGTGATAAAAGAGATCTTTTCCTCCAATAACATGGTTTATCTATTAAGTGAAGCTGCTTTTAGAAGAGGCTCAGTACGTTTGCAACATCCCCCTGGTAATGAGGTTAATGCACTTGATACAGCTGATACTGTGGAGCATTCATCAGGACCATCTTCATTTAAACACCAGATACATTTGCAGCCGTTCAGTACTTTGCCATCTAATCCAAACTCACAAATATTTCTGGTTTTCAGTTTGTTTCCCACATGAGCATAAAAACTTTTTACATTTGCTACTTTTAGCACAGATTCAGGCTAATACAAAAGAGAGGGAAATTTTGTCCACACAATACATTTTTCTTCCCTCCCACACCATCGTTATCTCCTTTCCTTTGTAGCTCAGTAACACCTAAAAGCTTTGGCAGCACACCAAGGGTTGCACCAGCTCTCAACATTTTACGGCTACATGGCAGTCTCAGGCTCAATTAGGGTGGTATCACAAACCCAAAGAAAAGTAGGGACAATGCATACGTATGGGCAAAATCTAGGGAGAAGGAAGTGAAGGAAACGAAACATCACATAAAAATATGATGAGCAATAGCTAGATTTACGGAAAGTTAGTGGTGACAGAGCATCAGAGGGTGACAAGGTTATGTTTGTGTAGTTTATGTGGCAGGAACATGTTGCTACAGCCACCAAACAATCATCAGACATAGTGTATGTTTACACACAGCTGTGCCATGACAAGAACAGAATTTATAGGCAGAGAAAGAAAAAGAGCTAATTTCATGGGAATTTGATATTGCAGTGTATGACCAATACTGGGAGCCCATTATGCAGTAATAATATTTAGATCTTTGGGACAAAATTCTTAGCATGGCCTGTTGTGATAGGACAAAGGGTAGTAGTTTTAAACTGCAGGAAGGTCAATTTAGACTAGCTATAAGGCAGATTTGGTTTTTTTACAATGAGGGGGTAAAGCACAGGAACAGATTGCCCAGAGAGGTGATAGACACCCCACCCCTGGAAACATTTAAGGTCAGATTGGATGGGGCTCTGAGCAACTCAGTGGCAGGGGGCTTGGACTAGATGATCTTTAAGAGTCTCTTCCAAACCAAATTATTTTATGATTCTATGTTCTGGACTCATGAAGAATACTTTCTTAAAAATCCCAGCAGAGGCACCCATCACAATCTCAGGATAAAGGCCTGGAGTGAGAGGGACGTTCTCACAGTCCTTTTGAAAGCAGCCTGATGTGCTCTGCATGGGGAGAGGCCGTACGAGCCAGTGCTCCAAAGTCCTTCTCTTTCCTCCTTCCTTGTCCAGATAAAGAGATATTCTCTATCTATGAGAACAAATGGGCTTGTTCAATGAGAAGGTGCAATTGTGCTGTGATACTCTCAGAAAAACAGACAACGTTTAGCAGGTAGCTGCTACCTTGAAAAATATTCAAACTGAGCAAAATGGGAAATTAAAAAATAAGGGTTTGCACACTTTCATTTGCTTTTTTTGGGAGAAAAAATTTCAAAGACTATGGTAAAAAGGATATTTGAGAAATGCAAATAAATTGGAGTGGAGCTCATCAGCCCCAAGACAGAATATTTTAACTGAGAAATTGTTGATGTGGAGATAGAAGGCACCGCTTATGCTGCATGGGACAAGACTATTGTACAAAGAGGACAAGAGAACCTGGAATAATAGAGATGGACTAGAATGCAAGAGTATCAATGTGAGGCCCCACAGCTGGGAATAAACACCACTAATATTTGTCATGAATAGAGGCCAAGAAAAGAGACACAAAATACTTTGTGTATACAGTCAACAAAGAACAATAGGCAACCACTATGTTATAACTCCTATGGGATGTAATTTCAAGGAAAACATGAAGAGGGGTTAAAGCCACCATACCAAAATGTGAAAATATGTGTGCAATTCCAGCCACACATTTTCAAAGCAAATTAAAATGGGAATGGAAAAAGGAAAACAGATACACTTTTTGCTCATTCCAATAAAACAGATTGTCAGGAATACAACTTTTTTTCCTTATAACTGTAGGTCTGAACTATGGAGTAAAAAAAGACATTTAGGCTGAACTACTTTTTTGACTCAAGAGGGAATGAAGTACACACCAGCCATAAATGCAGTCAACTTCCAAATTGGAAGAAAAACACCTATCTATCTATCTATCTATCTATCTGAGAAATTAATCTCTAGAAATTTCCATAGGAAGAACCCCAATGCATAAACAGAATTATTGTGGAACTTGATAAATTCACTAAATACATTTTTATGGCATATGTGCCTCCAACAGAATAGGAACAGACTGACTGAACCAGGAGATGGCTTTCCACTCTATGTCTAAAACAGAATTCACCCTTTGTAGAAGATGCAAAATTCAAAATATAAATATCCTTGAGTCTACAGTTTGAACATTTACAGGAGTTTTAAATAGTTTTAAGATTCTAAAGTTTCAGCCATGGCTCATAACTTGTATATCACACATCTGTTTGTCTCTTAGGTTTTTATAGGTAGTTTAAAGAAACATTTTTTCCTTTTGTGGGATTTGCTCCTTTTTTTTTTGTGGGATCTTCCAAATACCAGATTAAAAGCATCTGCATCAAACCCATCTCGGACATCACTGCCAACATTTAGTCCTTCCTTTGCCATAGAGCAGGATTTTGTTGGGTTCCCTCAGCTTTTCAGCATTTTTACATCTGGGAACACAAACCAAGAATAGCTTAGGGAAAGTATAACAAGAAATAATAATACTCATTCTGGCTGGAGGAAAGTGCCAGAACTTGATGCAGAAAATGACTGGTTTAGTGCTTATGTAGGCTTTTCCTGCCCAATGTAGAAGGAGAACCCTTAGAAAAACTTGCTATGAGAAATATTTCCAAAGAAAGAAAGCTACAAATTAACAGAGTGGGAAAGACAGAGGCAGCTGTTCTGCAGGTCATATTTTCTCTTCAATCAATATGCATCAATGAATTGAAAACAAATTGCTGAAATTGTGCTAGCCAGAATGCACACAGCTCAAAGGCTCACCCCCATGTGAGGCTTGCCCTGACCCCGAGTTGATCAAGGTTGTTTCAGTGGATTTAAAGTCAAGGTGAGCATTCCCAGGAAACTGGGAAATTCACGTTTGGATTGGACCCCTCCAACTCACCTTCACTTGCTATTTTGTTCAACCCTTATCTTCTCAGAAGACTAACCTGTGGGTCCTGATGCACGTGGTCATATTTAAGGACAGGAGACAGAGATGTTACATATCTTCCTTTGCTTCAAAGTGTATCAACATGAACACCAGCACTCCTGAGAGCTGATTTCCAGAACTTGTGCCTGGCTCTCATTGCACCTTGTGACACAAGCTGTGGGTGAAGTTTTCCTGTGTCTGAGATGTCTACAGGACCCCTCTCGAGGGCAAATTCTCTACTTCTCCCACAGATGAAGGCATGGGCAGGATAATTTTTTTTAATGTAACCAACAATTTTCAGTATACTTAGAAGAACCTAGTTATGTTTACAGTTTTGTTCCCTTACACTATGACCAGAGTCAGCAAATAGGTCCAAAATGTATCAGCATAAGACACATGGACACAGTTAAGCAGTGCATTGGAACATATGCCTCTTTTTCTTTGAAAACAAGGCTAGGAAGCCTGTTCTAAAATCTAGAAAATAAGTCAGAGTACACCAGAGTATTTACTTTTCATTTCAAGACTTCAGATACAAAGAGCTTTGCTTCCACTTCGTGGACCTCTCAGCTAGCTGATGGGCACAGGATTGAAAACTGCACTCACAGAAGCAACAAGGTTTGGATTCATCCCATCTTATGCAGGCTGAAGACATGGTCTGTACTTACTGGAGACAGAAGAAGTCAGAATTGCCTCCCCATGACACTTTCCTCTCTATGCTGGTGGCAGAGAAAGCCCAGAATTATTTTGGTCCTCATAACTTCAAGTGCTGACTCTGGCTAGAGCACTGTGTTCATCCCACCAAAGCTTTTCCAATGACACAAACTGTTGTGGAATTGCTGCAAAAGCCTCTGAGAAAAAACTTAATGTAGGGCCCTGACTCTGAAAGAGAGAGCTCTGACTCTGAAATGTAGGGGAGGATGGTGAAAAGGTTTGTGTTTCAGGAAGTCTAAACAAGGGTGGCAACTGCATCATTTGTGCTGATGGTAACAGTTTGCCTCCTTTACAGCTATTGCATAAGGAAAATATCTACTGCCCACTTTGCAGTGATTTGCCATTTTTACTGTGCCAAAGCAAGGTTTTATAGGTGTCTCTGTCTTTGCACATTAAATCCAGGGTGTGTAAGACAAAAAGAATGTGGGGCTGGTAAAAAAAAAAAAAAAAAAAAAAAAAAAAAAAAAAAAAAAACATGTATTTTTAAAGANAAAAGCATAGGATTTCTTAAGGAAATTTTTCATTGTGTGGCAGAGAAAAGAGAACCAAAGGGTCTTTTATCTGTAAAAGGACAGAATTTGAGAAGCAAATTTTAGGCAGAAAAGGCTAATGTTTTTTCTACTTCCTTTGGCCTCAGGAAATGGAGAATCACTTCAAAGATGAATTGTGAGAGAACTCTTGAATTTCTTTTCCCATTTCAATTAAAATGGGTGCTCACTCATAGATAGTTCAAATAAAAGCAACACTTTTGAGCAGCACTCAGTCAAAGAAATCAAGGGTTGACTCAAAGAGGAAGGTTAATCAGTAGATAGAGTGTTAGCACAGAATTTACAAAACCTAATGCAGAACAGGGAGTTGAATACAAGTTTCCTATATGACCTTAAATTACATCGCCTTTCTCTACTTTGCCTTTGTTTTTCACATGTACTTGAGGTGTTCCCATAGTCCAGTGAAAGCAGGGACTGGACAGAGACATGGATTAAACAAAGCAAACTTCAACACCAAGTGCTAAACCACCTTGGTAGTGATGAGGATAAAGAAAAATAAGTGTATTATTTCAAGTTTCAGGTCCTGTTATAAATGTTTTGCACCGGTCTTTGAACAAGCACCTTGCCTTGCACATTGAAAACATTTGTGGGGCCAGGCATTATCTAACAGGAGAGGGTGGATGAGGTCTTCTTCAGTGAGGAAAGGTTCTTGGGGAAAATGAAGCCAAGGGTATGAAATCAGAGGAAAAGAAATCCAAGGTGCCTTGTGAGATCTCAACTCTGTCAGGTTTGAAGTTGAACTAGTGCAAATGCAGAGACCTATGCATCTCTGCACCACCAAAGCCTTCTGAATCAAATTCGCCACTTTTGCATTTCACAAATACTTTAATCCAACAAATGTCATACTTGATTGCATATGCCTGCAACCTTCTCAAGCTAGAAATCTCTGATTTGGTTCCAGTTAATCTGTGACTTGGTTCCAGTTAATCTATCTATCTATCTATCACTTTTCCTTCCTCAAATTGGTGTTACCTAGATGTTAGCTACAAAAGCCCCTTCCTGGCACAATTCCGTGTGGTTTAGTCATATGCTCTTGTATGAATGAGGTGTTTGATATGTTAGTCATAAAAGAACTATCCCTCCAGAAAAAAATATCATTATCTGACACTGCACAAAATGCATGTCAAATTGCCCTTAAGTTTGAGTCATTTAAGGCTTCTAATTTCTGAATGCAATTGTAAAAATGAAAGCTTTGCTCCCATCTCAAGCTTTGTTAATCACGCAGTTAAAAATCAGACAAACATCATCAACAAACACAGCTCCAACTGATCACAATTTCCACCTTCATCCAGTGACTGAACAGGTTTCTTCATTTCCACAGGACACAAGAATGTGTCTTAATCTTGCTTTATTTTAGTAATCTACTATTTACTTCTCCTTGCACTGGCAAATCAGGAGTCCAAAATATATGTACTTATTTACATTATTTTTAAATATCACAGATAAAAAAGCTTCTCCTCCCTTAATATGCATTTAACAAATCCATTTTTCCATCAACAGCTTCTGCTTTGGCCTCTATTTGAGACACCACCCTCTGCTCTGATGTAACACACTGCTCTCACATGTTTATTTCCAGCCCAGCTCAAGCAATGGCAGTGAGTGCTTTAGGAAGACAGACAGAAGGATCCCTATATTTGAGCTCATTTTCTGATTTCTTGCTATCAGTATCCCATAATCCTTCTCCATTTCCTGCTTTTGCTACCCATTGCCAAATCACAGCTAATTGCAGGGCCTGACCATAAAACCTCATCTGCCAGATGGATTCCTGCACCTCTCGGGAGCTCTGTTTCTCTCCCCACCAGTGTGAAGAGTTTTTTACAGCCATGCAAGGGGCAGATTAGGGCTGATGTGGATGAACTCTGTGTTCTGTTCAATAGTGAAACCTCAGGCATGTTCACTAATACTCTGAAACAGCAAATTCATTTTCCAAAATAATATTGTGTTAGGTCTGCAGATTGCACTGATGCCACCAATACTTTCATCACTGAGTATTAAGATTTCTTTTTTTTCCTTTAATCTTCAAAGATACAACTTTCTACCTGATAAAAATCAGCAAAGTATGTTGATAAGCACATCATCAGCTACGCCTTTAGATTAGGTTATATTTGATTTAACATTATTAATTATTCTGCTTTCCAGTGAGTAATCAGCCAAGTGATCGCCTACCCAAGCCATAGCAGAACATCCACACATATTGTGTAACCTGCAACTGTGGTAACCTGAAGGATTCCTCACAGTATAAAGATCTGGATAGGAAGGTTGATGAGCTATGTAGGAATTTCTTTAACAGCTACAGACATCTGTAGGCCAACATCTGGACACCATGGGCAGGTTTAGGATGTACAAGAACCAAAGCAGAAAGAAGATTGTATTGTCCTGAATACACTGACTTCAGTAGCCTTCATCCCTTCTGGGCAATAAAATGGTTGAGTTGAAGTAGAGAGTAGAGCAGGAGAAGAACCTAAAGGTGAGCACAAAAAGATAGAATCCTTGCTAATATAAAGAGATCCATCACAGCAAAAAGACAAGAAGCTGTGGTCAAAGGAGCTACAAAACTATCTGCCAACCAAACCTGCAGTGAGGAGAGTCTTATAAGCACGCAAAGACACCAAATATTTCTTCGTAAATTTAAAGCCAGACAGGCCCATTAAAAGATTAAGCCTAGCCTCTTGGATGACATTCTCCACTAAACTGCATACTACACTCTTGAGTTGAGGATAAGAGTTCAGGTTTGACTAAAGCTCATCTTGCAAAAATGCATACAGGCCTGATTTGAAAACATCAACAAATGTAAGATCCAGTATTTTCATTCAGGACTCCACCCAAGACTAAAAGAAAATTTTAAAAAAACCCAAAGCAAAACAAATAAAACCCAAAATTAAACAAATAAATAAGCTATTTAAGTGGCAAAATTTTCATTCAGTTCAGAGCCCTTGTTTCTGATCAAGTCCTTCTGTGATAGACTGAGCAGAGTTCAACAATCAGTATTTTCTCTACTGAAAATATTTCTGTTTCACAGTGAAGTCATTCCTCTATCTTTCTTGCTATATTAGGCAGATGAGTATCCTTAGGTGTCTCTCTGTTATTTCTGCTTAGAAGATAGAGTTTGCTAACTAGATTCAAATTACAGCTCATGATTAGAGTTTGCCCCTAAAAGTAAGCAAACTAAACAAGTTAATCAGTAAAACTGACAATTTTTTAAAGGTGAAAAGTGGCAAAGAAGAGACAAATTCGGATAAAAACATCAACAAAGACATACAATGGGAAATTTCCTTGTGGTCTGTTACTCAACCATTAGATGTCCCCATGTGCCATCAGGATAGGACACAGGCCAGGCAAACAAAAGGGGCTAAACAGCCACACAAGCCTGTGGGTTTGTAGCATTCACTGTGAGTGTGTTTCATACACATTTACTGCTTGAGAGCAACAGGGATTTTCTCAATGTTGGTAATAACTGAATGGTTCCAAAGGGAAGATTCTAAAGCTGCAGTGACTGAAAAAACTCACACAGGATCTTATTCAAATAGCCACAGGTTGTACCTCAGTTATTAAAGTCAATGGTCTCTGTACAAAGAAACAAGGTTGGAGTAGAGAACAGAGGCCAAGTTATTGATAGATGTTTATTTATCTACAGATCAGATCTAATCATTTGGTTCTCCTGCACTAGTGGCCAAATTGCACCTCCCCACACGACTTCAGAAAGCAAACAACATAAGAACAAATCTTCAGCTGCTGTAAATTAAAATTTATGATTAATACCTTCATCTCAAACACTAGTGAGATGGCTGAAGCATTTACTGCTCACAGAGATTGCCAGCCCTGCCACTGGGGCAGCCCAGCAAAATTACCCATAGACACTGCAGTCTACAGAAAGGCATGTGGAAGTAAACTTTGGACTGGGCTTTGAGTTTTGTAGTTCAAGATCAGCTTCACCAGCATTCAGCATTTCAGCAAGATGCTGACCACCAGGAGAGAAATGGGGAGGACAGCTGGATGCAATAACTGCCTCGGCCATCTTAGTTCCATCTACCTGTGCTCATGAGTGACCTCCTCCCTTCAGTGACAAGCACAAATACCTTTAATGACATTTTTGGTTGAAGAGCAGGTGGTTGAGAGCAATTGTTTTACCTTTATTTGTCTATTATTTTAGTTAGCTGAATGCAGAACTTGCAAGCCTAGTTCATCTCCTGAACAACTGAACTTTGTGCTTATTTTGAGCAAAACACTCTTCTGTTCTAACCAATATTTATTGTTTCATTCACAAAATCATTTCATTTACTAAAACAAGCACAAGGACATGGTATCGTTTTTAGCCCTACTAACTATCAACATTTCCTACGCTTCAACAGGTAATCACACACAAACACACACAGAAAATAAAAACCATTAAGGAACGCATTGATAGCCAAAGGATCATTTCTAGACTTACTTAGTCAACACACAGGGACATGGAGACACTCCCCTTTTCATTAACTGAGAAGCCAGCTTGGAGATGGCACAGGGAGTTTCACAACACTTCCTTTCTGACAGATGAAAGGCTGCAGATTATTCAGTAGTGAAGGTGAGCCAGGGGAAGACAGGAACATCCAGGATGACAAGGCTGTCCACACCCACTAGCAATTTTTAACCAGAGGACCGAGGTACAAGCAAATATGTGCCAGCTACACCTATAAAACTATTTCTTTTAGATGTTCAAGAACAAGACTGCATAGGCTGCAGAGAATAATTTGCTGGGAGCTCATTTGAAAAGCCACCACCAACGGGCTGACATTTCCATAGAGATGTGGAATGGAAGTACTGGCTGGCCCAAGTACTTTCAGCTGGAGAGGAGTCAAGACGCTGCACACTTAAGGAAAAGTTTCTTGAGGTATTTGAGGACATTGAGTTTTTCTGTGTCTCCAAGGCTGTGTGAGACATTAAGCACTATAGTCTTTACTTGGAAAAAAACCCATTCATTTCATGGCAATAATGAATGTACAGTCAAAAATGCCTTCACTCCACCACACACATTCCTCCCACTCCCTCATGCTAACCAGCAGGACTACAAGCAGGAACATATGCTCTTCCTTTCTCCCCCATCCGTCTTTCCCTCCTCTGGTGACAGAAGGTACTTACACTGGCAGCTCTGGAGCAGTAAGTTTCACAGACATGCTTGGCTCATACCACAAGTGGTTAACCAAGACATCAATAAACTACTCAGCAGAGGACTCCAGGGACTTACCTCCTCCCAGCTCTCCCTTGCGGCTGGATTCCAGCAACGTGAAGCTGGCTTCTGGCTCCAGGTCCGCTAGGAGATGGCTGGAGCCCTGCACCCCATTCCCTGGCTCCCTGCAGGCTGCACACAGGGGTTTTGGCTCAGGGGCCCCAGCACATGTTGCCTCCTCCTCGTTTGCTTTGGCCACTCTCAGACAGCTGGTCTGAATCTTCCCTTGTCACTATTGCAAAAATGGTTTGAAGAGCACAGGGTCAAGGCAGGCCAGGAGACCTGGATGGCTCTGGCTGGAATAATAAGGGATTTGTTCAGCCAACAACAGGCAGCAGGTTTGACTCTTTTCCCAGGAGCAGGGACATAGTAGAAAAGGTCTGAGGTTTTGACTACAGGGCAACAGCAGGCAATTCAAAACCTCTTCCTGTAGATGCATATTTTATGGGCCAAAACAAGTCCATATAAAAGGAGTTTCTGCCAGAAGCATTTCTTCCAGGTCTCCAAGCAGAATAAACAATGCACTTCTGTAAGGGGATAAGGATATGCTTACAAGAGTTGGGGTCAATTTTGCAGCACTGCCTGAGATCCCAGAGCCCCACAGGAGTTTGGCACACAGCAAAAGCTCCTTGGGCAAACCTGGCCACCAGTCAACCCAAAAGGAACAAGACAGTGGTTGTGCAGCGATGGGATCAGTGTCACATCATGGAACCAGGGGAGCCCCAACCCTTTTGGTTGCACTCCAGTGTGAATCCAGTCCCTTTGGAGACCTATGAGCAAGGACAACTGATGCACCAGAACACAGCACACTGACCTAACTGGGAAGGTAAACCCTCCTGCCCACCTCCCTGTAAGCATGAATGCTGACTTCCAGAGATGGAGGGACTCTCTTCTCTCCCTCCTGGCCGGTGTGTCCCCAGCCTCCTGTCAGCTGTCACAATCCTGCAGTTTGGGAGCACATTAGACCAATGCAGATGTCACTTCACTGAACTGAAGTGCTGGGCATCTCAGAACAGAGAGCTAACCCAGCTCCCAGGGAAGCCTCCTCCTAGAAAGTCAAGTAAGGTTTCAGTAGCTGAAAGTCAAGTTTCAAGCTTGACCTTGAAACAAGATGCCATTTCCTGGGGGTAAGAATGATTAAACACTGGGACAGTTTGCCAAGTGAGAGGAGGAATCACTTAGATCCCTTACAACAAGATTAGATCTCTTTATCAAACCTATGACTTAATCCCATTTCTGGGGAGAAATTCTACAGTCTAAGTGAGCCAGAGGGGAAAGGGGAGTGAAATTTGCTAATCACTGCCCCCTCCTTAACCTGGAGTCCATGTGTCTCTGAGCATCCCATAACTAATGACAGTCATGGAGCAACAAGATCAGAAAGATTTAATCCTTCCTACAGCACACCCTGCTAAAAAAAAAAAAAAAAAAAAAAAAATGAAAACAAGTGAGGAGAATGTTGGACCCATGAATTTCTGATTTCTCTAGTCATATACGTGAGATTCCAGAAGTCAGATAATTTGACTAGTAGCATCAGAAGACACTCTTCCATTGAGTCTCCTATGGATGTGAGGTCACCCTTGACTGCACGTAATCTGGTTTCCAAACACTGCATCTCCTAATCCTGATACAATTGGTCGTTCTCCCCAGTAAGCTACACTGGCCCTCTAGGTCCCACTGCAAGAATGAGCTCAGGTCACCCTGCTGCCAGTGTCTGGGATGAGACATGAGGTGAGCAAGTGAGAGACTCTCCCAGATAATTCATGAGACTTGACAAGTCTAAATGTAGCCAAGTAGGTTTTAGACCTTCCAGCAATTGCCTACCAGCAAGTAGATTTCCATCAGAGGTGACACAGCTAATCTCTTCTCCCCTATGCCCTTCAGGGAAGAGAAGTAGAAATGGAGCTTGGTCTACAGAGTAGCTCATGTCATGGCAATCAGCTCCTACTGCTTTTGGCCTCTCTGTCCCATGCCTGGTCTTCTTTGCCAGAAACACACCAGGTCATACACCAAAAATGACTGAAAATGAAGACAGAAGAGGCAAATTAGAAATTTCCTAGTCAGCAATCCCTGCAAGAATTATTCTTTTTCAGGCAGTGTAAAATTTTCTAAAACTCTAACTTGTAATATATCAGACCAGTAGTTGTTTATGTTTGTGGCATTGCTACAGCATCCATACCAGCACTAATCTCACTATGTATGGTTCACAGATTTTAAGGTCAGATGTTTGGGATCATCCAGGCAGTATAACACAAACTGCTGAATTTCAGCCAGAATTTCACCCACATCAATCCCGTACATTCACTTCAGCAGATTGCTTGGGAAACACCTTCTTTGAGCTCAGTGAGATCTTTGATTTATATATAGATGGCTCCTTTCTATTGCCTTTGAAAACAATGGCTAAGGTTAGAGGAAAACAGGAGACAGCAACAACAAAACCATCTCCTTCAATGCAACTCCCCACTCCAGAAAGTTAGTGAGGAATTCTGAGTAATTTGCACCAGTCATATTCTCTGCAAACTGCCATGAAGTGAAAAATACCAGGTGACAGCTCCATACTGGAGATGCTTCAGCACTCAGTGGGCTTATATAAAAAGCCATAATATATATGAAGGCCTAATGTGCCTTCAGAATTACCTCATCTTTTATTTAGAGAATATTTTACCCTTCTCTTCCTTTATTGCTCTTTATATGAGTGAAATGGGGAGACTGGACAAAATTGAGGCAATTTAGGTTACTAAGTGGAACTAGAGTTCATGGTCAAAGTTAGGCTCTGGAGGAAGAATTCCTTGTCACCACCCTCACAGCCAACCCACCTCTGCTTTGCAGTCAGCTCTGTTTAAATGCTTTTTCCCAGCTCCAGCCCCCACCTTCTGCTTGGTGATAAGGCTGTCTAGTAAAAGAGGAAAACATGAACAGAAAGCTATGGAGGGCAGCTGAATGAGGGATAAAAATAGCAGTGGGGCTTTTTGTAGTGGCATGCTTTGTACCATTAGAGTGAAAATTCTGGCAGCATTTCTATTTCATGGGATTGGTATCTCCAAGGGGGAACAAACACATATATCTCCTTCTCCAAGGGAAAAAAAAAAAAAAAAAAAAGGCAATAGGCTGAATTTTGGCTATGTCAGTGACAGAAGTTAGAAAACAGCTAGAACTGCTGAAATACAACACTCAGGAAAACAGTGGAAAACCCCTTCTGGAGCACAAGGTGATGGAGGATGCAGGAGAGAAGTTCCAGCTCCAACCTCCTTGGCAGCCTGAGCTCACACTGTTGTCCCTATCTTTTTGTTGCCACCCCTCACCTATTTTGAGGCTTTTTGGAGCAGGCTGCCTCAAATTGTGTAGCACCTGGAAGACTGATTATGATCTCTAGGCTCTACTGTAACATAAGTAGTGAGACTACAGTTGGCTTTAAGGTCCACCTATCTCACCAACTACTAACAAGTTAAAAGTTCTTACTTGGGGGAAAAAAAGAAAAAAAGAGCTATTAATTTTAAAATTAGTATCAGTAGCAAATCTACAGCTTATATTTTCCCATTTAAAATAGAAATAGTGCTGAAGAGCAAGATGGAGTATTCAAGGAAAGAAATGCCAACATTAGTTTTTCTTCCTCTTCAGAAAATTCTTGGTATCTCTCCTATTCTTGCTGGTATAAATTATCCCTAAACATATTTGGATTAAGACAACATTTGCACAGAGATTTATTGTCTCCTAATGGTCTGCTGTAGCCTTCTAGTAAAGTTGCTAACACTGGGTATCTTCCAAAACCAGATTCCAGACCTTTGTCTGCAATTCACACTCTGCTCCAGCATTTCTGTTGTATTCTGTTTCTCTGAAAGTCTTTTCCAACAACTGTTACAATGTATTCTGCCAGTGATATCACTGATGCTTCCCCCATCATTTGACCAGATTTGGAAAACTTTCTGCAAGCTGCTGAGCAAGCAGACTTTGCTGGCTCCTGTTTCCTAAATCTTAAAAAAAATTAAAAAAAAAAAAAAAGAAAAAGAAAAAAAAGCAACCAAAAAAAAAAAAACAAACCCACAGCTCTAGGGTGAGATATCCTCTAAGCTCTGACTTTCAGGAGAAGCAAATTACGCAGTGAATTCAGTCCACAAAATTTCAATTGGGATGTAATTTAAATGCAAGCATTTGTCATTCAGGCTTATGATATTCCTAAGTGGCACCAAATCAAATGTTTTCTGAAGCTGACTGAGAATTGAATTGGTCCCTTCAAGTAAATGTTCTTCTATTTACTTTAGAGGATGACACTGACATAGCTTTACTCAGTAACTAATCAATAATTTAATTTTGATCCCTAACTAAATGAAGCTCGATAAATATCAGACACTTTTAAATTGGTTTTAATTAGTGTTTATGAATGTATTCCAGGGCTCTGATTCACAAACTGTGGCAACTCCACAATGAATCTTGTCTTTCTACTAGAAGATACTTACCCATGCCCATGTCAGAAGTAGCAGAACATCCTGAGACATGGGTTTCAGGCGGGTTTGGGTGCCCTCATCCTAACGGGAAGTAATTTCATAAACCTTATCACGATGTCGGTGTTCAAAGGGAGCGATGTAGGTGATGTGGAGGGGGAGAAAGGGACATCAAAGCGGCAGCTGGGGAGGGGCCCGGCTTTGAATTTCCAACTGTGGGTTAGATGCAGCTCAGGAACAGCTGATGAGAGTGATGAGCAGCACAGAAAGACGTCAGCACGGGGAGAGATGGAAGAGATTGCATCTGTTTCCTTCAGAGACTATGCAAACAGGGAGTGACATAGTGCCAGTGTGTAAAAAAATTAATGGTCTAGAGAAGTTATGTCTACCAACACACAAGAGCTCCCAGCACACTGGAGGCAATTGCAGTTCAGCACATGGATATTCTAGGAGTAAAATCACCTGCAGAGCTCATTCTTACTGTTGATCAACACCAGAACAGCAGAAAAGAAGCGGAGCCATGAAGACGGCTTCCAGCTGGTCTTGTAGAGAAGAGTGCCCTGCTGTGTGAAGAAGGAAGGCTTAATTCCCTAAGTACAAGCCATGCCATGCCTCTCACCCTCTGGGCTGGAGCAGGTCCTGGCCTGCTTCGTGTGCCAGCGCAGGCAAGGCCAGTCAGGTGAAGAAATCAGCTGGAATCCAAAAGGTGTAAGATCCTTATCAGAACCCAGTATTGCACTCAATGGGAAAGGAAAACCCATAAGCAGAAGCCAACCACGTGTTGGTAGAGATCACACAGAAACACACTCTAGGGATATGCTACTCCTGACCCTTCCCTACTCTTCTTCCAAAGTCACTGATACCAAGGTTTGGCTAATCATTGGGCTACCACTGTGGTTCTCAGGCTTTGGTACCCCGAAACTGATGCTAACACCAGTCACCACCTCTCAATGGAAATGATCACAACCCCACCAGCTGAAGAGCTCCATCACCTTACAGCTTTCCTAGACGTAAACACACATAGTGGACCCTGGACTGGGAAAACCACATCCCATGGGCAAAGGAAGATGCACTCCTAAACATGAAGTTTTGCCAGCATAACCACATTGACCCTTAGGGTGTCTGCCCGGAAAGTTGTGGTGCTGGAAGTCCACGCTTCTTCATGCCCTGACATAATGAGGGTGTGCATTTATCTATCATACTTCATTTTAAATAAATATCAATATTTTTCCCCTGGGCTCTCCTTTCTTGTTTTGTCAAGAGCAATGATTGTATCATAGCCAACATTATGATGCAAAATTAGAGGGAAGAAAATGCCTTAGAAAGGTGACATCATCTGAATAGATGTGATGGCTGCTTGCATTATTAGCACAAATATCTTTCTCCCTGAAGTCTGACCCTAGGTGTAAATTGGAGAGGCCTGACGGAACACAAAAAGAAGTACTATCCTGTTGACCCAGTTTTCATAGAGAGCAGTGTGTATAATTATTTTGGCCACCTGCAGCTGATAAACCAATCCCTTGTGAGGTTAAAAATTATCCAGGCATTTACTGGTGACACAGCAGTATGCTAGAAACCTGCTCAGCAAGCCTGCTCAACAACACTCTGCTGCAGGGAGGTGTGGTGAGGCGTGAGCCAGGACTGAGATAGATGTGCTGGCAGATATCCTCAGCTCAGAGAAAGCTCTACAGAACTCTGCTTAGCTGGTTTATGTCATTCAGGAATGGTAAAAATAAGTGATATCACAAATACCTTATTTTGTGAGAGGATAGGAGCTTCACAAGGGCTGTCTGTATGGTGCTCCAGCCTGCAGGAATATCTGTAGCTTTCAGCACTAAATAAAGCACTCTTGGAACTACTGCATTGCTGCAGGAAAACCACTGCCTGTGGGAAAAGTTATGCTACTAAAAGTGCAATTCTTTTTTCTTCAAATCACTGCAAATATTTTCTACCAGAAAAGCTGTGACAGTGAGAGTGCCCCTTCCACAGGCCCCAGCAGATGTCGATGTGCTGGCAGAAGTCCTCAGCAGGGACTGGGAGGAATTTGCTGAGAGAGCACCCTCCGTGTCTGTGCTGATGACGCCACTCCTGGACATCACCAGGCTATGATCAGGGATCGCTGTGATGAGCTCCAGCAGTTTAGGTTCACACCAAAGGTCTTCCCCAGAGATGAGGCTGGTGCTCCAGGCAGCAGAGCAGCACGGGTTAGGCACTCAAGTGTGAACATCACCTCCAGATGTTCAGTGGGCCCTGCAGCCCTGGGAAAAAAGTTCTTGAAAAATCCAGTGTGGTGCAAGTGTAGCCCGTCACAAACCAGTTACTCATCACCCCCTTTTGAGAAGAACTAGAAGAATTATTTATAAATATAAAACCATAATTTTGGGCAGAGTGCATAACCTTCTTAGACCACCCAGCTGGGGTGTGAGAGACAAGGGTTTATATGCTTTCATTTTTCACAACTAAAACATGTTTCTCTTTTTCTTTTCTTTTTCTTTTCCTTTTTTTTTTTTTTNATGTGTTACAGAGCCTCAGTGAATACCCGGAAAAAAATAGTGATATAGATGTTACTAATTGTTCTATAATTAAGTGACCTACTTGGGAAAGCATTTTCCCTGTAACTTAATGCAGAAGAGCAAATGGATATAATTATATAGGCATAACTTACTATTTGTCTTGGTCTTATGTCATTTGAGAAGGGATTTAAATTCAGCCCAAACATCCCCATTTCTATAGGAAAAAAAAAGGTGAGATTCTTAAGATAAAGTATAGTTATACTACACAGTCTAAAACATTGGTATTAACGGTAATTGTATAATGCACCATATAAAAAAACCTAATTCCTATATCTTCCATTAGAGTTTATATCCTGATCTCTTGCAAAATTAGAGTGAGCTATTAATAGCAGTGGACTTCCTAAAGATTTACTCTAGATTAGAAGATTCTCATCTGCTCTTAGCGTGGAAACTGTAAATATTACTTGAATACAAACACAACTGAATTGTAAACCAGCTCATTACATCTCAGGTCTTTACTAAGTAATGAGTATTCTCTGTTAAAAAACATCAGTCCAGGCAAGTTTTTCCTTTAACAAGATCCCCTCAAGAGTGGTCAGCTAATGAACAGGGTTTAATGACTATACTGAGCAATTTTTGAAGAATTATTGAGATTTGCACTCAAGTACAGAAAATGTACATCTGGCAAAAGTCCTCTGCATCCCCACATTTCATGAGGTCTGCATGTTCCATATGCCCATGAGATATCACATTTATAACACATCTGTTATAGTCACATCTGCTGGGGAAACCTAAACAGGGCTCCCAGATGAGTGACATATATTGTCATAGGGACATTTCTGCTCAGCAAGCCAAGCACAGCATAGGTTCCCTGCTGAGAAGATGCACTTTCCCTACCTCCAAAGCTAACCAGAAATGGTGCTGTGGCCCCTGTGTGCTCAAAGCCTGTTTGCCACAGAGACCAGGCCCAAATATAAGTCATCTGTGATGGCTGAAGCAGTGCCACAAGGTCCAATAGCTGCCCTACTGGGGTGGCTCTGCTCTGGTGGCACTCAGATGGCAGCCACGGCCAGCTCACCACTGACAGCCATCCCGTACAGAGTGCTGTGGGTGTCCAGCTCCTCCCTGGCTTCTGCTTCCATCCTTCAGACTGAGCTTTTCACAGCTCGGTTATCAAGGCAGATGGCTGCCTGCAGAGCCCCAGGCAAACGGACAGATGGGCTCTCCTCAACTCAGAACTAAGAGCAAGACTTTGCTGACCTTGCCTGTTTTCTTGGCTGGAATCAGTCAAAAAAACTTTTCTGTAGCTTCAATTCCTGCTTCCACTTGAAGCAAATCGGAACCAATGTGAATCTTAGATTTCCTCATCTGCCTGCAGACACAACACTAGCGTGGGTCTTTGCACTGCAAGATGAGCCTGAACTATTCCTAAACTCAATGGTGCTTCATCTCCTCATGAACTCAGATTGCTCCCCTGCTTCCTTTGTTCTTGATCTGATCAGGCAAGGAAACATTCAGCACATCATCTCTACATACTCCAAATAGCACATTACCTTTGTTCATATTCATGATTACATGCATTTATGACACCATAAATGCTTAGAAGAGCCTTCAGGATCCATGTCGCTTTGGACGAGGGAAGACGAGATAGTAGGGAATATAAAAAAAAAAATTATATGGGAACATGCTGACCTGAGAACTAATTTAAAGTGATGTTGGTACTATCACATTGCCTGGCAACTAGCTTCATCTGACATTGTTACCCTGGAGGCAGAGGTTAGGGTGGTGAGATGCTGGAACAAGTTGTCCAAAGAAGTTGTGGATGCCCCACTGGGGCCTTGAACAACCTGATCTAGTGGGTGGCATCCCTGCCCATGGCAGGGGCATAGGAACTAGATGATCTTTAAGGTCCCTTCCAACCCAAACCATTCTATAATTCTATGAGAAACCATAAATGTAGGGAAAAAATAGAAGTAACTGAGCACTGAGACATTTCAACCCTCACCCTCCAATGCCAAGATCAGAGTACCTGTGTGGAAAAACAATACAGAGGTTTGGGGACTACTAGATTAATTCAGGAAGTCCTTTCTGATGTAAATTTTCTATAATCCAACTTATACAAGTAGGACAGGAGGAAAAAATCCCCAAATTGTACCTAATGGTAAGAGATAAAAAAATCCATTTGGACTATTTGCAACCTATACAATCCCTTCTCCAACCTCTGCCACACAATTTCAGATATCAATGCTGTGGGAGCATAGACAGCAAGAAGACAAGCAGGTACTTGGTGGGACATTGAGGTCTTTGCATTTGGTCCAGAAAGTGTTGCAACAATCTGAAAATTGCACCAGAGCTGCTGAAAACAAGCTGTAGAAACTGAACATGACAGACCTGCCCCTAAGGCTTGTGAGCTTTAGCAAGCCCTTCAAAAGCTTGGTTTGAGGGAGGAATTTGAGAGAAAATTACAAGTCAACAGCTTTACTATAAATATTTTACATTGAGGTTGATCTGCTTCCCTTCCCGCTGTTATAGTGATGTTCCCTCATGTTCTCTCCTCCCAAATATCTGCTGTTTGCACTGCTTTGCTGTCCTTCAACCTTCCATTCAATTCACCTAAAAAACAAGGGGTGTTGCATCCAGTAGAGAAAGGAATGGAGGAGAGAGGAGATCTCATGGAGAGTAATTGCCCAGCAGTACATTTTGACACCATGAAGCTGGTTATGATTTCTCAGTAACGACAGCACAGACCTGCTGAACTGAAGAGGAAAACTGTTGGCTTTTAGCTCACAGAGCTCTTGACTCACTGCTCAGCAAAAACCCCTCATCTACTTGCCAAGGTCAGTCCTACATCACCCCATCTGCAGGAATCACACAGTGGCTCATTACTGAGAGGAAACTCTTCTCCCATCACCTATTTGGCCCCTACATCAGGAGCTCATTGGTGAAAATGGAATGCAGCCTTGTCTACAGGGCTTGCTCTACAAAGGGGGTTGCTCAGGGAGAGGAAATCCAGCACAGAAACTAGGAATTTAAGAGCCCCCCTAACTCCCCACCAAAAGTGGAACCCACAATGACATCACTGTTCTTGCAGAGGTTGCAAGCACCTCCAGGCATATCTGAGCTCCCAGCTACCTGCAGTTCTATCTTATTTCCAGTAGCTCTATCTTATTTCCAGTAAACTCTGCCTAAGGCAAAGAGGGTCTCCAACATTCGTCCTCAGGAAGACTATCTATTCCCATTTCCCAAATTTTTCCCACCCACTCTCCTTTTGGATACTGGCACTCTACAATCTCTTTTCATCTTCCCTCCAGAGGAAGCAGCATTTACACCAGCCCAAACCCTCCAGCTCATGTGCAGGCTACTGGTCTCTACTTACGGATCACCTCCAAAGTTCTCATTTGGCAGGCAGTCTCAAAACTGCCAGCATGCTACATTAACCTGCATTTCTCTCTTCATTCACCACTCTTAATTAGTGTTTGGGAATGTATTAACATGGGGCTAAGCCACAAAGTTTGCTTTTGGGCTTGCCTCTCGTTTGGAGGAGCTGAGCTAGCACCAGAGCCTGGTGAAGAGTCACCCCTTCCTCATGTAGCAGCTGAAAGCAAGAAGTGACTCTCCAGCACAGAATTACTTCTTGAATATACAGTCAGAATATACAGAATTCCTCTGCTTGAATATACAGTCACTGTGATTTTTTTTTCCCCTGCTTTCACAACTCTAAGTCACCAAACAGTCATTTGGTCCAGTAACTGAAGCTGTTCAGAAGCTACCAGCATTTCTAGCTTGACCAAAGTCATTGCCTTCAGGGAAGGATGTAACAAAAAGCGATCAGTGATAGTGGATGAGTTAAGCAACATCAAATCTCTCTGTAGCTGCTTTAGGAATGAATATATGAGCTAGTTATTAGTGAGATAAATAAGTCTAAGTTTGCAGGGAGGTAGTTACTCTGATATCACAGGCTCTGAAATAGCTGCAAGGTCAAAGAGAAGTAGCAGAGGAGACAAGAGGGTCTCTTCTGCTCTTCCGCAAGTAGCTCACCTCACCAGCAAGGTTCTAGGAGGCAAGTTGAGAGGTGAACTTCCTCTGTGCATGCTTCTCCTACACACTGCTATGCTTGGGACACAGGTATGTTCACTAACACGTGTGGATATGCAGGTCTGAAATGGTCCTGAGTTTCCCAAAGCAGTTGGAAGGGACACTGAGAAATCTGCCTTCATCACTGCCCTCTCCCAGGGTTTTTGTGAGGCCACCAAAACCCTGCTCCCTGCTCCTCTTTGATGGTGTAAGGAAACCTGTAAGTACCAACCAGCATTGCCAAGCTAATGGCCCTGATAGGGATAACAAACCAGAGGCAGCGCCATGACAAGGACAAAAGTTGCTCAGACAAACTACCAGTCCACACCTGAAGAAGACCAGCTCTCTTCCTGCCCCAGATCCTTCCCTTAGGTTTCCAGCAGCACCAATCCATTTGGCAGTAGGTCTGTACTCCACACAGTAATGCAGTGAGGCACTGACGTACCTGAGACATCTCAGAGCCACCCAGCTTATGATACAGACCCTTCCCCACCAACTGCTGATCTCAGAAGAGGCTGTAAAACCTCTATGGACAAAGTGAGGTAAGTGAATTTTGTCTAAGGTCTGAGCTGCCGTGGGACCCCAGGTACTGAGGTTTGCTGGTTTAAAGCTGCTTGGTATCTGTATTAATCATAATACTGCAGACATGTAACACACCTGCACTCCATATGCTGTATCATTTTAACTGAGTGACCTACAAATGGGTTCTTCAATTTTCCATGTACATAAAAGCTAAGGCTAGTTGGGAATCTTCATCACACAAAATAATCCAGGACATTTTCCATTTCGGGACTCCTCGAGAACCCCATCTACTCAGTGTTTAGCAGACAGCAGCTTCTGAAACTCTGAGGGAGGGAGTATAACAACTCTCACATTAACTGCAGTTAATGCAGGAGAAAATGACCAAGCACATAAATGTAAGGATGTAAGAATATAAGAATGACCTTGAACCTTCCAATTAGCAATATCATGACTAAATTCCACAGCATGCACACACACAGCCTTTGACTTCATAGACATAATATCATTTTCTGTCTGTTTAGCAGAGAGAATAACAAGGGAAGCTGAGAAGAACATGAGCTGAAGGCAGAGATTCCTTCTGGTTAAATATCAGAGCACTGACGATGTCGTAGCTGTAGATATCAGCACATTGTTTGTAGGGGCTGGCATATGTACCTGTCCAGCCTTCTCATCACACGTATAGACAGAACTTGGTGCTCTGAAGCACACAATAGTCTCAACTCTAACTCTAATTTTAATCATCCATTAAAAAAGAATAAAGAAAACAAGAAAAAAAAAAAAAAAAAAAAGCCCAGTCCTTACTAAGGAGCAGCACTAGATGGTCCTAAAGTACATATTCTAATTTTTTCTCTCTCTTCTCACCAAAAGTGAGATGCATCTCTCAGTGCCCTTTCCCATGACACTAACAGGAGGGTACATCTACTCTAGAACTGGACTGGAACTATATTGGTACAGGAGGGTTACCCTAAATCCATTGGATGGTTTGGATCTGCAGATAAGTAATAATGGAAGTGAACAGGGAGAAGAGATGTTCCCTCTTCCCCAAGTACACAGGCCACGATAGGTGAGAGCATCTGGGGCTTCCCAGATTACTCTGATCTGTACTTGTGCTTCGGTCTTCTGGCCCTCCCTCCCTCACCCCCGCAGCAAATCTCTTCCAGCCCTTTCAGAGCTAAGGCAGGCAGTACAGTCACTACAACATACTTGGAGCTTCAGGATGGGGTCTGAGCCTGGTGAAGTGCCTTTGCGATGCAAATGATAACAGGAACAATAATGGTTGTAGCTCACTGACAACCTCTTCTTTCCTTTCTAACACTGGGTGTAAATAATGTTCTTATCTTCTAAGAAATACCTCTGGCATCCCTGACTAAGTGATAAGTAGAAAGAAGAGAGACACTCTTAACTGCTGATCAAGAGGGAGGAGAGTGATTAGCATCCTCTGGGGAACACCTTGTTGATGACAGCTGCTTTGCATTGTTGAGGCTGTAAGAAGCAACTGAATTCCTCCTCCACAGAACTCTCAGCTGCTGATGAAGTCAGTTCTACATTAATCCCTCAGCACACTCCTCGTCAGGCCCATTTCTGATCAAAGCTTTTCTTGTCATTGCAGTCATAATTGCAACCCTCTGCTCCCATTTGAGAAAGGGACAGAGTCTGAATGTCAGTAGGACATTCTGACTCTCTCAGGAAGGATTGGACTTAGGCAACACCGGGAATCTATGAAGTCAGGAAATAAAACAAAAACAACCTGCAGAGGAAACAATTAGTAGCAAGGCTGAATCAGTTTTTGGGGTTTTCACGCCAGGGGTTGTGGATCCGAGTCCCTGGTAGATGGGTTTGATATGCTGGGTCTCAGCAGTCCCCTGGAATTGCCCATCAATGCACAGTTCACAGTGATTTTTTTGAGAATTAGCCAGTTTTTGAGAATTAGCCAGTTTTTTTGAGAATTAGCCATTGGCCAGTTTCTGCCATGCACAAACTTAATCAAAGCAAGCAGAAACAAACCCAGTGAAACAGCATTACTCCTACAAGGTCAAAGCTTGGACTAGCACACAAGTCCTGAAGCTTAGACAATCTTGAGGAGTGGATCAATGCAGATGTGTGGGCACAACCCACTGCATAGCATTGATGAGTACCAACAGACAGAGGCTTTCTTTGGCCTCACCTCCCTCAGCAGTGGAAAGCAAGGCATTCATGGCTCTGCACCCACACTGCAATCCTGCAGGACAGCCTGGCTCTGCAGCCAGACATTTTGTGCTGGAATGCATCCTGACATCTTCTTGCTGAGGCCTCCCCAGCCTGGGCAACAAAACACAGATAAAAGCAGATGTGCATTTAGGCTCCATCTATGCTTTAAACACCTCAGCAAACAGCTGTAACAGGAGATCCCTCCATCTCTTCTTGTGGCAAAGGTGTGCCACAATGCTGTATTGGGTCCATGTGCACAAAATGAAAAAAAAAAATGCCAACCAGATCAGAAATACACCCATACCTAACAACAGCCTATACTTGGATAGTGTAGGAAGAAAACAGAGCCTCACTTTCAATTACACCTCTTAAACTGGGCAATCCTAGCCCAGAGCAGTGATGTCCTTTCCCCCTTCTTCTTACACTTTCTATCTCCCCATATTATTGCTTACATGAAACGTCCATTTTCGTGCATGACATTTCCCTTTCTAACAAAATGCAGCAGGAGGTTCCACAGGTTAATTATAAATTGATTTTAAAAGCATTTACCAAGAAGTTATTTAAATCTATTTCCCTTAATTTCATTTGATACAGCATATGTCTTGCAGTGCAAAGGGGAGATGCAGCTTTATTGCCACTATCTGCCAGATGAACATGTTCATCATCAGCAGTGCAGGGAGTGATAAGTCACTTATCTGATACAGAGAGACAAAACACTCCCTCTTTCTTATCAACAAATTGAGTTATCAGCCAAGTGAAGTAGTTTTTCGGTAGCCTTTCTGACTGTGTTTTGCTTTTAAATCCATACTGGCAGCAAATGTTCATGGATGTATTTGCCTCTCTTATGCTCATTTCAAAATGCAGCAGCAGCCACCACAGATAAGAAAGCTTCATCTCCCAAAAATGTCTAGCCTGAGTGCAGTTAAACAGTTCTGAATTTACTCTGATTGCTGGAAAGCTGGACTAAACTGCACCAAAAGTAACAAAAGTGATGCTAAAACAGTCATACAAAGAGCTTAGAGGAACACATAGCTGTAACATTGCACGTTTAAAGCCTGCTGACATGACCATCACTGATGGCTTAACCCACATTTCTCAGTGCTGTCCCTTATATCTAGGTGACTGACCTGAGACAACTAGGACCCAGAAACCTGGGAAGTGCAAACCCTGATCCAACCAAGGTAACACTTTTGCTACACTTGGCTACATATGCCCAAATTAATTCAGAATTTACTGCACTGCATAACAAAGCTAGAGGGAAGTTAGTGTTATCAGCCAGGTAACATTATTAGAAGACTGTAAGTGAATGCATGGAGAGGTTTTGGGTGTGAAGAGTTAGAAACTGTCTGATGCCTTTTAAGGACTCAGTTTTGCGATGAGCAGCTACTCTGAAAGGTTCTGTGCAGAGTGCTACTCATGAGAAGAGTGTCAGCATCACACTGACTTGAGCAATCAGTGAATGCACTGAGGTGTTCTCAGAAAGTGCCCAGTGCTGGAATCAGCATCATTTTGGCTGCGTGTGGCTGGAAAGTAAACTTCATTGGGATAGCACTGAAAAGGATTTGCCCTTGACTGCAGAGGCCAAATGTTATCATTCACTAGTATAATTTTTAAATGTGATGGTTCTTTTCCATAAACCACCCCAAAGAAAACATGACTTGATAAAGAGAAACCCATAGAGGACAGGCATGTTAAGTCAGGAATGTTTCTTGTAAATACTTGCAAACTCACTGCTACAAGCTCATCTTCCTCCTTCCCATAAAGACATAATCAAACAGGACCTCCAAGATTAATATAAGGGTTGACAATGAGAAAATCATCATTTCACCTGCTGAACAAGACAAACAAAACCTGTGACCATTTCTGAGCTTGCTCAATACAGAGTCAGAAAAGGGAGCTCTGATGATCTTCACCAGAAGCTTGAACTTTGAAGAAAGCATGGACTTTGCATTGGCTCAGATAAGTAGATTGTATATACACCTTTCCATCTACCCACAAACTCAGATCCAACCACCTATGAGCTGTAACAAGACCAGTAACACCTCCAATCTCCAGTGTTTTCTGAAGACCACACAATACCTACTTTTCCAGACATTCTCCTTCAATAGGGCCACTTTCTTTCTTGGAATGTGTTCCTGTGGCTGAACCTATTAATTTAATAACAATCAGATACCTCATCTCTAAAGCAACCAGCTGCATAATTCCTGGAAGGGTCCTTTGCTCTCACCTGTTTGTAGATGGGACAGGATTGTTGGATATTAATTCTCAAAGAGACAAGAGATAGCTATAAGAATGGCCCAGCTGACAATTGTTTCAATAGTTTCCAGCCTCGCTGTCAGCTGACACATTCCTTCCTCCAGATAATATCTGATGCACTCAGATGTTTCTGGAGCTGTGCCCCCACCAGGATGTGTGACAAGAATGACAGCAAGCTCTTTGCTCCCCTGCTTTCATACCAAA
The DNA here is from genome assembly GCA_013398275.1 of Promerops cafer. NCBI lineage: Eukaryota > Metazoa > Chordata > Aves > Passeriformes > Nectariniidae > Promerops > Promerops cafer. The sequence goes on from VZSE01014922.1 coordinate 7,145,493, forward strand.
CCTGCAAGGAAGTTGCTATAGGAGGGTTTGTTTATTTTTCTTGAGCATTAATAAGAAACCTGCACAATAATGTTCAATCCTTCTTTCCAGCTGCAATGTTGCAAACCTCCTCAGCGTCGGGCCAAGGTGAGGGGCACTCTCTGCACTTGCAGGTATGATATGGAGGTGGCTTCACATGCCTGGGGAGGCAGGAAAACTCATTCCTGCTGCCTCACAGCTGATAGTGAGTCCTGTACAGGGGAGCACCAATATTGAAGGGCTGGAGCAATGGAAGAGGCTCTGATCCCATTACAGCTCTAAAGATCAGGGCTTGACAGCGGTGGTACCTAAAAGGATCATTAAGAAGCTGCAAATGACCTTAATACTTTAAAGAGGACTTAATCAAGCAGAGCTGGGATGTCTTGACAACCTGATAACTGCAGCATACAATTCAGAGAATGCAGAGCCCAGGGATGTGTGACTGGCCTTTGGGACTGATTGTTCTGAAACAGCTCTGCTTTTTCTTTTTGAAGAGAAATTTAAATTACCCAGCCTTTCAAAAATAACTGTTTATCTTTCACAGGGACCTTGAAAATCATCTTATTTATCACACACTTAAATCAGTGCAGATTTCCTGTAATTCATCCTTAATCCACAGCTGAACAGAACTCTCTTCTCTCAAGGAATTCCAAAACTACTGGTGTTAGCTAGATTCCTTCCAGTTATCCAATGTCAAAAGGTGTTAATTTGTGTAGGAAGGTTACCAACTGCCTGTATTTTTGGCATTGTTTCCATGGGACTTAGATCAGTTTACAGGTAGTGTATTTAAGCAACAAAAATAGCTAGCAAAAAAAATAGTTTATTTGTGATTTTAAGTTAGATGTATACAGAGATAAATAGTTTAATTTTACATAATTAAGAATAAACTCATCAAGGGCTACCCTGTTTGAAAACAAACTAAAATTTTATACCAAAGATACTGTGATAGTTTGAAAGAACTGCAAAGCCAAACTGTCTGTAAACAAAGTTAAATTAACAGCTAGGGTAATTTTACTCCAAAGCAAAAAAAGGTAAAGGCTGCGCACCATGGAAGGACCAAAGCTGGTGTAAAGGCTTTTATTCTCTGAATTCAGAAATTTTAGTTACATTACTGTTTTCCAATCTGATGACTTCTTCAATTTCATGATCCCAGACAATAGGACAAAGCAAGACAAATATATATCAACACATATGTGCTTAATGACAGAACACCTTTAAAAATTGCTAATACTTCTGTTTCACTGAAGACTTGCTTTCATATGCAGTCAGTTTAAAAATCAACATCTGAAATATTTGGTTTTAACAATTACAAATAATAAAAAAGTCCTATTTCATATGCACTGCCAGATTGAAAAATTAAAATCTAAAGTGTTTGGTTTTAACAATCAAAAAAAAAAAGAAATAGAAGTCATAACTCTGGATCATGGGAGGTATCATTTCGAATCTCCTTTGGTTTGCCCAAGCCAGAGGAGCACTTCAAGCTCTTCCTGATTCTCTTGATGACAAAATTTACTTTTCTGGGACTTCCATTGGGACTTCCACTGGGATTTCTGTGAGGGAGGTGGTACTCGAGGTAGTTCTGGGGACAGTAATTTTATATCAGTGTAACAGTTTCTTTTTTACTCAGTGCTCTCCCCATTCAGTTTTCATCAGTTTCCTTCTCTACATTTCCCTTTTCCTGTTGGTAATAAACAGCTGGAGTTTTTCCATAGTGAGGATCACAGGCTGGCATGATGCCAAGGAAGAAGCTGCCATGTTTGCTGCAAACACTCTGCAGCAGCTGAGAGGATGAGGGAGAGTCAAATAAATAAATTACACTAGATACCACTTTCACTGACCACATGACATCTCCGCCTGAAGATGGACATTCACAGGGTGAGGGTAAAAACAGCCTTGGTTTCCAACAGCAGACAAGACCTAAGTATGTGATATGTGTGATACGTGCTACCTCTGGTTTAAAACTAGCTTATTTTATTTTAATATTTTATTTTATTTTAGTATTTTATTTTATGATACTGCTGTGATTCTCTTATTCATATTTACTGATAACACATCAGCCATAAAACCCACTGACTTCTTCTGCATACTTTATGATTATTCTGAAGACTCATGGACCATGCCTGCTATACTGAGCTAGCTGGGTGGAAAGTGCAGTGGTGGGTCCCGTCCATCTTCGACAGGAGGTGTATTTCAGTCTCTGTTTTTCACCACAGTAAACAGACAAGGACAGTGGCCCTCCCAGATGTCTGCATTTCTCCCCTGTGCTGGGGAAGTCCACTGAGAAAGTACTCATTAGCACAGCAGATGAGTCTCTCTGAGCCTGGAGGAGGGGGTAGGAAGATGTTATTAATTTAGTCAGTGCTGTGAAGCTTGCAGAAACACTGTCAGCTTCTGCCTACACGTATCACACCTCCTATTGTTAAAGAAATTACAGCTGCTGAAAGAGATGAAAAAGTAACTAATTTATTTTCTGGCTTTCGTAGTAATAAGGCAAATCTGATTCTCCTTGACGCTGTAGTATGTCTGCTTTTTGGACTGGGGTCTTTTGGAGTAGCAGTGGGGACACGATTCTCTGGACAGATGCTATCAGCGAAATTGTGCTAGCCTATTTTAGTGGCTCTGACTGCACTGACCACATTTGTTTGGTATATCACTCATTCAAGGACTTTGGACATTCCAAGACTAATTAGTATCTAGTTAGTGCTTTCCTGTTTCTCACTTGTGGAAGGCCAGAAACCTGCAAAGCTGTGGAGAGGTCGAGTGAAACTTTCAGCAGAAATTTCTGAAGATAGCTATGAGTTCATAGATAAATGGAATGGTTTGGGTTGGAAGGGACCTTAAGGATCATTTAGTTCCAACCCCCTGCCATGGGCAGGAACACCTTTCACAAGACCAAGTTTTTCAAAGCCCCATCCAGTCTGAACACTTCCAGGGATAAGGCAGCTACAACTTCTCTGAGCAACCTGTTGCAGTGTCTCACCACATTCAAAGTGAAGAATTTCCTCCTGATCTCTAATCTACATCACTCTGAGTTTAAAGCCGTTTCCCCTCATCACTACAACCCCTTGACAGAAGTTCCTCTCCTGCTTTCTTGTAGGCTCTTGTTAGTGGAAGGTGATGTAAGTTCTCTTCTCCAGGCTGAACTACCCAAATTCTTTCAGCCTTTCCTCACAGCAGAGGTGCTCCAGCCCTCTGATCATCTTCATGGCCTCCTCTGGACTCGCTCTGGCAGGTCCATGTTTTTTCTTATGTTGAGGGCCCCAGAGCTGGACCCAGCATAGTGTTCATGGTGACCCTGTGACTATTAAACAGCTTATTGTACTCTGAAAAAGAAATTGCAGAGGTCTCCTGAGAACAAAACATGCAGTAGGTGGCACAGGCACACAGCACATTATGTCTCAGGGGTTTCCAGACAGGGGGGTGGAACAGCTTTTCCCACCATCTCTACTTCTCTCTCAGATTTTGCTTTCATTTCTGCTTCTCACAGGTTCCCACCCTGCCATCACACATAAATTCCACCTGGGGTCCCAGCTCAGTCCCCTCCCATTTCCTATTGATCACTAAACCCTTCCATGTCAAAACAATCACATTGACTCTGCTGTCACCTTAATGTTATATTTGTGCATTTATTCTTTCTGTACAACAGCTATTTTGTCAAAATGGCCCTTTTACTAGAAATTGGTACTTACTGATTTTACACCTTGCCTCTGTTCTTTTTTAGCTGGGGTTGAATATAAGAAATCAGAGCAAAATATCTTTTTTTCATCTACACTAAAACTGCCTCATAATATCCATGCTGGTGCACCTCAGAGTTGGCTCCTCAACAAAAAGTGAACTCACAGTGTGCACAAGCCTGGAGAAATCCTGTAGAATATTTTAAAGACTGTTTCCTCTGAAGGCTGTGTTGTTTCAATAGCACATTTCTCCCAGTCTTCCCTTCCTGTTTTTCCATTCTTGTGAACACAGGGTATTTTAAGAGTCCATCTGCTCATGTTACTTATTCCTCTCCACTTTTAAGTCATAACCCTCTGTGATATTACAGTTAATTGCTCTGCCTGTGGTTCTATTGCAACCATGACTGGGATCATGATTTTCAACCCTATCCGTACCAGAGTAATTTCAAAATATTTCACCTATTACCAGTTCCATCTGAACTTCAATGGCTTTTACAATTTTGAGGACATTTATTTTGTATCTGGCGAAACTGATGCTATTCCTTAAATAGACAAGTGCCCATATCGCATTTTACACTAGCTGTAACTAGAGTAATTTGGATCTTGCACCTTTCTGGCCTGCCTTTAGTCATGTTATTTCCATTTACAGCAGCAAGGTTTGCTATGGACAGAGGGGGATATTATTTAAAAATAGCACAACATATTTTAAGCCATTTCTGAGCAAGGGTATGGCTATCCCAATCCTGGAAATGTCAGTAGGTGAAGCACTAGACTACACCTATGCCACGGCTCTTGTTTGGTCACCCTCCCTGCGTAAAACTGTCCTTCCTTTAATCAACATGCCACGGGACAGAAGATGGTCCGAGGTTCCTTGCGACCCTTTGCTCCGTGAGGACTGTGATGTTTGCATACGCTCTTGGCGAAACGCTCTTCATCAGACACGATCAGAAAAAGCAAAATGAATGGGGCTTGTTTTGTTTTGTTTTGGATTGGTTTGTTTTGGTTTTTGGAGGGTGGCGGTGCAGCCCAGGGTGCGGCGGGCCCGGGGGTCGCGGCTGCCGCAGGTGGCGCGGCGGGGGGAGCGGCCAGGAGGGGGCGC